>CALNVZ010003434.1:18112823-18164989 GCA_940671915.1 Paracentrotus lividus | reverse complement strand
TCTGTGGGAACTCCAGGGGCAAACTGGTTGTCCTCGCCGTTTCCTTATCATTTTCTGCAGCTTCACATCGGCCAGAAGGGACAATGAAGGACAATAAGGGGTAATTTTGACGCAACTTCCTCCAAAAACACGTAATAGAGGGTAATTTTTAAATCGCTCCCCTCCAAATTAGGGGGGGGTATCTCTAAGATGACGGCCTGAGTGGGTGGGGGGGGTTATGTGTTAGCCCCAACCCTTTTAGCAATCTTCTTCAGCATATGCTCAATGAAGCAAAAGAAGACTTGGACGAGGAGTCTGCATAAGATTCCGAACCGACGGGAGCGCATTCCACCCATGACGACTCCTTCACACAAAGAAACTTGAATAACTGATACTTTACTTGCTGTTTGCAGAAGACTGCACACAAAAAATTGAAACTAGTTTCCATGAGTAAAAACCCGTTTGCTACTCTTGGAGGCGAGTGCTTTTATTCTATATCACGTATTTACTTCAGAATCTGTTGTTTGTTAAAAGTACACACCGCTCTTCCAGAACATGTAAATTTAATAAGGTACTCAAGAAAAAAAAATATTGAGTATAATACACAATAATTTTTTTTCTTGAGTATCCCTTAGTAACTTTACATGTTCAATTACGTAAAACAATTGTGCAAGTGAGTTTCTCTTCAACTTGACGGTACGGCTTGGTGGATGATCGGGTGAAAACACAACAATCGAGTAAAGTGAGAATTGCTGAGAAATTCTATATAGCCTGTAATTCACTAGATGAGTAAACTACGACACGTCTTCGTACGTCTCAAGTCTCGTGAAAGTCTTTGAGAGTAATTTTACTGGCTATGCGGTACTTTTACATGTTGCGCCCGGTACGCCTACTCGGATCACGAGTACGGACATCATCGAGACTGCTGCACGAGTATGTTCTACGCGTACGTACGTACATGTATAGCGAAACACAGAGTTAAATACGCACTAAACAGCGGATCGAGAGCGGAGAGCGTGCATGCTCTTTCTTTGGTGAGTCCTATTCCTTTTTGTTTGTTTGTTTGCCTGTTTTTATAATGATTTGGAATGTTCCGATGATATACAATCGTCTGTATAACACTAACAGCTAGATTACCATGCATGGATTTCCCATTACTTTGTCAGTCATGTACACAGTTTGAGTTTGATGCATTGATGTGAGTAATGCAATGTATTGGTTTGTGTGAATTGATGCTCTGAAGTGAGTAATGCAGTGTATTGGTTTGAGTGAATTGATGCACTGATGTGTATATCATCGGAACATTCCAAATATCATTATATTATATATATTTGAGTTTGATCACTCATAATGCAAGTTCTCATTTTTGTGTGTGCGCTCTCCTGAAAAACACAGAAGAAGGTATTCAAGCTCTCTTTAACAATTAAACACAGGCAACTAAGGCCTTCGGGCTGATCAGCCTCAAAAAACAGATGTGCTTGTATCACAAAAATCGAGATTCGCCTAAAGCAACCCTGATCGCGAGGCCCCTCGTAAGCTCTTTTGGAACAGCTGAAGCGCCAAATCGCAAAGGCCAGCATCGACCACAGAGAAAGGGAACAGTTGGCAGAGGACAGACAGGGCTGGAAAGAAACCATCAAATCCGCACAAGATGCTTCTTTCTTGACGAGAAAAGCTACAACTCAAGGCAAACGAGCCAACGCAAAGACTTCTCCAGCCAACCTGGTTAGTAATGTTGTTACTACACACAAAAAATGAGAACTTGCATATATGAGTGATCACACTCAAATATCCAAGTATTTTTGATAATATAGTGACACACACCACGAGTGCTTTCACTCAATAACGCTACTTTGAAAACGCACCTAATCGAGTATTTTTAATTGACAATATAGTGACACACAAAATGAGTTTATTTAATTAACTCATTTTATTGAGTAACATAACTAATTGTTTTGAGTACATTGCACAAACTAATCTAGTGAGTAACGCTTTACATACTCAGAGAGTCAGTAAGTAAAGGTTGCACAAACTCATCGACTTGCTTGTGATGAGTTTGTGCAACCTTTACTTACTGACTCTCTGAGTATATATGTAAACTTACTCACTAGGTGAGTCATATTCCTTTTTGTTTGTTTTTGCCTGTTTTTATAATGATAATTTGGAATGTTCCGATGATATACACATCAGTGCATCAATTCACTCAAACCAATACACTGCATTACTCACTTCAGTGCATCAATTCACACAAACCAATACATTGCATTACTCACAATCATCAATGCATCAAATTACTAAAACGTTGTACATGACTGACAGATAAGGGAAATCCATGCATGGTAATCTAGCTGTTAGTGTATCAGACGATGTATATCATCGGAACATTCCAAATATCATTATAAAAACAGGCAAACAAACAAACAAAAAGGAATAGGACTCACCCAAAGACAATAGAGATGCAGGCTCTCCGCTCTCGACCTCCGTTCGATCCGCTACACATTACGTACGTACCAGCGTAGAAACATACCTCGTGTGCAGCTGTCGATGTCCTACTCGTATCCGAGTAGGCGTACCGGGCGCAACATGTAAAAGTACCGCCGCAAAGCCAGTAAAATTACTCTCAAAGACTTTCACGAGACTTGAGACGTACGAAGACGTGTCGTAGTTTACTCATCTAGTGAATTACAGGCTATATAGAATTTCTCAGCAATTCTCACTTTACTCGATTGTTAGTGTTTCACCCGATCATCCACCAAGCCGTACCAAGTTGAGGAAAACTCACTTGCACAATTGTTTTACGCAATTGAACATGTAAAGTTACTAAGGGATACTCAAGAAAAAAAATTATTATACTCAATAATTTTTTTCTTGAGTATCCCTTATTAACTTACATGTTCTGGAAGAGCGGGTGTGTACTTTTAACAGAAACACAGATTCTGAAGTAAAAATACGTGATATACGAATAAAAGCACTCGCCTCCAAGAGTAGCAAACGGGTTTTACTCATGGAAACTAGTTCTTGTTTTTTGTGTGTACTACTGAACTCTGGTTGTTGGTCGTTCGCCTGACTTGCGCCAGTTGACAGATTCACCACGAGGAGGTCGACAAACTTGAATCCCAGCTAACCTGCAATTATAACAATCAAGATTTGTATGCCCGAACTACTCCAGGGTGTTTCACAAAGAGTTAAATAGACTTAAAGCCGGACTTAACTTCTATGCGCATCATGTTTTATAACTCGCAATCTAATTGATCATGTTTATAGACTTATCAATGGCGCGCATCCCTTGAGCATGGTCATTCCAATGAGGTGATGCGTAATATAATGCACGAAACTAACGGTTTAAGGGTGATTTTAAGTCTACTTAACTCTCTGTGAAACATCCCAGATCCTGCTGTACAGCCACTTTGGGGCATGTCGGAGGGTGCAACTCAATTCTCTTCCCAATGATCTTCGCACATGATGAAACAGCCACCATCAACACCTAGGACAAAGTTGAAAAATATCGAAAACGAAAAAAAAAGACCAACTGTTCTTTCATTTTTCTTATCACGGAGGAACTATTATTCAAAATGCAATATTGATTTGTTACACACGGTATATCATATTTTGGGTGATCTTTTTCTCCCTCTCTCTCTCCTCTCTTTCTCTCTTTATAATATAACGATTCGTTTCAAATCGGTCATTTGAAACCATGTAGGCCTACTTTTAAATGATAAATTATAAATTGAATCAAAATCAAATTAAACTCGCAAAAATAACATCAAAGTTTTTTTTTTTTTCATTTTTTCCATACAGTTGAACCCATATCTAATTTCGTTCATAACCTAACCCTCGAATACCAATAACCGATAACCCCAATCCGAGCCCATGTCATCCGTCTCCTCCGTGGTCTCGGATAGTGATGGACGCCACCCCGATAGCCCCCTGTGCAAATGAAAGTCTGTCGAAGACTCCCGCCAAGAACAGGCGAGGACGATGCTGAATGATACCTTGGCACAGTACAGAGCAACGCATTCAACCAGGGGCCTAGATAGCGGGATGGGATGCATCCCCCAACTCAAAAGGGTGGCTTGTTCAATAACCCCACCCCACCCCCTCACTTTTCACGTTGATTTTTTTTTTTTTTAAGGTGACATAGACTTTGCAGAATCGTTTTCCTTCCAAGGAGTTCTAAATTTTTCGCTCGCGCTTCGCGCTTGCATATTATATATCATTGAATGCAGATTAATTATCTCCATATCTATTACATTTGTATTAATATATATATTCATTATTATTTGATGGGATATTCTTTGTTTTTTTTCTTCCTATAGCTTTATTTCAATTAGTCTATTTACATGCTTATTTTAACCGCATTGTATTTCTAATATTATAATATTGTGTAGTGAACAAATTATTAACATAAGAATAGATGGTCTAAAATTACCAAGGTGTATGCAGCTCTCAGTACATTACAGTAACATTTCCCTTCCCACCCCCTCCCCCCTTCCTTCCCTTCGGTTCCACATGTTTGTTTACCTTCGTTAATAATTGAGTATTTATATGATACTTATAATGCAAGATTCTTTCATTAGCCTCAAAATTCTCTGCTCTGCATGAATTTTAGTTTTGTGGAGACGAAATTGGGAACAGGCCCCTAAATTGGTTCAGAATTTTAGCTAGCGCTTCGCGCACACTTATAATTATAGGCTTAGAGGAAATAAAAAAGTTGGCCAATAAACAGGTACTGCATGGTACCCCTTCTGTACGGCATATTTGTATACTTTCTTTGGTAATCAATAAGTATTTACTATATTCATTATGCAAGATTTGGTTCATTTATATGTGCATCAGTTCTAATTATTTTATTGTAAAACACATACTTTTCAGCTTTTTAGCTGCTGTATTGTTCATATGTTCTTTCCAAATAAACCATGCAATGATGAATGAATGAATTAACCTTAAAAATTTTATGCTCGCTTCTTCGTGCTCGCCTGCAATTGTTATTTGCGTGAGAAATCGGCGCACCCTCCGCCCCCCCCAAAAAAAAGGCCTTTTTTTTGCTCCTTCTTTGTGTGTATAGATACAATAAACACCTCTCGCTTACCTCAAAATTTCCGCTCGCACTTCAGGCTCGCCTGGAATTGTATATTTACTATGAGGAATATTTGGCGCAGCCCCCAAAATAGGCCTGTTTTCCCCTTCTTTAGTTGTGTAGATACAAAAAAAAAAAAAACAAACAAACAAACAAAAAACACCTCTCACTTACATTAACTTGTGTGTTTTAACATAGTTAAGGTTTTAAATATTTTAGTTGCCCATACCGTAATTTGAACATCTTTATTATTGCAATATAAGTCTCTGGACACGAATCATACCCCCCACGTTCGAGGACCTGTTCTACGCCACTGCATTCAACTATTCAGACGAGTATGGGAGGTGCATTGAGAAAAGCAGAGAGGGTGTCGGTTTTAGCAGAGAGTTTATGAGAGGGCTTTAGTTATTATGCGAAACTTGTAGACGTAGTACAAGCTGTTTACCATAAACGGTCCGTACCGGATTTTGACATTTCTTCAACAAGTATATCCGTCCGTTGAAATAAACGCATAGTCACAGAGATTTGTCCGAAGTTTTCATAACTTTGTTTGCATTATACTTTTTCAAACTACGTCTCGTAATTAGATATTGTCTAGTGGTAACTCATTTGATTGTGAACGATGGCTGAATCCGCTATTGGGTTATTGCACGAAATTAAGACATAATTCAATGAGCGTGCTACAGACTAGGCCTACATTACAATCATTTTCAAATTCTAGCTTTTACAAGCTCATATAAAGCACTGTTAATAAACTTCTAATGGTAAAGAAGTAGTAAGCTTTATTATCCTTTGAAAATGGAAGATCAGAATTGTGTTGAAATGTCACGCCATTGATGTATCATCGAAAACCCTACAACAAACACGCTAATTGAATATTCACGTGCAATAAGGGTGGCAACGAAGCATAGATAATAATGATGAAATACATTTCTGAATTCTCCTCTAAAATCTCTGGGCCATCTTCATAAACCTTCATAAGTCTATCAACATCGAACAGGGCAACTTCAACAATATACATATCTTCAACTCGGTGTTGTTTTACGTTGTTCTAAATCCTGACTTGCTGCAAGAGTATATTTTTAAAAAACTTTAATTCCTTGTCGTTGCGCTCACTACATCATCCATTTACTCATTCCAGTCCTTGTTGTTCTAACAAAGAATAATTATTGTATGTGTCACCTTTTGGCGTAAGGAATTCGCCCCGTAACAGTGTGTTATAAACTTCAACATATATTCGACGGGTCGTTGGTCAGAATAGTCCTCGAACACTATTCGAATTTGTACCAGATTTCTCACGGTATTTTGTTTCAATCACATGATCCAAGAATGTTCGCTATTCTCATCGCAGTACTGGTTTCTTCTAACATTAGACTTTCTGGATAATTATTTCTGGAAAATCATATAATATATAATATATATATATCACCACAGTTGATAAAGAAGAATGCCAAAAACATAAAATCATAGATTTTATTATATAATAAAAAGGAGCATAGCTCTCAAAATGAAAGCGAAGTCACACTCTTCGTTAAGCTCATGGTGCTCATATGAGCACTGACGAAAAGTGTTCAATTTTGAGAGCTATGCTCCTTTTTATTATAAAATCTATGATTTTATCGTTGGCATTCTTCTTATATCAACGTGTGATTCATGTATTTTACAGATGCCAAGCAGACAAGTTTGTTCAATTCTTTATATTATTATATATATATATGTATACATAACAAAGATCTGAAGAGAATCCGGGACGAAGAACATCCTCGTACCAGCTGACAAGACCAGTAACTACTACACCGTCACTCCACAACAATACGACAAGCTAATGAAAGACAGTGTAACAGCGGCTTACAAGAAGTCTGACCAGCGCTCAGTGACACACCACCAACATAGAAACGAGAAGATTTGCTGCCGACCTTGATCTTTCAGATAGGATGCAATTATAGCTCCAAAACCTGCATATGTAACACTAAAAGACCACAAGCAAACTTCGAACCCACCCAACATGCAGGCTTATCAACCCACAAAAGTGAAATTGGCATCGTCTCACAAGAAAATCCTGGAAAGGATATAAACTGGTTCTAAGGCATGAAACACGGCCAAACATTACATCTACTTTCGACATAGGGAATTTCTACCCCTCCATTGACAGACAACTCCTGAAAAGAGCCATCAACTTCTCGAAGTCACACAACATATCAACATCCGAAGAAAATGTTATCTCCCAAGCCAAGAACAGCCTTCTCTTCCATGAGACAAGCCTTGACAAAAGGCTAAAGCCGAATGTTCTGTTTGATGTCACCATGGGATCCTAGGGCCGAGGATCCTACGACACGTAGCAGAAACACGTGAGCTTGTAGGCTCATTTATCCTGAATGAAATCAGAAGCATAGTGCCTAAATAAAACATCTGGCTCTACAGGGATGATGGCGGGCCATCGCACAAACCAGCAAGGCAGCAGAGATGATCTAGAAGAGACCTGAACAAGAAATAATACAAGCTGTACTCAAAGCCCTGAAACACCCAGTTGTATGTCATGTAGAATCAAACATCACCAAGAAGATCCCACATTCCATACAAACCCGTCTGTCAACATATATCCAGCAGCAAAGAGGTTGTAACCATGCTAAACCGGAATACAACAGAGCGCTCCAGGACGCTGGCACAATGCCAACCTGACATACACCATACCCAATCCCCGAGCCACCAACGATAATCAACAACAGCGAAACGCAACATCACCTTGTTAAATTTCAGTAAAGCACATGACAATCGATAAAAGGTTCCTCTCCCTCATAGACAACACTCCTGAACGGCAACCAACTTAGAAAAATCTGTAACAGACAGCACCACTCTGAAAGTCAGCTACAGCTGCGCATGGACAACATATCAACCATAATCAAGGCCACAATAAGAGAATCATCAACAACCCACACCAAGCCAGAAAACTGCAAATGCGGAAACAAGACACTGCCCCTTCCAGGAAAATACACTACCAAGTGCAATTGTCTACAAAGCTAAGGTAGCCACACCCAACCATGTGAAACTATATAATAGATCTCACAGCCACCTCCTTCAAAAACAAGGTACACCACACACAAAGCAAGCGTCATCCATCAAGAAAGAGAACACAAACCGAGCTCAGCAAGTACATCTGGATGCGGAAGACAACGAACACCCTACACACTATCATGGAGAGTCAATCCGCCAATGCCCCAACCCCATACCACTCCCGAGAGACTAAACCGCTGCAACCTCTGTCTACCACATCATCATTTGCTTGCGAAATCCAACATCCTGAACTCTAGAACTGAATAATCTCCACATGTAAACACAGAGAAAAAGTTTCTACTATCTGAACTTATTATATATGGTCCCCCCCCGATCCCATCTTTGACCCTGTTGTTGTTGTTGTTTTTTTTTTGTTTTTTCAACTTGAACTTTATGCTACTCTTCTGCCTGGGCTGCACACGAGTGTTATTTGAAAGTGCCTTGTATAATATATAGTTAAGTTCAGTTCAGTTTTAGACCTCCTTGGGTGAAACAGTCTGTACAGTAAAAGTAAACTTTTCCTATCTTTAACAAGTTTAAACAGCGAAAGGAATGGGGAAAGAGAATAACAGAGACATAGTTCGAATAAGGTTCCCCAGACATGCCAGAGCTTTCCTCCCTTTTTGGATATTATTGGTGAGATCGAAAATGTCTACCGCCGGGAATCGAACCCAGGCCTCCAGCTTAGAACGAGCGCCGGTGCCTTACCACCTAGACACAGTAGACTGGTTAGGGCGACCGATCCGATTGACCATCAGATAAAACAGATCCTAACCTCACCAATTAGGTTATCCTTTGGTCGGGACAGGGTAGATTCATCGTATTTTACAGATCCAAGTCAGAACAAGTTTTCGTTCAATACTTATCTATAATATAATATATATATGTATACATAAACAAAGATCTGAAAGAATCCGGGACGAAGAACATCCTCGTACCAGCTGACAAAGACCAGTAACTACTACACCGTCACTCCACAACAATACGACACATGCTAATGAAAGACAGTGTTGTAAACAGCGAGCTTACAAGAAGTCTTGACCAGCGCTCAGTGACACACCACCCAACATAGAAACGTAGAAGGATATTGCATGCCGAACCTTTGATCTTTCAGATAGGATGCAAGTATAGCTCCAAAACCTGCATACTGTAACACTAAAAGATTCCACAAAGCAAACTTTCCGAACCCACCCAACATGCAGCAGCTTATACAACCCAAGCAAAAGTGAGAATTGGCATTCGTCTCCAAGAAAATCCTGGAAGGATAGTAATAACTGGTTCTAAGCATGGAAACAACGCCAACATTACATCTCTAATCGACATAGGAATTATCTACCCCCATATACAGACAACTCCTAAGAGCCATCAACTTCTCGAAGTTCACAACCATATCAACATCCGAAAGAAAATGTAATCTCCCAACCAAGAACAGCCTATCTCTTCATGAGACAAGCCTTGACAAAAAGGCTAAAAGCCGATGTTCTGTTTGAGTCACCATGGGATCTAGCCGGGATCCTACGACGTAGCAGAAACACGTGAGCTATGTAGACATCATTAATATCCTAGAATGAAATCAGAAGCATAGTGACCTAAATAAAACATCTGCTCTACAGGGGATGCATGGACGGCCAATCGTCCACAAACAGACAAGGCACGCAGAGCACTGATCTAGAAGAGTGACCTGCAAGAAATAATACAAGACAGTTACTCAAAGCCCTGAAACCACCCAGTGTATGTCCATGGTAAGAATCAAACATCACCAAGAAGATCCCACATTCCATACATAACCCGGTCTTCAAACTATATCCAGCGCCAGCAAGAGAGTGTTTAACCATGCCAAACCGGAATACAACCAGAGCCTCCAGGGACGACTGGCCACCGAATGCCAACCCCTGACACTACACATACCAACCCCGAGCCACCAACGATAATCAACAACAGCGCGAAACGCAACCATCACCTTGTTAACCCTCCTTTCAGTAGCACATGACAATCGATAAAAGGTTCCTCCCTCAAATAACCAAACTTCTGAATCGGCAACCAACTTACAAATCTGTTAACAGAAGCACCACTCTGAAAGTCATACAGCCTGCAGTGAGACAACATATCAACCCATAATCCAAGGCCCACAATAGAGAATCATCAACCAACCCACACCAAGAGACCAGAAAAACGCATGCGGACACACAAGGACGACTGCCCCTTCCAGGAAATACACTACCAAGTGCAATTGTCTCACAACAGGTAGCCACCCCAAACCATGCTGACAACCATATATAGATAATCTTCTAGCAGCCACCTCCTTCAAAAAGGATACACCACCACAAAGCAAGCGTCACTCCATCAAGAAAGAGAACACAAACCCGAAGCTCACGCAAGCTCATAACTAGGCATGCAAGAGACAACGGAAACACCCTAACACACTATCATACAGGAGTCATCGCCAACAATAGCCCAAACCCAATACCACTCCCGCAGACTAAACCGCTTGCCACACCTCGTCATACCACACATCATCTGCTGCGACAAATCCAACATCCTAGAACTCTAGCAACATGAATAATTCCACATTAAACACAAGAAAGTTATCTACATATCTGAACTTAATATATTATGTCCCCCCCCCCGATCCCATTCTTGACCTTGTGTGTTGTCTGTTTGTTTTTTGTTCTTTTCAACTTAACTTTATGTACTCTTCTGGCCTGGCTCACACGAGTGATTCTGAAATGAACCTTGATTAATATATGTTAGTTCAGTTCATTTAAGAACCCTCTGGAGTGAAACAGTCTCTAGCAGTAAAACGTAAACTTTTCCTATCTTTAACAAAGTGTAACAAGCGAAAGAATGGGAAAGAAGCAAATACAGTAGAACATAGTTCAAGAATTTAAGTTCCCACATGCCAACTTCTCCTTAATTTGGATATTATGGTGAAACATCAAAAATGTCTCCGCCGAGAAATCGAACCCAGGCCCTCCAAGCCTATAGAACGAGCGCCGGTGCCTTAACCACTAATCACAGAGTGTGTTAGGCGGACCCGATCCGATTACAAGATAAACAGCATCCTCAAACCTCCACATCTGTTTCCTTTAATCAGGGTAGAATCATGTATTTACAGATGCAAGCAGACAAGTTGATTCAATATCTTATATATATATATAATATATTGAATATACATAACAAAGATCTGAAGAAATCACATCGAGAGAACATCCTACTAACAGCTTACAAGAACACAGTAACTAACTCACACGTCACTCCACAACCAATACGACAAGCTAATGAAAGACAGTTAAACAGCGCTTACAACGAGTCAGCTGACCAAGCGCTCAGTCGCACACCACCAACATAGAAACGAGAAGGATTTGCCCGGCGACCTTAGATCTTTCAGATAGGATGCAGTACTATAGCTCCAACCTGACCATATCGTAACACTAAAAGACCAAACAAAGTCCCCCCACACAACATTAACCCACACCAACATGCAGGCACTATCTGAGGGAGGGGCCCACAAAGTAATCTATTAAGCCCATCGTCTCCAAGAAAATCCTGGAAAGATATACGTTTCTAAGCATGAAACACCACCGGCACCCAAACATACATCTCTACATAGAGAATTCTTACCCCTCCATTGACAGGACAACTCCTGAAAAAGAGCCATCAACTTCTCGAAGTCACAACACCATATCAACATCCGAAGAAAATGTTATTCTCCCAAGCCAAGAACAGCCTCTTCTATCATGGAGACAAGCCTTGACATAAAGGCTAAAGAACCGATGTTCTGTATTGATGTACCACCATGGATCCTAGGCGCGAGATCCTACGACTGTAGCACAGAAACACGTGAGCTTGTAGGCTCAGTGCTCTCCTGAATGAAATCACGCCAAGCATAGATGCCTAAATAAAACATCTTGAGCATCTACAGGCAGTGAAATGGAGCGCGGCCATCGTCCACAAACCACAAGCGGGCAGCAAGATGATCTTAGAGAGACCTGAGACAAGAAATTAATACAAGCTCGTACTAACAAAGCCCTTCAACACACCCATTGTATGTCCATGTAGAAATCAAACCATTCACCAAAAATCCCACATTCCATACAAACCCTGTCTGTCATACTATATCCACGAGCAAAGAGTGTTTAACACATGCTAAGACCGAATACAACAGACCGCTACCAGGACGCCTGGCCACATGCCAACCTGAACATACCACCATACCCAATCCCCGAGCACCAACGATAATCAAACAACAGCGGAAACGCAACATCACCTTGTTAACCCTCCTTTCAGAAGACATGACAATCGATAAAAGGTTCCTCTCCCTCATAACAACACTTCCTGAACGGCAACCAACTTAGAAAAATCTGTAACAGAAGAACACACTCTGAAAAGTCAGCTTACAGCTGCAATGACAACATATCAACCATAATCAAGCCCACAATTAAAGAAGAATCATCAACAAACCCACACAAAGAGCCAGAAACTGCAAACTGCGGAAACAATGACGACTGCCCCTTCCAAGAAAAACACACAATCATTGTCTACAAAGCTAAGGTAGCCACACCCAACCATGTTGAAACTTATATAAATAGGATCTACACAGCCACCTCCTTACAAAACAATACACCACAACAAAGCAAACGTCATCCATCAAGAAAAGAGAACACAAACCGAGCTCAGCAAGTACATCTGGATGCTGGAAGCACAACGAAAACCACCCTACAACACTATCATGGAGAGTCAACTCCCCTGCCCAACCCCAACACTCCCCGAGGACTAAACCGCTGCAACCTTCTGTCTACCACATCATCATGCTGCCGAAATCCAACATCCTGAACTTAGAACTGAAGTAATCCCAACATTAACACAAAAAATTACACTAATCTACACTACCGTCTTTTGTTACCGACGAATGATGTAGGCCCTACCATAAATGAATAATAAGAAATATTTTTTTCAATTCACAAAACCACGAAAATGTACAAATATATAATAAGCCATACTCACCGATTTCTTTTTCGCAAATATATCTAGATTTTCTGGAACATATCCGATTATGCCAATATCCTCGTGGATTTATATTTGCCCCAAATCGAAAGCATTTGCTTCCATCATCGAAGGAACCATTATTAGTATTGTCATATGTGAGACTGGACCCATCTAACCAGGTGACAGACGAACAAGGAGATCTGCAGGTCAGTCCGATCCAGTAGTACCAAACGGTGTCTTGAATATTGTCCATTATGAATTCTTGTTCCTCCTTGGACCCGATATACACTAGATGAGATCCATGTTCCGAACAAGCAGAAACAGCAGATCCATGATCCACCCGACAAGTGCTGAAGTTGTAGCGCGACCCTGCATATTCCAGCCAAATAGATCCACATGCAGCGACTAATCGGATAAATCGGATTATAAAGACAAGAACAGTAAAGGTGGTAAGTTTCACTTTGTCGGACACACAGAGACGTCTTCGATAACCTTTTCCATCGGGGAGACATCTCGGAGACGTCTCTGTGACATCTCCAAAACGTCTCTGCCACTAGTCTCAAAACCGTCTCAGGCATCTCGAAAATACAAAAGAAGGGGGACAAAAAGCTTTACTTTCCACATTGGTAGCAGTTTTTGAGGTGCAAAATTACTTAATGGTGCAATTTCGCTCCTTTTAAGTGCAAAGATGCTCCTTTAAATGCATTTGATATATTTTCGCAAAACAATTGACAATATTGTGCAATACAATTTCCTCTTATAAGAATAAAATATATTTGGAGCTTGGGTTCATTAAACTAGAAAATTTGACATAAAAATATCATTTTTACGATCTGGTCTTTTCGTGATTAGAGGAATAGTCAATTTTAAGCTTCACATTTCCATTCTAAATATTGGATACGAACTTTGAAAATGAGGTGAAAAAACTATTTACATATTTACATAAAAATGATAACCCACAATCAATAGTCATACAACAGTTACAGAAAACTTACCAGAAATTCCAATGGTAGGAGAAACCAGTACTGCAACAAGAACAGCGAACATTCTTAGATCATTCAAATAGAATCCGACGAACAATCCGATATGACAAGCTTATATCACACCGCATTTGTAAACGGCAAAACTTGAGTTCAAGTATCCTTTAACCTTATGATATCCTTTTTTTTCCTCAAGAACTTTTCGCTGCTATACTGTTGCACAAATATATATATATATATTTGCATGGGTTGTAATGCATAAGTCATTAGAGCGATACAGAGCGTATTAGGAAAATGGTAAGCCAATTTGAAAGTGATCATATTCCAACTTCACTTATTATATATATATATATATATATATATATATATATATATATATTTTGAAAGAAATGGGTGAAGAGAATAATAGTTGACGTAGCTCAAATCAAAGTTCCCCAGAGCTATCCTTCCTTTTTTGGAAAATTTTTTGGTGAGATCGAAAAAATGTCTCCGCCGGGAATCGAATTGGTGAGGTTGAGAATCTGTTTATCTGACGGTCAATCGGATTGGGTCCACCCGAGCCACTAACCAGTCTCTGTGGTCTAGTGGTAAAGGCACCGGCGTTCAAAGCTGGAGGCCCGGGTTCGATTCCCGACGTAGACATTTTTTCGATCTCACCAAAAAATTATCCAAAAAAGGGAGGATAGCTCTGGGGAACTTTGATTTGAGCTACGTCAACTATTATTCTCTTCACCCATTTCTTTCAAAATTTAAATAAAAAAGAGTTGCCCATTGGCTGTTGTACGTGTATTCTCTTACACTTTAGACGCTGCTGAACTTTGAATATTTAATCTAGTTTCGGCTAATTCGCCTTCATCAAGATTTCTTAGGCCGTGAAGTTGTGCGTTACGTTTTTGTGTTTGTCTATTATTCAGAATGAATACAAACCCGTCACACACACCCCACTGCCTAAGAAATCCTGATGAAGGCAAATTAGCCGAAAGTTCAGCAACGTCTAAACTGTTCCTAGACTTTTTATTCATAACACAAATTTTAGCATCTGGAGATACATCGTCATGTCAAAAAAGTTGAGTCTCATCACACTATAATATATATATATATATATATAGTAAATAGAGATAGAAAAATACGCGTTGCGATTGGCTAGGTCAGTACCACGTGACCTACCTTCAATTTGTTATATTGTACATACGTACAATATAACTTTCGGTTTTTGGAGGGTAAAGCCCGTGTTAAATGAATGGGGAGAGTATCGATTCTATCGATTACCTTGTTGCGCTAGCGCGTAATAACAATAAAAATGGTGCGCACAAAAGTTAATAACAATGGGTAGGCGGAGCAACAATATACGTCACAATAGCTTAATCAGCACTAAAAAATTGGCAAACATAAAATCAGATTAGGCAAGGTCAAAGATCTCATGGTCTATTTACTATAATAGATAGTGAACGCTCCATTTTGCAACATTACTTGACTATATGAACTTCAAAAACTAAATTATCCCTCGTGCAGATCTATTTCACCTCGGCCTGCGGCCTCGGAGAAACAAATCTGCACTCGGGATAATTTAATAGCGACTTTCTATAGGCGAAAAATTCCTCACTTAACGCCCAATTCTATATGGTTGGGATAGGGTTAGTTGGGGCGATATAAAAGGAGGAAACAAAGAAATTCGCCTTAAGGACGAAATAGGTAGATAATATATATATATATATATATATATATATATGTGTTATGAATAAAAAAGTCTAGGACAAGCTTGGACGTTGCTGGACTTTGAATCTTTAATCAAGCTTTCGGCTTATGCCTTCATCGGGATCTCTGACAGAAAAATCATAACAAACAAGACAAAAACCATAATAAATAAAAGTAAATCATATATATAATATATTATGTATACATTATATTTGGGGCATAAAGTAACCCTAGTCATGTATTACAAAAAGGTTTCGACAGATCTTGACCTTAGTATAAAATCACGCGTCCTCCTTGGTAACGTATTGCCAACAGAACAAAGAATGATATTTAATTTGTGGGTGTAATCGTTTTCCTCTGCCTTTTTCATCGTACCTCCTGGGCTTTTATTTTCTAGTACGTACCCATTTTCACCTTGGCTTTCATATATGCAAAATATGCAGAACACTAATGGTAAAAAAAAAAAAAACATAAACTGATCCTGATTAGAATATAACAATATACATGTACAGAAAGCCTCAAATGTAGCAATAAAACACAAACACACATTCTTTTCGTCTGGAAATAGATTTGATTTATTGGTTTCCGTATGATAACATAAGAATAATATAATATTGATAGTATACATGTCAAGTTCTAAAATAGGGCTAAAGCATGAGCGAAGCTAGCCCCCGATTACATCAGGCGCGGATCCAAGAAAGTCGAATGGAATGCATTTCGGGGCCCAATTGTCTGGGGACAAAGAGCCGCTTTGTTCCCAGACGATTGGGCCCCCGAAATGCATTCAATTCATTTTCTTCGATCCGCGCCTGTACATCGTTCAGAACAGTTTTGTTTTCAATATTCACTGTATGGATAGTATAGATATAATGACTGCTTTGAGGGGAATGGTCGCTTCTAGGACTCTCGGGGACCAAAAAATGTGTCCCACAAATAACAGCAATATACGAAGATACACGATGATCTATGCCTGTTACCCTTGTTCGTTGTTTTGGAGGCATGGTGAAAACGTGACCCCACTTTTAACCAATCAGATTACTAGTTATTCAACATTTTAAGAAATGAGGTATGAAATATAATATGCAAATATATATGCTTTTACACCTTTTAATATGAACCAAATTTCATATAATTTGCTCTCTTTTTCCCAAAACAAAAGAACTACTGAAATACCTTACACCTTATTAGTCCATTGAGGTACAGAAATTTTGATCAAATTTTGGTATAACCCCCCCCCCCCTTAAAGCGGTGCACAAGATAATCGTTGAAAGTCAATTCAATTCAATTCAAATCAATTCCAAAATGGTTTATTCATGAAAACATGTGTCGCAGCCAAAGGCTGAATAAAACATGTGTACAATAAATATAACAGTTGACATCACAATAGTTCACATTATAACATAAATTATATCATAATAAATTTCAATAAATTAAGTAGACAAATTATAAGATATTTTTTAAACATTAAGAAAACGTTATTAACACAAATGACAAATGGAACACAAATTTTACATACACAAAATAATTATCTCTAGACTAAACATGCACTTACGGATAAATATACTCATAAATATCCAGTAAGAAACGTCCAATTATCTAACAATAAATTATGTACATAATTCCCGAATGTTTTGCTGGCATCAGTTACGTTACACAACTTGAACTCAGTTTAAGGGACGGGTCAATCTCAGTTTCCTAAATTGCAGAGGCGCAAATCGCTGAGGGGAGATTATTATTTGCTTGAATTCACAGAAATGGGTCCTTATCATCGTTTTAAACAAATTTAATTTCACATACTAATTACGTACATGTACCATCTGCGTATTCTGGGGGGGGTTCCGGGCCCGGGCCCCGGTGGGACCTCAAAGGGGCGCCAAATTGACCTTTAGGGCGCGAATTCGAGCAAAATGAAAAGAAGAAGAAGAAAAAAAAAAACGGAAATATGTATTCATGACTTAAGCTATTCGCTTCTGAAACCTACCCTACAGCTGATATATGGCCCTATGGTTGGTCCGAAGGTCGAAAAACAATTCACACCTACCCCCCCCCCCCCCCTTGACCTTAGGGGCGCCGAATCGAGCAAAATGAAAGAAAAAAACACACAAAAAACGGAAATATGTATTCATGAGTTGAGCTGATTCACATCTGAAACCTAGCCTACAGCTGATATATGGCCGTATGGTTGGCCGAAGGTCGAAAAGAAATTCAAACACCTACCCCCCCCCCGCTTTTGTCTTCCGCGTGTAATGGGGAAAAATAGGATGTGCCTCTTGGATCCACCCTGGGGAGGGGGGGGGGCTCCAAAATCAAAATCACATCGGCCCCCCCCGGGGTGCCAAATCCTGATACGCGCCTGCGTACACTTTGGCAACAGGCACATATCTCGGGATTGTAGTTGGTGTCCTTGAAAATTTTTGGTTGGAAGCGCATGTAATACTTTCGTTTTTCATGCAGGATTGAGATATAAAATTTCATGCAAGTGATTACCAAATGCAATAAGGTGTAATTAAGGCCTCCGGACACCTTACGACTTTTGTCGCGCTACAGACTAAAGGGCCTGTCCCACAGAAGGCGATCATTGTGGCGACAACCTGCGAACTACTTTTTTAGTACCCATCGCCACCATTCGCAGGTCCAATCGCCTATAAGATCGTGAATTATCGCGTCTGTCGCCAACAAATAAGTAGCAAAATCTGTTCGCCGCTGGTTTCTCAACAAGTTAAACAATAGCCGGCGTCAGTTGGGTTGACGTCAATGACCGTAGCCTGTTTCTCTTGTCGCGGCAAGGACTATCGTAGTTGTCGCCAGATAGAACATGTTTAGCAAAGCGTGGAACGGCGGCCAGTTGTAGGTTGCCGCGCTCCAGCGTACGTTGCACGCATCGCTGAACCGAAAGGCCAGTGAAATTTAAGCCGCGTACGACCTTTGTCGCCACCTACATTCACCAAAATCATGATCGGCCTCCATTCAGATTCTAGACAGTCGCCGCGGATTTTTGAAATTTTCAAAAATCTCTCAACGACCCAAATTATGATGCGCGACTGAGAGGACTATCACGAACCTAAAGGCGACAGGCCGCCATCAGGTAGAAAACACTCGATCGCCTGTTGTCAGTCGTAAGGATCGCACAGTGCGCAAGTCATATTTTAGTTGATTTAAGCTGCGACAAAGATCGAGCCGGAGATGCGCGAAGGTTCGAGGCTATTGTATTATCGATACCAACTATTGTTAGCCTATTGTTTGCGTGGAAGCAAGTCGTTGTTGTAGCTATCGTGGACAGAGTCGTAGATAACGTAGATGATCTTCGGTCAACCTACGATTCTGACACGATTCTGGCAGGTTCAAACATATATAGGTTGTCGCCACAACGATCGCCTTCTGTGGGACAGGCCCTTACGTAAGATCGAAATAACAAAGGTCGTATATCAATTTTCGCACGCGTTTTTTTTTTTCGGATCCAAAGTCGGTCTTCGTGCGGCCGAAATCGTAAAGGGCCTGTCCACAGAAGGCGAACGTGTGGCGACAACCTACGAACTACGTTTTTGTACCATCGCCACTAGGCGCAGGTCCAATCGCCTATAGATCATGAATTATCGCATCTGTCACAACAAATACGTAGCAAAATTCTGTTCGCCGCTGGTTTCTCAACAAGTTAAACATAGCCGGCGTCAGTTGGTTGACGTCAATGACCGTAGCCTGTCTTTCTTGTGCGACAAGGTGCTATCGTAGATTTTCGCCAGATATATTTGTTTAGCACAGCGGAACGGCGGCCAGTTGTAGGTTATCGCGTCCAGCGTACGGTTGCACGCATCGCTGAACCAAACGAACCAGTGAAATTTAAGCGCTACGACCTTTGTCGCCACCAACATTCACCAAACCAGGATCAGCCTCCCATTCAGATAGTGTAAAGTCGCCGCTAATTTTTGAAATTTTCAAAATCACTCACGACCCAAATATGATGCGCGACGGAGGGACTATCAAGAACCTAAAGGCGACAGGCCGCCATCAGGTAGAAAACACTTGATCGCCTGTGTCAGTCGCAAGGATCGCCAACAGTGCGCAAGTTCATATTTCGTGTTGATTTTAAGCTGCGACAAGAGAAGTCGAGCCGCGAGATGCGCGAACGTCGAGGCTTTTGATTATCGGAACCAGCTATTGTTAGCCTATTGTTTGCGTGGAAGCAAGTCTTTGTCGTAGCCTATCGTAGACAGAGTCGTAGATACGTATATGATCTTCGGTCACCTACGATTCTGACACGATTCTGGCAGGTTCTAACATGCATAAGGTTGTCGCCACAACGATCGCCTCTGTGGGACAGGCCCTTAAGATGTGCGGTGGCTTATGGGGCCAAGAAAAAGCTGTGACTTAAAGAAGTACACTATTCGAGTTTTCGGACTATCATGACTATGGTCGCCTTCCTGAATAGCGAAAATGACTATCAGACCTTTGTTCTTACTCGTATTCCAATTAATGCATCATCATATTTCGACACAGAGAGACAATTAAAAGCATAATCATGATCAATCCGCCATCTGCGGATGTAGATAAAAGTTCGTACAGCCGTGCGCCCGCTTCTTGTGAGCGATTCCTGTGGGACAGCCTCCGAAGTAGGTTGAGCTGTATACCCGTCATTTGGCTCTTTTACGCTCACGCTGCACTGGATACTAAGATTTGCTGACCCAACGACATTAGTGAATTTTAATTGGACCTGTATATCAATCTCAAGCGTATTAAACTCGTCACTTGCGAGGCAGGTTATGATACCTTAGGTTTGTCTCTCTCGGCAAATTGTAATCCAGTATTACAACTCAATCATTTGAGATTTTAGGTCTAAATGGAAAGTTTTATTAAAACTCTCCTCTTTTGAATTGAAGTTAACATCAGATTACTAGAATTTTTATGGAACCATGCAATTCGAGGCAAAGGGTGGGATACAATAGGACACTGTACTAAAACAACTGAGTTGTTAGAGACATCGCATACTTGTGTTTTCAACAGAGACATCTTGCACGGGAAACACTTGTCAATAGTTGGATAGATCTTTACCGGCATGTTGCAATGGCTCAGAACACATCGTATATTCAAATTCGATGGTGTCTTCCATTTCTACCAACCATCGTTGATGGCAGTCACAAACAAGATTGTTATTTTCCGCCTCAATCGATGTTCTGAATGGAGCTGTTCTTTCGACGACTTTGGAATTAGTTCAGTGTCTAATAAGACAGATGGTTGTTGCCTAAAAACAATTGTTAAGACTGTAAGAGTTCTGAACCATGCTACACTCCCAAGCAACGAATCTACCGAGGTCATTGCCTTGGAGCATAAGGAATTTAAGAGAATGCGTCACGCCTGTCCAACACAGTTGGAAAGCACCCTGATGGAATTATTGGATAGGTCAAGTCCCTCCAATCTTGGATAGAACTGTGTTAAATCTTTCAACTGAACGTAACTATTAGATTACCAGCAAGGTTTAGGTTATTCATCAAAGGCGCAAGCAATTTGGGGAATTTGGTGAGACCGGATGTTTTGTAGTACATCGCTGAGGCATGTGTATGCATTATGCTTCTGTTTATGTTCCTTTCAGAAAATACTGAAACATTTTTAAAGTTGAAATATTTTACATTTTTCTGGTTAAGCACATAATTGAAGAAAGTTGAATTGATAATTGTATTCTCAATGACCAAACTGTAAAGTTTTTGTGACGTAGGCCTGACCATGTCATTCTGGAGAGTGGCGCCGTTAACGGCACGAAATAAATTCTCCTTGTAGCCGGTATAAAACATGTTTGGGACATGAACTGAAGGTGACCCAACAACGAAAACAATCACAATATTCTTTAATTCTTCGAACATTGCTTCAGACACAAATGTCGTTTTCTTTGACCCAAACTTAAAACATACCATCGAAATATTGTGTGTTTTATTCGTATCGTAATGCGATATGGGATTTCCATCAATTGATAATTCATTAAGGTTTGGAAAGAGAGAGAATGTGTCAAAATCGAACTGATAGATATGATTGTTTGAGAGATCAAGAAATTCCAAATTAGGGAAATTAAGATTGAATTCTCGTGGTATTCTTGTAAGTAAATTACCACGAAGGAACATTGTCGTCATCCTATAGAACACCCCATGTCCGATTTCTAAAGTGACAAGGCGCGCGTGGTTAAGTGAGAGGTAACTTAGACTAGGGAGATTATGGAATACTTGGTGTGACAAGAAGGTGATAGGATTATGATCTAATTCCAAAGATATCAAACCGGGAAGAAATGAAATGCCATCCATCGTTGATATCATATTACTGCTTAGTTGGAGACTAACTAAACTCATAAGACCTCTGAAGGAGTCAGAATCTAACGTCTTTATTTCACCATGCATCCAGCTAAGCAGGGTGAGTCCTCTGCCAAATTCTATGTCCTTTTCGTTCCCGATAGGGTTATTACCAATGTCCAATTCCTGTAATTGTCGCAGACTGGAAAACGCACGAGTTGAAATTTGACGAATCCGATTTTGCGGCAGGTTTATCCACTGAAGTACTGGGTTTTGGAAATCACCTGATATAGATGTTATCTTGTTATTCGATAGATCAATTGCTCTTAAACTGGGTAAGTCCTCCAAATCAGATGCTGAGAGGCTGATTATGTGGTTTCGGTTGAAGTCCAGATGTTTCAAATTAAGAAGTCCAGACATTCGGGGAATTGATGTTAGCTTGTTGTTGAATGCAGATACAGATGCTAACATTGGCAACATAGTCAGATTGTTTAAGTCAGTCACAGCGTCTTGGTTGACATTCAATATCAGCAAAGATGGATGACTAGGCATAGTTATCTGCCCACATATCCCATCAGTCACTTCCAGGATCGTTAACATTGGTGTCTGGGCTAATATATCGGCGAAAAGTTCTGAAGAACAATCGGTTATGTCCAATGAGGTGAGGTGTTCAAGATGTAAAAAGCTTTCCAATTGGGCTGTTCTGGTTTGTTTAGAAATGTCCAAAATCTCTAAAGTGGGGATGTCATGAAGATGATCAAACTTGGATAGTTCGTTACCTTGCAGAATAAGAGTGTTTAGTTGCTCTGAATAGAACGCACGAGGGGAAATTTCGATAATCTTGTTGTTGCTTAGAAAGACTGTTTGCAATGTGGGCAAAGAGAAAGTACCAGTCGAGACCCGGCGAATGAGGTTGCCTGTGAGATCTACAGTAAGCAACTGCAGAAGGCCTGATAACGTATCACTGTCGACAACTTTAATTTGATTAAAACGCAAAAATAGTTGATGGAGCTTTCTCGGCAATTGACCTCCATTAATGGATGTGATCTTGTTGAGGTTTAGAGAAAGTTTTTTCAATTCAGGGACATGGTCCTTGAGATTGTACCCGATTTCGCGAATATTGTTCAAACTCATGTCCAGTGTCGCAAGCGACGTGAGATTGTGAAACACAGGAACGTCTGAAAGCGCGTTAACGCCAAGTGTCAGGGATCGAAGTTGTCGAAGTATTTTGAAGAGCTGATCGTCGATTGATTTAAAAGCGTTGTCAGTTAAATCCAGTGATACAATACTGGCATAATGATCCTTAAAAAAGTCGACTGGTATTTTCGAAGGGGGTATGTCCAGATTTAAATGAGAAAATTTCTCGTCATCAAGGGTCAATTTTAGCTGGGCCCCAACGCGGAAAACGCCCCTGCAGGACATTCCTTCTCGATAGCATCTACAGTAATTGCAAAGATTAATAGGTTCAGGAGCAGCGAAATAAAGCATGGTGGCCATTATCAACAGAAGATAGGAGGGTTTGCCGGTTTGTTTGTCTTGTCCCCTGGCCATCGCTGAACCTTCGGTAAAGACAATTTAACATGTTAGTGGAATGCCTATATGATACGTATTTATTGTTTCAATTTTCAAGATTATTGTTCCGCTATGCTTTTTTATGTGTATATTTTATTATTGTGTCAGAGTGTATTTGGTATTACTATTGTAAATTATAAACGAAGTAATAGATGAATTAACACTAGAAATGAGCCGAAGACAATTATCAAGGATGGCTTTTGCCGAAAGTTTGTGTGAGTAGGGCAGGGAGCGGGGATGGCTAAACCTTTCTAAAAAGAACAAAATGTTTTTTTTTTTCATGTATGAATTGGAGCGAAAAAATAATCTGAATTAGAATATGAAGAAATAGAAACGTTAACAGAAGATAATCAGGAAGAATTTTGATATTTTGTGCTTATTTTCACAAAATCTACTTTGGTACAATAAATCACACGAACAAGAAAAATGAAAAGAGGGCAAACAACATTCTTACCAAAGATCCAATACTTGAAAGAGTTGTTAACACTTCAAATCAGTTACGAATGCACCATCAAAATGAAGTACAAGAAAGTCGGTAGGTTTAATAAGTCGTGGTGAGTCGCTGTGAGTTGTGATAAGCCGTGGGAGGTAGTTTCAAAGATGACCATCACGATCTGGATGACCATCGGTGAGAGCTTTTAGTGGCTATATGTCTCTAGATGGGGAAAATACACCTTTATATCATTCAGATTTTTTTTTTAGCCATACGAAGTAAATTACCAAGATTCCATTAAGATTGGCGTTTAAGGGGGTAGCTCCATTTTAAGATTACAATAGCTCTTTAAAATAAAGTACGATAAAGTGTCAATTCGAAGAAATAGATGAATGAAGTTGAGTGGGATATCCAAAGACGGATACGAGAGAAGTTAGATGTAATTAATATGTAAATCGAAAGATCACACATTTGGCCATTGGCGATCCCACGATTATGGTACGAAGTCACTTTGAAATAATGGTTTTGGTATCATACGGGTGCTTCGATGACTTCATCGTTGACGCATGTTATGAGCCTTGCCCGTTATACACTAACCACAATCCTAACAATTACGCTTATCCTAATCCTAATCCCACCCTTATCCCTAATCCGAAGATTGAGGGTTAGTTAGCGTACGTATCAAGTGTTCAGGGGGGCGTTTCATGAAATGACTTTTCGGATGTTGTATCCGACAAACTGTTATAAGCTACTAAAATACTTGCAGCTGATTGGCTGAGAGAAAATTTGTCGCATAAAATGTCCGACAAGTCCTTTGATGAAAATTTAATGCCCCCCAGGTTAAGGAATCCCCCTGTCAAAAATCTTGGTATTACAAACAATGTCCTTAAAAAAAAAAAAAAAAAAAAAAAAAAAAAAAAAACAATGATGATCAAAAAGTATTACTATTAAATAATGGATACCCCTTTTTTCCCCACAATAACTTAACAACTTCCAAGTCCAGGCGGGCTAGCCCATGCTCCTAAAAATGAAGGGTCAAATGACCCAATTTATGATCAATTTCGCTCACATTATCATTTCGGGTCAATTGGAGCCGTGCCAGAACGTTTTGCGATTACAATTAACACGAAATAGGTATAGTCCCAATAAACCCAAAATTTGGTCATTTTGACACTTTATTTCTGAGAGTAATAAGGTTTGTCATCAATATGATTTCTTGGTGATAATCCCGGTTTTCATGGATCATAATTATAGTAAAAATCTATAATCTAAGAAATGAGGTTTTCAAAACTAATAACAGCTACTTAAAAATAATTGGAAAATGCATCATAGAGCTGTAAGGTTAAATCCCCCAAGATTGCCAGGCCAATCGGATGGATATAGTGATTATGTTGCCATTTGTAATTAACGTGTAAATAAGGTAAAAGAACAACAACAACAAAAAACATCTTGCCCAATTCTTTTTATTTTCCCATGAGAGTTCTTTAACTTGGTGTGTTGATGGTAATCCTGCTAAAATGAAATGATTTAAGGGATATCTGGTGTCCCTTTACTCTAATAAACTTACTTCAAAACTTACTTCAAAGTTTTCTTCGATATCGACTCCAACGATTCTGTTCCGGAGCTTTTATTTGCTTTAGTAAATCCATAAACAGAAACCTTTTAGGGGAACATCACAACAAAGGATTAAAAAAAGAAAAAAAAAAAGAAAAAGAAACGAAAAAAAATAATGATTGAAAATTAATGATATGCATGAATTGGATAAAGGATATGCGTAATGGATGCACGTTTTCACCCAATTTGTTCTCGCTGCACACAGAAGCCATCATGCAGTCAGTCGGGGGAGGGTGGAGGGGGAGTGACGAATGGGAGGCCCAATCGAGAGCAGAGGAGTCAACACAACAAACATTAGCCTGTAATCCAGGAGGAGAACTCTTTGTATGTATTCTACATTGACGATATTTACTACATTGACTATTACTATAGTAATACGCTGCAAAAGAGAGAGACTCTCAGTCAAATTTCACCCCCACCCCTAGGCGATCAAAATTGCGACCATCTACTTGTAATTTTTAGCCGGTACAGGCCCCCTCCCCCCTCCGCTTTCGGTTCAACCCACTTTGAAAAATGCTCAGTGACCCCTCGTCTTAATGAATTAGGGCGGCCAAATCGATGGTTCATTCAAGATAAAGAAAATGGCAATTTCCTTACTCAGAGACTAACACTGTCAATGATAGCGAAGAATCCCCGGAAAACATCATTATCCGGAAGTGTGATTCACGTAGTTGTTCAATGACGTGCTCATTTTGGTACCTAGGCTTCACATTACAGTAAACAATCACAATTGACATGATTGAAGTTGTTTTGTGAGCAATAATAATTCTTTAAGGAATCGGTAAGTATTACATAATGTTATTATATTTATTGACAGGCCGTTTTATCTTATCGTTGACCTTACTTCAGCAACTTATCACTGTAAAACATTTATTACAGTCCAACACCATTTTGCACACATTTACTAGTCACTGTATATACTTCGAGTGCTGAATGTATAAGAGTCTGTGCCCAAAAAGAATTGTAGGCAGTCGGGGGGGGGATATTAGGTATGAAGATCTTTTAAAATGTTATGTATTATGGTTCTATCAGATTAAAGCCAATATTATTTTCTCTTGCTGATACATTTTATTTCAATAATTTGCTTTTTGTAGAAAGAAAGTTATGCCTAATTTTTGTGTGAAGAAGAAGCATATTTTTAACTCTGCCAGCAAAACCGATTGTTCTTTTGGGTTCAATTTCAGCGGCTTATGTTCGAAACCTACACAAAGGCATGCAAGGCGTTCGCAAAATGCGGATTTTTTAAATGTTTGCAGAAAACTAATCATATCTCAAATCTACTGCACCAAATTGAGATGAAAAAAAATTGCAGAAGGGAAGCGTCATTTACCCTGCTTATGGAAATACCAGCATTAATCAAGTGGTTACTAATCTTTATACAATAAAATGTTTCCCAAATTGTTACCATTTTATTTGAACCAGACTGTACATGCAGGTGGATTTGAATAGAATGAATTAAAAAAGTGTTGAAGCTATTTTTCTTACATTTCGCAAACCCAAGTTATACTTTCTCCTTATGGATTTTATTTATTAATTTGTATTCATTATTTTGCCCCTTATCCGTTGACCGTTATGATCATCATATGTAGCAGTAAATGAGTTGCTTTCAAATTTAGCAGAGGGCACGCGTCTCCTGCGCCCAGCCTGGCATCCTCCCATATTGTAAAAAAAAAACCCAAAAACCAACAAACAAAAAACAAAAACAAAAAAACAACAACATACGACAAAATACAAAACAAAAACATGGCAGGAAAGTGTTAGGGTTGTAAGTGGTTGCAAATGTTGGTTATAATGGATTGTGTCGGCGGAAAAAAAAGCAAATCCGGTGACTTAAACTTGTAAATCCTTCTTTCACGGTAACTACAGAAACCACTTCTTAAGGAAATGGCAGGCTCTGTCACAATTGCATCTGCACGTCTTCTGCAAAGTCCGACATTTCTATGCTCTTTTTACAGAGGTCTTAGATTTGCCCGATGTAGCAGTGCGATTCATTCAACTACCATACAGCAACCTGGACAACTTTGATTTTCCAAGTCAAGGACTAGATTGCGTTATCATCTTCATTCAATCAACCATGGACTTGAAATGACTGACGCTGAGGGCGCCTTATATGACAAGTTCTTGCCACGCCTTAAAAAGAATTTGGTAAGGAGTTTTAGGATTTGGTTTCTAGGATTAATACAAGTTTGTTTTTACAGAGGGCATAGTTGTCTGCATTTGTTTTCAGTAAGTTGTAAGATGATATGTGCCAATAAGATACGAATCAGGGCACATATATATATAATATATATATATATATATATATATAATATATATATATATATATAATTTTTACTTTTTTTCGCCCCCCCCCTTTTAAAAAAAAATTAATTTTTATACTCTAAATATATAGAACAACGACATTATACAAATCCTAGTGGGATTTCTAGTAAGTGCTCCAAATCATTGGAAAAATCTCCCCAATTTTGGTAAAATAGCAAATTCACTAATGGCCTTCTAAAAAATCTTCATAACACAATTGATGAACTTATGCCATCTTTGCCAACACTCGTTAATGGCCAGTGGCGGACCTAGCCTAAATTAGACACAATATTTTGGAGGGCGCATTATTGTTTGTGCATAATGAAACGCCCTTCCAAAGTATTGTTTAATCAGGTTAGCTCCGCCACTTAATTTTTATTGTTAAATAGTTTGTAAATATTATATTGAATTGTTAATTTTTGTCCCATCAGTCCCACTGTATAAAGAAAAGTCGTGATATTGAGCTGTCAAACTTAAAGATAATCGTATTCAGTTGTTTTTATATCAAAATAAACCTAACCCTAAACGATCCTGGAAGGAAGAAGCTTGCATGGTGAACATTAATACGTAACGTAAGAACATGGTGTTCTCATTAAACTATATGTGATTGCGTCACGTCAAAGGAGAGATATTTCCAATTTTTGAAATCCATTTTATTTGATATTGATTGATCCCTGATTCATTGCCTTGAATTTGATATATAACCCGACTGTAAAGAGTAAATAGAAGTGGAGATATTAGCCTCTGAACGCGAGGAGAATTGTGCTCTTGGAAATCAAAATCAAGAGAAAAACGTCTGCGAAGTTTGAACTTCCTTTGTACCCCGCGCCAGAAAAATAAGAACACTCTGTCACCGCTGTACTCACCGAAATGGCCTAGCTACCACTTGTTACAAAGGTTGAAACGATTGACCAATGAGGAGGCTGCATTCAGGTATACAGAGAACAATACTCGTCCATCACGAGGCAAAGCGCACAAAGCGGAAATAACGGCGATGTTCAATCTTCTCAAAAAAAAAAAAGAAGCTGAATTTGGTTACACACAAACATACACAACATTAAAGTTAAAAAGTTTAATTTTGTGTAAAGTCTTACGGAACTTTTGTCGAAGTGAAGGTGATATAGCGGAGACGTCTTCGCAACGGAATCGTTTCCTCGAGACGGATAAAAAGTTTATTCCGTCTTTATTCCGCGAGGAAAAGTCTCCGAGATTATCTCCACGACAATTTTCAAAATTTGTTTACAAAAAATAGCGAGACGTCTCCGCAAAGAATCGATTTTTCGCGACGGATAACGTTTATTCCGTCTTTATTCTTCGAGGAGAAGTCTCCGAGATGTTTTCAAAATCTGTTTCAAAGCAGTTTCAGAGAAATGTCTCAAAGTAGTATCCGCGATCATGAAACGTCTCGGAGACGTCTCCGCGACGTCTCAACAACTAGTCTCAAACTTGTTTCTAAGCCGTCTTAAAGTTGTTTCAAAGTAGTTCATAAAAGTGAGATACCCAGCCGCAGTTATAAACTAGATGATTGCCACTTCCCCCCCCTTAGCTCATTGGTTTCCACATAATGCAATACAACCAATTTTTAAAATCATATTTTTTTTTTTCAATTTTAAATTAGCATCTCTTACGCGTCTTAAGACTTTAACCTAATACTTGTATTCAGAAGTATTATGATCACGTCACCTTCTTTTGTGTGCTCTATGTTTCCTGATGGAACCAAATTGTTTATAGGGAGGTTTTTAATTTCCCATCAGGACAACAGATATCGCGGCCCCTAAAATAAATGCGAAATTAACATTCATTTGGATCCAGATAGCTATCAAAGCAATAAGTAGCTTTTCCCCACATAACCCCCCCCCCCACCCGATTGTTAATTTGACATTCGTTTGCGTGCCTCGCTATCCCGGATGAAACAGCTTTATTCACAGCATGTTGTGTGGCATCGCACAGCTGAGTGCAGCTAAAGAGAGTTTAGTTCGCTATTCGCTCACAAAAACGAAACAAAAAGCCAATAGAAATCACACAAACACATTGACCGCTGAACGTCCAACAAACAAAGCCATGCGTTGCTAAGGGCTGGTCAGCTAAACGGAGAGGGAAATGAGCGTGGACGTGCGCTTGTATGTCAGGAAAAAAAAAAATTATGACGAAAAAAAAACACTCGCCGAAAAAACTGCTTTTTTACCACTTTCCCGTTATCATTTCACTCATATTTTTTACAAAGCAAAGATGAGCATGGTAGAACCAGAAAATAATAAAAAAAAATTTCCTCAAAATTTGAGTTTTTTATTAGTTTGTCGATTTAGTCGGATCTTTGATCTGCGACTTCTCTCTCATTTCGACAAGACGTATCACATATATACTCATTGACTTGAATCCGCTTGTTACAGGTCCGAGCAAAGTATGTGTCATTGTAAATAACTTCGTATGGGATCGTGCTGACAGGGCCAAATTCCTAGCTACCTACAAGGAAACCCTTGCCAAACAAGCCAACAATTTGTGAGTGGCTCTAGCTTGTTCCATGATTGTGGCAGATTGGACGGAAGAGATGACATAGCGAGCAAGATTGGACGAACCTTAAGGCTCTTTATACATCATTGCCGCCGTGTTCATACTGAATCCCAAAAAACATTATGGCCATGTGTGCAATTTGGATTTGTAGCAGGAGTAGGAGTAACCGGGGTTGTCTATTAAATCGTGGCTTTTAAGACAAAACAAGAAGGATGTCAAGTATTTATGTTTCATGATCGAAAGATATAAAATAAAACGAACGGACGTTGATTGTGGACCACTTGCAAGCTTTCGGCTTATATGCCTTCTTCATGGGCTCTTTAAACAAGAACCATTATAAAACATAATAGTACACAAGAAGCATAGTCCTGTTTACATGAGTATAACATATATATATATATATATATATTATATTATACGCATATATTGTGCAAAATGTTATATAAAAACTGGCGGATCCAGGATTTCATTAGGGGATATTCGAATTACATATTTGTGTAACATCCTCGGGGCGGGGGGGCAAAGGACCAAAATTGACGTTTCGGACCATTCTTGGTCCACGTGTGTGACCGAAAATTATGCAAAAATCTTGACTTTAATTGACTATAACTCTAACAATTTTTAAAGATATACTGATATTAATGTTATTATATTATGTAACATATTTTGTTAGCTATTATTTGGAAATGTTTTTTTTAATGTTTACAATATGCATGTCCAAGGTCAGAGGTCAAAAGAAGTGAGTCACGTGTGTGACTTCACAAAACGGCATGATTTTGAAAGTTCAATTTCATTTTGAAATTCCTGTGAGTTATAAAATGATGAAATGTTTTTATTGCTGTGAGATATGTATTATGGACCTGTTAACCAAAAAATACCAGTGGATAGGAGTCATCTCTGAAATTCATTTTTTTATCTATCATTTTATATCGTGATGTCGGGTCACGTGTGTGACATTTTAGTGGGTCACGTGTGTGACATACAGCAAACTGTACAGAAAAATGAAAATATTATACATAATGCAGTAAATGTACATTTTCAGCAATTACTATATCCGCTGTGGTAAAACTTTTATGAACTCAACCCTTATCACTCGCTGGGGTGTTTTGGTAGCTGTCAAGACTGTGGTGGGGCGGGGAGGTAGGGGGCCATGATGCCTCTATAAGATCTCGGCTGTTGATCGCGCGAGCGCGCCGAAAGTTTGCACGATGGTAGTGTGCGATGTAAACTACAAGAATGCACTGTTAATTTTCCCAAAATTAAGGATAATTTATTTTATATGAATTAATTATGCTAATTTATGCATTGCATGAATTCACAATTTTTGTTCTAATTGACAAACTAAAGCTTCTGGAATGCTAATTTTGTGTTTGCATAATCTTTATATGATTCCTGACAATATTGTACTTGGAAACATTTTGGTATCGAAATAAATTCCTTATGTATTTAATTGTTTTATGAATTTCTTATGTATTTCTTCGTTTTTTCAACCTTGTGTGTTTCTTTGTTTTTGTTTTTTTCACAAAAATTATTGCAGAACCATTTTGGAGCATAATAATGCTAAAATACATTAATTTCAGCCAATGGAAGTGAAAATAATCAGACGTTTATGACCGCCCCCACCTAGTGGGTCACATGTGTGACCAATTTGTTTGCTAATTAATAATCAAGTTAAAACGTTTCATGGATTCATATTTGGTGAGATGCAAGGTACATTAAATCTAGCTTTGGAGAAAAAACAAAAATAATACCAGAGCCATGGTTAGAGAGGGGCATAAACTTTTTGTGTTTTCTGGTCACGGGTGTAACATTTGGGGGCAATTAATTTCCAGGGTTGATTATCTTAATATAATCATTTTAACAACATTGTTTTGGGGGTTAGACTAAAAGGAATAGAGATGAATAATAATATATTGACAGTAACCCAAGTAAGGAAGTCAGCATATCCATTCCAGTCAGGGTTTTAAAAAAATATATATATATTTTTATGTACCGTTTTTCCATCTTATTATCATTTATGTTAATTTATGCAAATGAACATGAAAAATTGCAAAAATCACGAAAAAACAGCAGTTCATGAAACTTCAGACATTGCTCTATTTGAATAGCCTATGCAGTTTAAAATCAAGAAGCAAAAACTTTATTTTGTCCCAAAATGGTTCACTTTTCAAAGAATGGCCCTTTTAGGTACTACATTTAGGTACTATTTTTTTGCTACATTTTTGGTTGTGGCGGGCCCCGTTTGCCGCCTCCTGGAACCTCGCCTGTTGTATCGACATGACATGATTGAAAACCGAATGACAGGCGAACGCCCTTTTGCACGAGAAAACAATCCGTGGAAAGAAAACAATCGCTTGGAAACACAATCTCGCGATATGCGAGAAAGGTCCGTGAACTTCACCCCGGGCCGCGTGAAATCAGTCGAGACGTCTGCAAGCAACCAACCGAAAACAGAAAGATGATTGGAAATGGAATAAAGTGATATTTCAATGATCGCAAAGTATATTGAGAAATTTCTTAGACAAATGTATACAAAGTAGACCACTGGCGTAAAGCTTGACGCAATTTCTTTTGATACGGGGGGGGGGTGATGAATACAAGGAAAAAAAATAGAAATTAATGGGTGTCTATGCCCTTGAATTAGACATAGGCCTATGTTACTATTTTGCTGAAAAACTGCAAAGAAATAAGATCGGTGATAATCATTACTATTGCTCTATGAATTATTTGTAAAAATGTTGATTCTCAAAAAACGAAAATGGTAACGAAGAAAAATAAAATAGTTTATTTATTTATTTATTTTTAATAATAGATATCAATAATTTTCTTATGAAAAGGGAAAAGAAGAAATTAATTTGCCTATTACTTTTGGTAATGTACTTTTTGTGTGTGTGTGTGTAAACACGATTTGTATAGTGAGATTTATTTATTATAAATGCACTGTTATGGGTGAAAGAAAGAGAAAAATGGGTTTGGATGACTTCATCATCGTCATCGGTTTTCCTCCGTCTCGAGAGACGATGGTCTGCACTCTCTGTGGTGACTGTGGATTCCTATACGTGAATGACAGTCCTTTTTGCAGTTTCCACAGACAACAACTGAGCCAATTTGGGTTGTTGGAGTCTTATGCTTCTGTCTTACAGACTCCATGTGTCTCCTTCGATCATCCTCTGCTCTAGCTATTCCTGTTTTCACAGCTTTCTTCCAAAACGATCTGTCAGATGCTGTGTCCTCCCACGTGTCTAAGTCTAATGTGCAGAGGAGAGATCTCTCTTGCATGTCTTGCATGCATCTCTATAATTATCTCAGATGAGGACGACCATTAGGGTGTGTTCCACACTGAAGTTGGCCATGTAGTAGATCCATGGGGATACGTCCTTTATCCATGCGACACACATGACCTAGCCATCGTAGTCGGCGAGCACTAAGCAATACGAAGATGGTCACTGATATTTGCTCTGCTGAGTACATCTGAGTCTGTGACTCTGTGTTCCCACTTAATGTTCAGGATTTTGCGTAGGCATCTCACGTGGAAGATATTTAGTCTCCTTTTTTGTCGGGCATAAGTGGTCCATGATTCGCTGCCATAGAGTAGGGTGCTTGGTAGACATGCCTGGTACACCTTCAGCTTAGTGTTGTTGTACCAGAATCTCTTGGAAATTTTAGCGATTATTGTTGCTGCCTTGCCAATCCGAGCATTAATCTCAGCATCAATTAAGGGACAGGTTACAGGTTACAGGGACAGGTTCAGTCGCTCTTAAACTCTGGCATAAGTTGCCTGCGCAAATCCGCGACACCCAGTCAATCGACTCATTCAAAACGATTAAAAACATACCTCTTTGTATCACGTATGTCTTTGTAGCTAGAGTATAGTTTATTATTGCATTTTGCTTACATATAAATATGCAGCAAGTATTTCCATTCAATTCTATTATATTGCATTATAATAGACATGGTAAATGCACTTTATATGTCATTATATTGCAACCCTTATAGTATATAATGAAAATGTAGTAATTAAGATTATGATTGTTAATAGTATTGTTATGTTGAAATACACTGTTGCTCATAAAGGTTGTATATTTCTTGTTGTGCGCCAGCCACATCATTTTGCTCCGGCTTTAATTTCCAGAATTTGTTGGTCCTCGTTTTCACTTTTTCGGTACCCTGGCTATATGTTGGACGTTCCCCTAGCCATTCTCGGGTATTGAGAAATAAAAAAAGTTTGCCAACCCCCACAATGCCCATTTTTGCCAATTTTTTTCTCATTTTGGGGCCCCTTTTTGTTTACCCGGCTGACCAAGGCCCCGTTAGTCCTACCTCCACGAAACGCGTCTGAGGTATAGGATTGTTATTGTTCTTAAAGTTAAATCTAAGTTTATGATCACAGACTTAGATTTATTGTCTAGGGGAAGGGTCAAAGTTTATTTCGATTCGGGTTGAAAATTGATTTTATTCATTTTTACAACATGGAAATTTCTATCTTCTAAAAAATGTATTGTAAAATCTCAGCCATATATAAATCATAATTAAAAATAGACTATAGTTACCATTTACAACCTTGTCATTAAGGATGAAACAAGATTTTGGTGAAAATGACAATAATTAAGGGTTCATAGTTGTTTTTTATTTCCTTGTTTTGACCATAAAGGTTGGATAGAATATTTCAATTTTTCACCGATTTCACTTTTTCCTTCAACCCCTCCCCTAAACAAGAGACCAACGCCTATAATTTTAAACTTTGATTTATCATAAAGAATAATAACAACTCCACATTCCAGACGCTTTTCGAGGGGGTGTGATAGAGGGGGCCTTGGTCAGCCGGGTAAACAAAAAGAGGCCCCAAAATGAGAGGAAAATGGCAAAAATGGACGTTGTGGGGGTTGACAAGCTTTCTAATTTTCTATTCCCCGGGGAATAGTTTGAAAAGCGTCCAAGGTATAGCCAGGGTCCAGAAAAGTGAAAGCAGGGACAAACAATTTCAAGAAATCTAATCCAGAGCAAAAAGATGTTGCTGGAGCACACAAAAAATATCCAACCTTTATGAGCAACAGTGTATATAAGTACCCCATTGCTGTAATCAATAACAATAATTATTTGATTTTGTAATTCTATTATTTTGTATTTGTCAAATTATATCATGTTAAGCGCATTGAAATGTTCATGTAATGCGTTATATAAATGTAACCTATATTTATATTATTATTATTATCATTATTAATATTATTGCTATTATTATTATTATTATTATTATTACTAGAAACCACAGCGCCAAGATATTTGAAGTTGTTGACAACATTCAGTACTGAGTCATTTACTGCGATGGCAGGAGGAATTGGGTCATTTTGGACCATGACCTCGGTTTTCTTTATGCTGATCGTCAGTCCAAACTCTCTGCATGCATCTGAAAACTGGTCCATAAGCAGATAAGGCGCTGAAGCCCTTCATTTGTGTTACTAGAAAGGGCGGCATCGTCTGCAAACAGCAACTCCCTTGCAAGTAAACGAGTTACTTTTGTCCTAGCTCGAAGACGGGTGAGATTATACAGCTTGCCATCATGACGGGTGTGAATGTAGATTCCATCATCAGAAGAGTGAAAGGCGTAGGACAACAGGAGGGAGAAGAAGATTCCAAATAGGGTTGGTACCAAGACGCAGCCCTGTTTGACTCCACTTATTGCTGTGAATGGCTTTGATGAGTCCCCATCGAAGCGTACAGTGCTCTTTGTGTCAGTATATAAAGACTCGATTATGCTGAGCAACTTTGGTGGACAGCCAATCTTCTCCAGCAGCTTGAAAAGTCCACTGCGACTGATGAGGTCAAAGGCCTTAGTCAGATCAACAAATGCCATTTACAATGATTGACGCTGCTCTCTACATTTCTCTTGAAGCTGTCTAACAGCAAAAATCATGTCAACAGTTGATCTGCCCGATCTGAAACCACATTGAGACTCTGGATATATGCGATCCGCTATTAAACACCTGTTGTCTTGCAAGGACGACTCGGGCAAAAAAACCTTTCCAACAATGCTGAGAGGAGAGATGCGGTAGTTGTTGCAATCATTTCTGTTGCCTTTATTTTTGAATATGGTAATGATTTTGGCATCTCTCATGGCTTGTGCGACCTCGCCTTCACTCCAGCAAAGACACAGAAGTTCACGGAGATGAGGAAGAAGTGCTGGTTTCCCTTGTTTGATGACTTCAGATGGGATTGCATAATTTCCGGGTGCCTTACCACTTGTAAGAGCATTGATGGCCTTTTCAAGTTCCACTACAGTTGGCACAGTGTCAAGCTCCTCCAGTGCTGATAGGGCTGGAATTTTATCAAGGGCCTCTTCGGAGACTGTGTTTACTGTAGAGTAAAGTTCAAGATAGTGCTCCACCCATCTCTCCATCTGTTTGCTGCGATCAGTAATGGCCTCCCCAGATGATGACTTGAAATAAGGGGTGCAGTTTTCTTTGTGGTTGGACCAATAGCTTGATCGATTCCTTCATAGATGGCCCTAGCATTTCCAGTAAAGGAAGCGTATTCTATTGAGGAGCATATCTTTAGCCAAAAGTCATGTACACAATTTCTAGCGAGTGCTTGACCCCTTGCTTCGTAAATTCCTCAGGGATTGTAGGTTCTGATTGGTAGGGTCACTCTTCCATTTCAGGAGAGCTTCTCGTTTCTCTTGTGCTACACAGTTTATTTCCTCAATGGCAGACTTATGGATTACATCTCTCAGATCCCTCTTGGCTTCAGTGCAACTCTGCTGAGGGAGTGGTCAGAATCGCAGTCAGCACTGTGATAACTTCTTGTGTTATGGACAGTTGGGAGGCGACTCCTACTGGTAATGACAACATCAAGTTGATGCCATTGGTGTGACCTGAGATGCATCCACGATACTCTGTGCCTGTGTTTGTTTGCGAAAAACGTATTAGTGACACATAGATTCGAAGTACAGAACAACTCAAGTAGTCTCTGTCCATTTCAGTTATTCATTTTGCCTACTCCTTGGCGACCAATGTACATAGGCCAGACGTCATGTACGCACCAGCTCTATAGTATTAAAGTCACCCAGCAAATACAGATCTTCATGCTGCGGTGCTTCTCCGATCAAATTGCTGAGCTCGCTATAGAACTTGTCTTTCTCATCAAGACTGGAAGTTAGTGGAGGGGCATAGGCAGCCATCCCTGCTGGAAAGAACACACTCAATCACATTGTGAACACAGTGTGAAAACATAGTTCACAGTGTGAACACAGTGTGAAAACACTATCCACACTGTGAAAAAGGTATTTCACAGTGTGGACACCACCACAATGTGGAAAACCACACATTGTTCACAATGTGAAAATTGATTTCACAGTGTGAATGTACCCGCTCACAATGTGAAATTGATTTCACAGTGAGGCCAAACCATGAACAAAATTTCTCACTGTGATAAACAGATTTTCACAGTGTGAATACCTTAAGACTTATATTTCACAGTGTGAACAGTAGGCCTATAGTTCACAGTGTGAATATCCGGTTATCCACACTTTGAATCAGCATTTTTCATAGTGTGGCCACACTGTGAATCTCCGGTTATCCACACTATGACCACAGTGTGGTTCACAGTGTGACCACAATGTGAAAACGCCCCAATTTAACATTGTGGAGCAGACTATGATTCACAATGTGAAACACAATGTGATTCACTCTGTGTTTCACATTGTGAATGAGTGTGTTCTTTCCAGCAGGGATAACCCCATCGGTTCTGCGGAGGGGTGCATTTGAATTTTTTTTATAATATGAAAAATTCTAATAATTATAATGATAAAAACAATGATAATAATGTTGATAATAATGAGTAAAAGAAGGATTTTGTGCGACAACTGAACTTCATCTTACTGAAGTAAGCTGTACCCAACCTTGCAACAGACACTAGTCCACTCTTCAATAAAGAACCAACTACCCAATGACGTCGATTACAGGATGATGAAGGTACTTCATCGGGGTCACAAGATGACAATATAGTGATCATCGAGCACGATGTAATTGATAGAAATGTACCTCCTCTCCCCTTTGAAAACGAAATATTATGTAACCCTGTTTTATTTCATTTTTGTTTAATTTTTCTTCTTTTTTTTTTCTTTGTTAGTACAAACCTGCCCTGTTGCACAGTGTTTTCACATAGTCGACTATGTTAAAATGCTCGAATTTAAAGTCCCAGACCGGACCGACAAATGAAATAGCCAAAAACGAAAGCTAATATGCTATATAATACAACAATTCCAAATTAAGGCGTTTTTATTGTCCATCTAGAAAGTATTTAATTAAAAAGATGACCGAACCTCAACCAGGCCACCCCTCCCGAATACTTGTAAAATTACCCCTAATTTAAAAGTGCGAGTGATGACGTCAAAAAATGTTAATGGAATGCTACAGCAGTCCTGTGGCCAGGCATGATTGACTTTGCCCTTTCATTTCATAACAATAGAATTCTAGCTCACAGGGCGTCTATTGTCCTGACATAGCAATACAAACGTGTTTTCTAAAGGCGAAACGCAATCATGCCTAGCCGCAGGACTGCTGTAGCATTCCATTAACATTTTTTGACGTCATCACTCGCACTTTTAAATTAGGGGTAATTTTACTAGTATTCGGGAGGGGTGGCCTGGTTGAGGTTCGGTCATCTTTTTAATTAAATACTTTCTAGATGGACAATAAAAACGCCTTAATTTGGAATTGTTGTATTATATAGCATATCAGCTTTCGTTTTTGGCTATTTCATTTGTCGGTCCGGTCTAGGACTTTAATGGTGTTGATGATTTCACATTGTGGTGTGCGGTTTCACACTGTGAATTTACCCCCTCACAATGTGATAATGGGGTTCAATTTTGTAATCGATCATAAAGCGATAGTAATGATTTTTGGTAATTAGTCGAGTTTTAGTCATGCTTCTTTTCTAAAGCAGTATTAAATATTTTACACAAGTTTTCTTTTAAAACAAAATAATTTGAAAACACTAGAATTAAAAAGTGCAATAAAGAAATAAGCGTGCAATTTATCAAAAAAGAATTTAACAAAATATAAACCATGACACAAATGTTTTATTAAAAATATAATTATATGGGAAACCGTCTTACGATAAATTGAAATATAGCTCAAAGTGCTCTGAGCATTTAGCACATCGAGCTGGAGGAAAAACTGATGACTCATGAGCCATAGCAAAGATTAAAATGCTATGTGTTAAATTGTGAGCATCTGTTGATATTTCATAGTTGATGTATCACAGTGTGGAAAGTGTTAAATTAGTGCGTTTCAACAGTGTGATTGATGTTTCACAGTGTGATTTGTGTGTCTCAATGTTGATGGGTTTCACAGTGTGAGCGTTTCTCAATGAAAGTCTTCACAGTGTGGACTGTCCACAATGTTAAATTGGAGCGTTTTCACAGTGTGGTCGCGTTGTTCCACACTGTGGTTCACAGTGTGATTCTCCGGTTATCCACACTGTGAATTGGCGTGTTTCACATTGTGGCCAAAGTGTGAATCTCCGATTATCCACACTGTGAATCAGCGTGTTTCACAGTGTGACCACAATGTGAAAACGCCCCAATTTAACATTGTGAATGAGTGTGTTCTTTCCAGCAGGGATGTCATCATAACTTCATACTTAAGGGATCTTCAAGGTTTAAAGTCTTATCGAAAGGCAAAGAATTCTTTTTAAAATCTGTACATGAAAAATGAAATGCGAAGAGTGAAATAAACAGTCGGTGTATCTAGAAAGTTGTGTTTTTAGGATTTTCTTGATGCAACATCTGAATAGTTGATTTGTTTTAAGCAGCAATGATGGACTGAAAGTTTAAATCACGCTGAAGATTTATTTCAAACAAGGGAATCAAGGTTTGAAACACAACTGAAAATTCTTAAATAGCTAAACGGCTTATTTACAATGCGTTTTACATATTTTTCAATATGTGAGCAAGGTAACTAGCGCAGAGAGAGAGAGAGAGAAGGGGAAGAGAGAGAGAGAGAGAGAGAGAGAGAGAGAGAGAAGAAGAGAGGAGAGAAGGGAGAGAGAGAGAGAGAGAGAGGAAGAGAGAGAGAGAGAGAGGAGGGGGGGGGGGAGGGAGAGAGATTAAACTAGTGTTACAATAAAACGAAAGACAATGAATAGTCGTGTACTTATGTTTACTGTAACTTTGAGACGAGCATGATACGCTAATCAACAGTGGATATGAACCTGTTTATGAACAAAAAAAAAATCTGTTCAAAGAATTAAGTCCTATTTACTTTTTTTTTCTGTTTAAAGAATTAAGTCCTATTTACTTTTTTTTTCGAGGGGGAGGGGGGTAATAGTTTCGAAATTTTACGGTTACACCAACAAAGGATTTGTTATTTTTTATTGCATTTTTTTATTTCCTAAATTGTGAAATCTGATGATTAAGGGTTTTCACATCATGAACTACTTGTTAAATTATTATTTTGTTTTAATTGATGGGTTGCTTGCTGCCCCTTCAAATACACTGGTTCTTTATATGTATTTTTATCATTGATTTTATCGCTATATATTTAACATGCAATAATGATGAAAGTGATAATGATGATGATTAAAGTTTTTTCTTCTTCTTTGTACATACAATATTATCTATAACCTGTAAACGCAAGTAAACTTTGTATACTCGAGCCCTTTTTATAATTATATTGGTTATAAATATCTTCTTGAAATCCATTTCCACATTTGATTGATATGTATTCATAGGAGAATGATCTTCCATAATCTTAGTGGAAATGAAATAAACAGCTTTTTCTTTTCTCTTCATCATCCGTCTACTTATCTCATAATTCCGATGTATTGAAGTCATTAATTTGGTTCTTCCTAAACAAATCCCGCAAAATAAGAAAGGGGGCATTAAAATAGTCAATATCAAGGGTTGACTATCGTTGAAAAATAAAAAGGAGCGCACCCTCAAAAACAAGACAAAAAACTCGAAAGAAGAATAAAACATTTTTAAATTAAGAAAGTTATTGCTGACATAAAGGCACACGATATACAGTCTGTGTCAAATAAAATGGTACAGTTGGAGAACAATTTTTTTATAGTATGATGATAAATAACAACCTGCTATTGTTTGGTATTTTCATGAAGCCAAGATAATCAGACTTTCTTCTGCAATTTTTTTCATCAAATTTGGTGCAGTATTTTTTGGAGATATTTTTCGCACGCCGTCCAATGCCTTTGTGTATGATTTCGCACAATGACCGTGAATTCAGCGCTCCTGAACAATAGAAGTGCCTAATTTTGATTTGTTACTCGTCGCACAAAACTTTTGTTTTAAGTAAGCAAATTTATACAGGATAAAGAGCAACAGCAAGAAAAATATTTTGGCTTTAATTTAATACCAGAAACACACATTATATAAAAAGATTTCATACCTAAATGATTTTTTCCCCGACTATACAATTTTTTTTGGACACATTATATAAAAAGATTCCATGCCTAAACGATTTTTCCCCGACTGTACCATTTTTTTGTGTTTTTGACACAGGCTGCACAATAGCGGTTATAAAGTAGGTGCAATACGTAAAACGAACATCGATAAATATACCTTTAAAGAGTAAGAAAAGGGTTTGTTTACACCTTGATGAGCAATATAAAGATTCAGGGCTACATCAAAGAGAAAGGACGGCACTTGAAAATTGGATAAACGGGGAGAAATTCAACGAAAATGTAAGACGAACAATGTCGGGACAGGGGGAGAGTTGCGGAGGGGGGGGGGGGTCTTTATGAGATCCACTGTTTGATAAACCTGACATTGTATACCCAAAACGTACTTTGACTGGCGGCATGCGAGAACACAAGCCGAATGCAAATGAGATTCATTCTCCATGCCCTAAATATTGTGCTAGCATTCGATACTTTGCAAAGATCGGCTGCGCTTCCACTAACATCTACATCAAGTTTAGGTTCTGACACAATCTAGCCTACTTCGATGAGAGTTAGAGAGAGAGAGGAATAGAGAGTCCCTTTTCGGAAGATGTAGCGCTTGGTTTTAAATCAATCATAGTCGCTAAACGTGGCACAGATACAGGCCGAGATTACAGGAGCAGATAAGTGTAGTTTGTTTTGAAATTATTTTTTTAGGCGGCAGTTAAGAAGGTCGAGGTGGACAGGTGAAAAAGCTGGTGAATTAGTCCCACTTTTTTCTTGTTGTTTGGAGTTTTACCTTAAACATGTTAAAGGAAATGACTGTCTTACTATAGTTTTGAGTTGATTCAATCTTGGTAATCAAGACTACCTTCCTCAACTTAAGGTCTATCTTATAACATGTTTTCAGTCATTATTCACCCCATAAACTGCGTTCATTTGGGGGGGGGGGGGAAAAGAAGACAGAAACAAACTGCGTTCAATTGGGAAGGGAGTGGGGGGCCCATACAAAGCCCAAGTTTTTTTTTTTTTTTTTTTTTTTTTTTTTTTTGAATTCATGAAAGGCGAAATTTGTTTGGCTGAACTCTGAGGCCCGTATTCTTTACGGGTTTAGAGTTGTACGGCAATTGACAATAGAATCGAACAATAGCACCGTACGAGAAAAAAACTCCCAGCACGAAAAAAAAAATTCCAAACGTGTACAACTCCCGTACGGCTGGAAGTTTCTAGTCCACTGGAACGCACAAGATAAAACCGGAAATCCATTGAAATAATGACGCAACAATCTTTTTGTTTGTATGCGGCCGCTTTATCCATTTATCCTTTGACTAGGGGAGACCGGGGACAATTGTAACACTTTTTTCCCAAAGTTGACTTATCAACTTTATTATAACTAAATACTTGCTTAAAACCAAGTAAAACGAAATTTGGATATCTTAGCTCGACACACGAATAGGTTTGGGTTAAGTAAAACTATTTATTTTGAAGGCATTATCATTTCAAAACACGAGGCCGAGTGTTACAATTGCCCCTAAACCAGGGGCAATTGTAACACATGAAATTGTAACATTTTGTTTTTCTTTATCAAAGCTATGCACTTGACAGATTCAAGATTTAAACAACATTAACCACATGAGCTAATTATTATAAAACATGACGATGCTTGACTCAAGTTACATTATATTTTCCAGTTGTTATATACATGGCATGGGATTATTGCAGAAGTTTACGTGCTCTGTACGGGCGATGACAGCGCGCTGAATTGTCCCGGGGCTAGGTACGGGGCAAAAGTATTTCCTAAACGGCATTGTTACTATTGCCCCTGTGGTGGGCGACCATATTTGGAGAGATTTTTTTTCTATCTTAGCTGAGGTATTAATCGTTGAAACGTTAGCAAAATATGGCCTAAGAACATAATTTCTAAATATATAAAAATGACAGCCATAGCTCATCCACATATTTGTCCAGAAGAAAAACAATGGGTAATGTGAAATATTACTTTCCTACTCAAAAAATGATTTTTCTGCTGTAGAAAGTTCCACGAACCGTTAAATCTGCTAATACTCAAACAGCATGTGGAGCGATGAAATGCGCATGCTCTGTACAAATTTCAAGTTTGTAGCGTGTTTCTGCTAGGGATGGGAGCCCCTGTTACAATTGCCCCGTGTTACAATTGTCCCCGGTCTCCCCTACCGAGTGTTGTGCATTATCGCTTGTCATGCACTTTTAAATATCACGTCCTATTCATTAACAATTCATGTAGGATGGGAACAATTAACAGGCTTGGAAATTTTCAGCTGAAAAAGGACTTTGGTTTTATTCCCTCTGAATAAATTATTTACCTTAAGGCGCGGTCCCACTGGCTTTTTAGGATGATTTGCGAATGAATTGCGGTTTGTTTGTTTTGTTTTTGTTTTTTTGTTGCGGATGAACGAAATTTGTATACGCAACTCATGCGCAATTAATCCTCCCGCCAGTAGGACCGGGCCTTTAAAGGCACATAATGATCCCTACGGGTGGTATCTCACTTTGCGGGGACACATTGGGGAGTATTTTTGAGGGTATTCGGCTGGTTTTGAACATTTCAAAACGAGCCGAATCCCTCCATGAATGTTCTATAATCCCTCCCGAATTTCGCTCGTTCTGGGTTCGAAAAAGAACAGAATACTCCCGAATAGTGTATTCGCTGCTGATTCTGTTCTGGTGTAACCCAGGCTTAATTGACTATAATTATGATCCGGATAGATCGTAACTCCCCAATAATGATACGACAGGCTTTTCTTAATCGTTTGTTTGTTTGTTTTTTTGGGTTTTTTTCGGGGGGGGGTGTTTTGTTTATTCTGTTTTGTTTTGTTTTTTGTGTTTTTCTGATCGAAACTTGCTCTGATCAGAAAAGCATTGCCATATTTTAAGTGGTTGACCTGCTGCTGCAGTTTACTTTTTTTTCTAACAATATAAAACATAAAAGATAGATATATATTAAATATATAATATATAATAAATTATATGTTCGTAGTTTTATTCTTTTGAATTAATCTCCTAAATAGCTCCACGGATTTTTTTTCTTTCACAAATGTGAAGTGTCCATATTTGGCCAAAAGCAATGAAACGTTGAATTTGATTCAACATCACGCCACATGCATGCGCAAAATTTTCTCACGTTTTGGTGCATGCGCATCAATCTTTTCTTATTACTATTTTTTTTTCCCTTCTTTTGGGAGGGGCAATAGTTGTAATACTATGGGAAGGGGTAAATATAAATCCCACCATTTAAATATTCAACTGTTTACAGACCATACACATTAACAATAAAACGTCAATTCATTAACAATATGAGCCTGGTCAGTTAAGAGTGAGCACGGGGTGAAAATTTCATATTAAGATTTAGGGGATGAAAGTATTTTCAGGATTAACTAACATCTCAATGTTAAAAATATAATTTCAGAGATATGCAATGATGAGAAGCCCTTGAAATATATTATTTTATACGGGGGTGCCTAAAATAATGTCACACCGACATTTTCAGAAAAGTAAAATAAGTCTCAGTTCAATATACACAACTTTTTAATTTTTTCTTTACTGATACAGAGAGTTAAGTATTTAAACAAAAACAAGAAAAACAATTGAAATATAAACTGAGGAAATAATTCTGTGCGATAAATTAAACATTTTGACAAAAAAATGTCCGTCTGTGGACAAAAAAAAGAACAAAAATATTTTTTTCTTTGTTATTGCTTGTTTGAAATAAAAAATTATCAAGCTACTCCCCATTATAAACCCTTTGCTATGTATGAAATTATACTTTTATCAATTGTGATGCATTTATTTCATTATGAATTTGAAAATTTTGTCCGTCCGTGACATTTTGTCACGGACGGACAAATCAGTACTTGAATGCAATATGCTGCACTGTGGTGACATTAATTATTTTCAATTATCCCTGTAATTATTGAATTAAACCCTTAAATCATTTCAATTAGGTAGATGGGATTCTCTATAACAAAACACAAATGCATGTACATGCATTGCAGACGCAGACTTTAGATTTTGGACCACCCAATGTTTTGTATGATACGCCACCCAAGCAAAAATGTACACTAAAAATGTTCACATCACTGCTCTTGGGGAGGGGGTGGGGGCAGATTTAAAAAAAAAAAGACCTTCGCCCGTCCAATATGTCATCCTTATTTTCAAAAAAATAATATTGGGTAGGCTGTGCCATTGTTTTTTTTGTTTGTTTGTTGTTATTTTTTTTGTTATTTTTGTTTTTGTTTTTTTGGGGGGAGGGTGAGTGGGCCACCAGGACACTCTTGATCCACGTTTGACCTGCAAAACCTTCATTCTGATTAATTTATCGAATTGTATTACAGTGGAATACGGGGGGGGGGGGGTAGGTGTGAAAAAAATGACCTCTTCTGCCAAATGTGTCATCCTTATTTAAATAACAGCCATTGGGTAGCGGAAGGTTTTTCATTTCATTTCATTGTTTATTTATTTATTTTTTTTTTTTGGGGGGTCAGGGTAGGGTTGGACCCCTGGATCCGCGTTTGACTTTAAAACTTCATTCTGATAGGTTGTTCAATTGTATAACCGTGGAATGTTAATATTCTTGACAAAAAAAATTGATTTCCTGCAACAGTTTTCCTATGAGTGTCGTCCGTGACAACCAAATGTCCGTCCGTGACACTGAAAAATGTCCGTCCGTGACAAAATGTTTTTAGCCGTCAATCAAAACTGGAGCTTTTATGCAAATGAGTTTTATACGGCAGCGAAGTAAAATTACTTGGCTATTGTATGATATGTTATTTGTTTAACACTGGCAATTATTTTAGTAAAAATTGCCAAAAGAGTCATGAGAAGTCAGGAAACCCATTTCTATCCCGTCCGTCCGTGACATTGAACATTTAAAGGATTCTATTCTAGCATGTATCCATGGCAACAAAATTTTGCCATCATTTAGCAGATCCAGTGGTACCCTTCACTATCAAACACAGAAAATTTCAATATTTCTCATGATTAACTTTTCACGGGCTTTCAAACTTTATCTTAAATGTCCGTCCGTGACAAACTGACCAGGCTCATATCCACTCCTCGAAATCCCTACATCTATCAAATAATTATAAATAATATGGACCTTTGAAGAATGGTGGAATTTGTTTCCATTCTTTTTGTGTGTATTTGTAGGGGAGACCTGGGGCAATTGTAACAGTTTTTTCCAAATGACCTATCAGCTTTATTGAAGCTAAATACTTGCTTAAAACTAAATAAAATGAAATATGCATATCTTAGCTTGACATATGAATAGGTTTGGGTTAAGTAAAACAAGTCATTTTGAAGCCATTACCATTTCAAAACAAGAGGTCGAGTGTTACAATTGCCCCGTGACGAGGGGCAATTGTAACAGACTGTGCGGGGCAATTGTAACACATGAACTTGTAACATTTTGTTTTTCTTTATCAAAGCTATGCACATGACAAATTAAACATCATTAACCACATAAACTAATTATAATGAAACATGACAATGCTTGACCCATTTATATTACATTTTCCACTTGTTATATGCATGAAATGGGACAAAAGTTATGATAGTTTTTTTTTTTTTTTAGGTTGTTGTGGCTTCACCCTTTAGCTGTAGAATTATAGAACCTTCATTAATTCATATTTTGGTTCTTTATCTACTTTGTACCTACACAATATATCTTTTAATTGACAACTGTTGTATAACACTTTATGTTAGGCTTACGCCTTTTGACTATAACGCATTCTTGCAAAATAAAGTGATACATTTCTGAGAAGAAGTAAAAAATTACAGCTTTTTTTTTTCTTTCTTTTTTTTTTTTGTAAAATCAATCTTCAAATTTACGCCATTTTTTTCTTCTGGCAAATCAATATGTCTTTGCCCTTTTAAAAAAACGTATTGGACATATATTTTCAGGTATCATATTGAAAATATATTTCTATTTTTTTATGGGGGCTGCCATCCCTCCCTCTCTCTCTCCTCTGTCTTTCTTTCTTTCTATCTTTCTTTTTTCTTCATTCACTCCCTCTTTACTTTTTTACTTTCCTATCTGCCCCCCCCCCCCTCACTCTCTCTCTCTCTCTCTCTGCCTCTCCCTTTCTCTCCCTTTCTCTTTCTTCTTTCTCTCTTTTAATATGTGCGTTTTTTCATAAGAAAAAACAAGTCGGGGGGGGGCCTATTCTCTTTCCCATTTTATATGACCCCATTGTAAATAGGCCTTTTGGTTTTCATGGGCTATCCTGTCAGTGTTTTTTTTTATGCGTTATACCATGAACACTCGACGAATAAAAATGAAACAAGTGGATTAGTAAATTACGCGATGCGTAATATATGTCCCCGCCGATAATGTAAAATTCCATTATATCACTATCATGCTTTTCACATAAGGCAAACAGAATCGAAATCGGGTAAAAAATGGCGAAGAAGTAGCATTTTGTAGCCAATGTACAAATGATATAGTGCTATATCATAAAGCAAACAAAAATCGAAATCGGATGAAAAATGGCGAAAGAGTAGCATTTTGTAACCAATGTACATATATAGTAAAAAAATCAAGGTCAAAGGTCAAAGGGGTCAAAAGTCAAAATTCCGTGAGGAATTTTTGTAGTCCACACCTAGTGCTATATCATAAAGCAAACAAAATCGAAATCGGATGAAAAATGGCGAAGGAGTAGCATTTTTAACCAATGTAGAATATAGGTCAAAAATCAAGGTCAAAGGTCAAAGGGGTCAAAAGTCAAAATTCCGTGAGGAGTTTTGTAGTCCTCACCTAGTGCTATATCATAAAGCAAACAAAATCGAATCGATGAAAAATGGCGAAGGAGTAGCATTTTGTAACCAATGTACAATATAGGTCAAAAATCAGGTCAAAGGTCAAAGGGGTCAAAAGTCGAAATTCCGTGAGGAAGTTTTGTAGTCCTCACGTAGTGCGATATCATAAAGCAAACAAAACTGAAATCGGATGAAAAATGGCGAAGGAGTAGCATTTTGTAACCAATGTACAATAGTCAACAAAAATCAAGGTCAAAGGTCAAAGGGGTCAAAAGTCAAAATTCCGTGAGGAATTTTTGTAGTCCTACCCTAGTGCTATATCATAAAGCAAACAAAATCGAAATCGGATGAAAAATGGCGAAGAGAGTAGCATTTTGTAACCAATGTACAATAAAGGTCAAAAATCAGGGTCAAAGGTCAAAGGTCAAAATTCTGTGAGGAAGTTTAGAAGCCATCACCTAGTGCTATCATATAAAGCTAACGGAATCGAAATCGGATGAAAAATGGTGAAGGAGTAGCAAATTGAAGATTTTGATCACATACGGACGCACGGACGGACGGACGGATGGACGGACGGACGGACACACACACGTACGGAGCCCGTTTCATAGTCCCCTGCTCGAACACGTTCGGCGGGACAATAAAATCATATGTTCACAGTTATTTATTCCTCATGTTTGAGCTCATAGATAAGGTTACCTTTGGTCCTTGTAAAAAAAGAAACTATAATTGATTATACATTCAAAGTTATGAAGTTCTGAAGTTATCTAGTAAGTGATATAAATTATTAAAAAAAACAAAACAAGAATAACAAACTTGAGGCTCTGATTACAGTGAAACAATGATAAACAAACTAAAGGCACTTTTTCGGAAAATATCAATATTTCATTGCATTTCTAACAAAACGTATTAGACAGATATGTTCAAAGTTATTGAATTTTCAGTCTGAGATTATAGTATGGTTACCTTTTGTTTTTGTAAAGCATAATAATCGACAATACATTCAAGTTATAAAGTTCTGATACTTGAGCTTATCAACGAGGCTTTTCTTTGCTATTTTTCTTATATCCAAGTCTACTCCTATTTACAATCTTGGCATTAAAAGAACAATAATGGTCACTCTCTTCATATTTTTACCTTTTTTCTTTCCAGTTAAAGTAATATAAATTATTTAAAAAAAAACACAAACAAGAATAAAACTTGAGGCTCTGGTATCTCACTTTGCAGAGACGTCTCCGCGATAGAATAGAAAATTTTGTTTTCACGACGGACAGAATGTATTAAAAACGTCTCCAATATCGCGGAGACGTCTCCGAGACGTCTCCGCCACAATTTATGAAAAAAATCCGTCTCCGAGATTTAGGAGACGTCTCCGAGACGTCTGGGATACGTTTCTAATATTATTTATTCATCGCGGAGACGAAATTTCTATTCTGTCGTGAGACGTCTCCGCGAAGTGAGATACCACCCTAATTTTCATGTCGGAGGTTATAGATGTTGTTACCTTTTGTTTTTGTAAAGCATTATATATTGAAAATACATTCAAAGTTATGATGCTTGAGCTTAGGGTGCTATCTCACTTCGTGGAGACGTCTCCGCGACAGAATAGGAATCTTGTCTCCCGACGAGACGTCTCCTGAATTTCGGAGACGGATTTTTTTTTATAGATTGTCGCGGAGACGTCTTGGAGACGCTCGGAGACGTCTCTAATGCTAGCTCCATGGTTCAGAGGTTTCTGATTATGTTTTAATTATGTTTACAGAAGCAACAAATTCCGGGACAATTGTAATGTTTTTTATGTAATTTGCAGGGCCACGGAGCCTGGAGGGCTTCGTCAGCGAACGTGTATAAAAACGGAAATTTGTGATTTTTAGTCTGTTCAGCCACCCCCCCCCCTCCCCCACTCCCCTCCCACTTGCCGCTCAGCCCCTCCACTTCCAAAAACGCTCCGCGGCCCTGATTGGTTATTTAATAGCTTGGTGTTGATTCAGCGGAAATCTTTTTACCGAGTTCCTACGGGAGGTACTTTAACAGAAACAGGGGCAATGTAACAGCTTGTTACAATTGCCCCTGGCAGAGGTGACCATATTTGGAGAGATTTTTTTCTATCTTAGCTTCGGTATTCGCTGTTGAAACTTTAGCAAATATGGCCTAGAACATAATTTTTAAATATACAAAAATGACACCGAGCTCATCCACATATTTGTCCAGAAGAAAAACAATGGTAATGTGAATATTACTTTTATGGTCAAAAAACGGTTTTTCCGCTGTAGAAAGTTCCACGAACCGTTAAATCTGCTAACACTCATACAGCATGTGGAGCGATTAAATGCGCATGTTCTCTACAAATTAAGTATTATAGCGTGTTTCTGCTAGGAATGGGAGCCTCTGTTACAATTGCCCCGTGTTACATTTGTCCCCGGTCTCCCCTACATGTTGTATGTGTGTATGCTCGCTATATTTGAAATGGAGCGGAAATTTCTTTTATTGTGAAGAAAAGGTAATCCATGCTTAACGAGGTATTATCAAAGCACGGATTATCTTTTCTTTGAGAAGCTTAGCGGTTCCAGGTTATGGCTGACGTAGCACAATGACAACGGACAAAGGTCTCAGATACAGGGCGGAACCAGTTGCCTGAATGAACTACTAGTACTCGTTTAGTATTTTGAATCCACTTTGCATAACTAGTTGTTGCTATGACTGACAAACACGTTTCTTGTCTCACATAGCAACACACTAATAAAAAATAATAATTCAGTAGTCTTGAATAAAAACATTAGTTTACATTCTCAGTTGAAAATGATAATGGTGTTTTTCTCCTCTGTAGAAATTATGGACTTATGGGTGGTATCTGACGTCGCGGAGATGTCTCTGCGACTCGAACACTCGGAGACGTCTCCGATAATTGTTTTATGCCTCATCAGAGACGTCTCCACGACAGAAAAAAAAAAACACACATTCGTAGGCATGTTTTATTTTCCCTCGACTCATGAGATGTCGCGGAGATTCATGAGACGTCTCTGCGACCACTTGTACATCTTTCCCCGACATAAATCAAAACCGTATAAAACCCGTCCCAAATTAGTCTCAAATCCGTCTCATGGCAAATATCTTGAGATACCACCAATAAAAGTGGTATCTCACTTCGTCCCCGCGACTCGGATACTCCAGGACGTCTCCGATATATATATATATATATATTCTGTCGCGGGCATTCGCGGCGATCCCGGGGGACGGGGGGGGGGGTGTCCCCCTCGATTTTTTTTTTATGGGGGGATCGTCCCCCTTCGATTTTTAAATATGAACAATTTTTATGTAGTGATTAGCTTGTGAAGCTAATAAAGAGGTAAAATGTATATCAAATACGATGCTAAATGTTATTATAAGGCAAAATTTCCTGCTCGCGCTTCGCGCTCGCAATCATTTTCATTACTTTCTGCATAATGTGCGAAGTATGCGAATGTTGAGTGTATTATTTTTTCACTTTCGGGTGTTTCCGTCCCCCCCCCCCC
>CALNVZ010003434.1:18014111-18112807 GCA_940671915.1 Paracentrotus lividus | reverse complement strand
CCCCCCCCCCCTCCCCGTCGTGACATGAAATCGCTGCGCTTGGTTGCGGGAATATCTCGGAGGCGTCTCTGAGACGTCTGCGCGACAAAAACATTCAAAATCATTTCAAACCAGTCTCAAATTAGTCTCAAACTAGTTCGAAATCCGTTTTTTCCAGTGTAATGACAAGTGACTTGCCACCATTAGTTTATTTTTAGTACTATTACTAGTACTCATGTTCCAGAAACAAAATCAGGAATTGCCCCCAGCGCTTAGCAACATGTTTATTCTAAATAATGAAATACATCAGTATCCTACCAGGCAAATCAACCATTACCACTTACCAAGAATGCGTACAGTGCTCACACAAAACACTTTTATATTTACTGCCCCTAAATTTTGGAATTCTCTACCCAGAGACATGCGTGAGATAAGAAGCATATTTTTATTAAAACACAAACTTAAAATGTTATTGTTATCATCATATAACCACTGATATCACTCTGTTTCTCTAATGACAGACGGATATCACCAAGGATAAATATCACCAAAGAGCAAACTTTACTTTTCACGCACACTATAGAAAAATCATTATCTAAATCATCGACACCCCCCCCCCCCCCCCTCCCCACCCTAGTCCCTTCCCGGGTATATTTTGTCTCTTTAAGTTTGTTGTTTTTTCCTTCTTTTTGTATAATAATTGTAAATTATATTTCTTGCCTCATCCCGGCATGATAGTGACTGGTTGACAGTGCGTGCGCTGTTAGTCAGTTTTTGTCCGTGCAGGGATGGGGCAAGAATTATTCAATCAAGATATTCAATTATGAATTATTCCATTATGAATATGTTTCAGTTAAAAAAAAATTAAAAAAATTGCTTACTTTTGTATTACATTTTATATTAAAGGGACCAGCGCCTTACAAGCTCTGCTTCTTGCTGGTTCCTGAATTTTCTTTATAATTGTTTTCTCTGTTACTTTTGAACAAAATGTTCTATGTTGCATACTGATGTTGTTAATTTGAAAACATGAAAGAAAATCAATAAAGTAATCTTGAATCTTGAATCTTGAATCTATTGTTGGTTTTCGCGTCAGTTGTCCTTTCTTCAATATGTCAGATCAAACTAACCCTTAAATCGTGTCGGAAAATGTCATTTTTTTATGATTAAGATGCAATTAATCTAATCTAATGTGGACAGTTCTATAATGCACCTCATTCTTAAACAAAGTTTTAACAACCTTTAACTTCAAGTTAACGAGAAAATAGATAAATTAGCTTCCTCCGACATAAAACTCGCAAAGCCATATCGAATTCTAAACCACCTATGCCCCTAGTTTAGAATTCTTTACAAATGTTTGTACATAATTGATCCCGAATGACGTCATCTGAATCTACTTTCGTACGATAAGACGCACGCTTCACTGACGCTTCATAGAGAAGCGTGCAAATCAGCGTTGCATTCTCGTTTCATTACCCTTACTATTTTCGTGCGACAGCACAACTCTAAACCCCGTAGTAGAATACGGGCCTGAGCGTTTTAATTCAGTTTTTTTTTTAAATGTAAATTTACCTCCAAAACATGTATTTGCTTTGCTTTAAAGTTTCCTCTGAGAATTTTAAGGAAGTCTTAACCTAGGCATAATTTAACCCCGGCCCTAGCATTATTTTTATCCCGAAAATGTTTACTTGCCCCTCTAAAGGAGCATATTCACGAGTGTTGCATGCTATGAATATCAGAGACGTGTAGCTCAAATGACAACCATGGAGGTTTCTCACCAGAAAACGAAATCGTTTGGAGAGACCCTGAGCAACGCTTTTAGGAATTGACTCGAATCGCATCTCGATCATTATTATTAGAGAAACGGATTAGGTTTTGGTGACGGGGGAAGGAAGAGAGTAATCGGACAGTCTAAAAACGCCCCTTGGTTGTGGCAGTGGATATCTGGATTCTGGAATATATCGGGGCACCAATTACCATGTGATCTGGGACTGGGAGCACGGCTAGTGTGAGAGATTGGATTTGCGATGCTCCGGTATTGGATGACCAACTTTCACCCGTTTATCGATATTCTTACAATTGAAGTCTCGATGCAGTCCTGTAAGATCTGATGATTTGTGCTTGGATTTATGTCTCATATTTCAAAAAGATATATAGACCATGTCGACAGAAGTAACATTTATGTAATCATATGATATGGATCACTTTATTTTTTCTTCTATAAAAAAAGAGGGAAAATATGCATTTTAATCATCAAAGTTGTGGATAATCCGCAAAAGCTCATAGAAACAACCATATTAAATGTTCTTCGATACATTCATCATCAAAACTATCATCGTTATGACAATATCATCATCATCAACAACAAAACCATCGTAACCTACCCACCTCTATAATAGGGCAAGTCCAAGCTATTTGTTCCGGAGATGGTGATTTTTCAACTTTTCGACCATTTTTTTGTGTCAAGTGTGTCAGTAAGGTTTTAAAAGTACATATAAAGTATCATATATCACCACATAGTGTATGAAATAAACCTAATGCAAATGAGGTCAATAAGTCATTTCAAGGTCATATGACGTCACAAGCCTCATTAATATTCCTGAAAAAAATGATAAAATGCATTGAAAATGCTATTTTCAACCATTATTTCTAAAGGTTTGTTATCGGAGTACAACCAAAAAGTACAAATTTTCTGTTTCAATATCATCTTGGCTTCCTCTGGTGAAAATATCACAAACCTAGCATACAACTTTCCATATTTTTATTCTTAAAGTATTCATGTCTCAGTAGTAGTCTCATGAAAGTTACTGAGCTGATGTAAAATAATAGTTTTATAATAATAGTTTTATTACTAGTTTTATTATAGCCCTCCCACCTCAGTAATGAAACAAAATATTTACTTCTTTACAGTAATGTGTTGTATTATTGTTCTTTTGTTTTATCAGTGGGATTTTTTTTACACAATATGTTGCTACGCCTTGGCTACACCAAGTATTTAATGGAAAATATTTCTTGGAATAATTGTCCCATGTGCTACTGTCCCATGTGTTACATGTCATATTTTATAAAACTTGACCTTGCCAGAAAATGTGAGGCTGTATTGACATTAAAATAAGTATTTACAAAGTTTATTACATGGTTAAGAGGATGTGACTATGCAAGTTTTTATCTGCTTTTTAGATTCCTAATATCATGTGAACAAATTCAAAATTTAAAAACACCATTTTTTTCTGGTCCAATGTGTTACGAACGAATAAATTATCATAAATTAAATTTAAATTGAGTTATTTCAATTATTATTTATGATTTTGTTGAAGGTTCTTAGTACCTTCAAAAATATACCTAAGGATTTGGATTTCAATTTAAGATTTATCCAAAAAGCCTATTTTTGTCTCTGAATGTCCCGTTTGTTACATTGCAAAATAGCATGGACTTGCCCAATAATCAGCGGTATCTTAATGATCTCCATCACCAACATCATCACTCTCATCCCCACCATAAGAATCACCACCCACATCCTCCTCCTATTCATCATCATTACCATCATCATCCTTACCATCATCATCATCATCACCATTACCACCATGATCACCACCATCCTCAACATTACCATCATCATCACCATTATAATTGTCATCATCATCTCCACTATCATAATCATCACCACCACTATGATCATCATCAACATCATTATCATCTCACAAAAATGCTATCAGCACCACCACCACCAATGCCAAAATCACCGGCACCATCATCATCATCACCAGCTCCGCCAACTTCCATCAATAATCATTATTACTTTCGCCATCATGTCCCTCCCCTCATTGTGCCACTCTTTCTAAATCTTTGATGTTCTACAATTGTATTTCTTCTAAAAACTAAACACACACACACACACACACACACACACAAACACACAAGATGCGCTCAATTCAATACAATATTGTTATATCTTTAATATCTTATCATTACGAGCAAAAATGCAATTGTTAGAATACATTTGGCGGCATCATTTAGGTACGATAACGCCGTCCCAGCGAAATTTTGACACCATTTTTGAAAGTTTCGTGAACTTCTGGTTATTACAGCACAGACTGATAAAATTTACTTTGGGAGCAAGAAGGTTGGTAATTATAATTTACAGCATTAATGACCTTCTGCCATTATCACATACAACAACGAATCTTGCCTATAGTTGGAAGACATTCAGATTATATACTCTCTCCATATCTGAATATGTTTCTTCAAAATCGGGGGGAAAAATAAATAAGTACCCCCAACATTCCTGATAACATTGCAGCTCTATATGTAAACATTGAAGTGTCCATTTAGACTTTTAAAAAAAAAATACAAAAAAATAAATAAATAAAAATCCCAGAATTACTAACAAAAATGAATGTGTTCACAATTATAGGAGCAAATCAGATGACAACAATTATGGTTATTGAAAATGAAACCCAGATATCACTGTTTCTACAAACAGAAATTGTACTACGCCAAATCAGTGGGCAATCGTCACATTTCATCACTATGAAATTTAGCTTTGTCTTGATTATGAAATGCTACAAGCACTGTCCTGTAACATTACTTGTACAAAATATGTAGTATAGTCTCTATTATATTTGTGCATGAAATCCAAATTACAATTTTTTTCCATTCCATACACATAAGGTTACACATTAATTAGTTTCTCGTGGAAGAATAATATCGCCTTTCCCTTCACCTAAGCTGTATGAGAAGAAGTCTGAGCAGAGAAATATGTCCTACTATTTACTTGCATAAAAGAACAAATTTGCCTTATGGAATATAATATATTTGATGGATATATATATTTTTGTATATATCATGTCTTAATATGATACACGATCATTCAATACTTAAACAGAATGAAAGACGCAAACACAAGAAACATACTGCATTTCTTGAAAATCATTCCAGCTATTACATGTACAGACACTTTTTTTCCTGTATGGAGATATGTTTGCAGTGAATATGGTCATTTACTTAGGTATAATGGCATAAAAAATATGAACAGAATTGTCAAATACTGTCTTGATTAATCCCCATTTATCTATAAAGACTTACAAGATTAATTGCTAAATTTAACTACCTGGGCACTTTTGCGTAAAAAGTTTTTATAAGTCCCAAAATTTATTGCAACTTTACATTTAATTGCAACTGTATGAAATGCTATGCATGTGTTGTTTTTTTATGCAAAGTAATTTTTGTTAAATCTAAGTTTTATGCATGAGGGCCTAGAGTAGAATATTATGAATGTGAAGAAGATAATTCAAAAGTGTACTGCAATACATGGAAGTAAACATCGGCTGATACCCTTTGTTATTATACACCAGTGCAAAGAGTTTATATTGGAACTTTCTTACATACATCTGAAATCCCAATAACGTAAACATTTCTTTTGCAAACATATGAATGATTGCTCCAGACAGGACATGAGCACTGCTCTCATTTTCTCATTCACTACTTTGTAGTATCAAAATTGTTGGAGAGACTATTAACAAGAGAGTAAGAGAGTAAAACGTAGCTAAACATTGTCATTGGTGTAGTATTTAAAAAAAAATACTAGTCTTCCTTTAATTAAACACACATTTACTGAGAGATGGATAAAAAAAAGAAGATAGATCAAATAATACAATACAATGCAATTAAAAACTCAAAAATATAATATAATGCAAAACAAAGAGCACCAAATATTGAAAATTAAAATCAAAATGAGATAAAGGAAGAAACGTATGACCAAAAAAGACAACAATCGTAAAATAAAATCAACATCAAACAAAAAACTTGCCATTATATTTTTTCTTAGTATCAGTAAGCAAAACCATGTTTTCCATCAACTGATGAGGTATATTGATATTTCTTTGGGGGTAAACTCGTGTGAAAGTAAAAGATCGAAAGCTTTTTATCTTTCATACCCGATTGGTAATACCCATTATATACGCACTCAAATTCTGATAAGAGAAATACAGTAGGTCTTTTCCATTTACAATAAGGAAGTTTAGAAGTGTAATCTCATAATATGCTTGATATCTACCTTTGGATATTTGTATACATATTTGAAAGTATGTTTCAGATTACACACTTAAATCTGTAGCAGGAGAACAACACAAATTCTCTAAAATAATACTAAAAAGTGAAATATCAATCTCCAAAATGTACCTACAATTCCACAATCTCTTGTCCAATAATGCTCTGAAAATAATTTGATATACTAGAATGAATAGGGATAGATATCATATATGTATTAGGAGAAGAAATACTGTTTCAGTAGTCAGCAATTATCTTAAAGACTAAATATTTTATCCAAAACAATATTATATTGGTCATGGATTTTGACAATAGATGAAACAGTCGACAGTTGGCAATATTACCCAAGCTCTTGCCTGCTTCATATGAAAAGGCACTCAAATATCACATTTTCACCACAATAATAAATTTGTTTGAAACAGCATAATAACGAATATTAATGTTCTATTCCAATTTAGTACACCTATTTACTACACTGAGACAAAGATATGTACACATTCCTTTTGGTTTTTATTTACATATTTTCCAAATAAATTATGTTCACATTTTTGCAATTTTTATTCTTTATACAATCATTTGAATAATACATTACTATTCCACTGAATGCCACTGTATTTTTATTTTTAAAAATGATCAGATCTTCTTGACTTTATAATAATTTTGGGGAAATGAGAAGAAATAATAATAATTATTAAAAAAAATCATACTTTTCTTTTATTTTTTTTTATAAAGAAGCCACAGGGGTATTCTTTCATGAACTTTCCATATACCCAATGCCCTGCTAATTATAAATTTAACTTCTCTTTCTACAGCAATTTGAAGGATTACATGAGCAAGAATACATTATATTGGATGAAAATATTGTGAAAGGAATGGGGAAAGAATCATAAAGAAGCTGTAGTAAAACTTAGGAAAGAGACACCCATTCATGTTTTTAACCTGTTGGGGAAGAGCTGATTTGGCTATAACACACATTTCCCATAGACCTCAACGGATTAATCACCAACCATAAAAATATAGTTAAAGAGGGAATAAAGGTTATTTTGATAATTCAATTTCAACATAACCAGCATATTCTAGTAACCACAGCCCAAGTTATCTTATGGGATCTTAGCATTCAATGGGTTAAAAGACCACTGCCCAAAAAAAGCATGTTGCCATCAGTATCAAGGAAAACTATTTGATTTTAACTGATCGAAAATTAAAAATGCAGTTATGAAGTGCTTTTGCTTGATGGAAAAAGAATATTTCGGTGCCAAGGATGAGAGCAAGAAACATCTGTGCCCCTAGGGAGGACATGGCACTTTGGGTAACATCGTAGCAGCCGATATCGTGTAATAAGCCAGAATAGAGAGAGAGAGGGAAAAACAATCCCAAAATATGGTTGTCTCAAATGATGAAGACATGATTACCCACTTTAATGTATAATGCAAACAATTCATCTTTGTCAGTATAATGTATCTATTTATTTATTCATCTATTTGTTTTGCTTTTTAAAGGAGCGGAGCTGGATGGTGTGTACTTAAATCAGACTTAATCATTTTCGGATTGGTATTCTTTCAACATTGATTTAGGGTGAGAAGAGGGTGAAAATGTGTCGGAAATGATGAACACAGAAATGCCTTTTGAGGTGCTTAATACTGCAGCTTGCTTTGTCATTGCCGATGTGATAAATGCCTCTCTTGCTTGCCTCTCTCTGAAACGGTCATTCCACCCCTTGATAAAAGATGGTTCACTGAACTACATACCTACCTTTATTTTATTTTTTTTGGTCCTTTTTATACCCAAGACAGACCCATTTCGAACCGTGTCAGAGATCGGGTTACCCCTCAAAATTCTTCACCTTACTTCATCTCTCTGTCTTTCATTCATTCTTTTTCTACAGTCGATTCCTTTCATAAAATGTCCTTAATGGATACTAAGAATTGTTGCCGGGGTTACTCTTTGAACACATTCATTTTTCTGCATTTTTTTTTTATTTCTCTCTCCTATACATGTATACTACTCCTAATTTTTGTCAGTCATTCATCCTCTCTCAAATTCTCACCATCCCCCCTCCTTCTCTCTCTCTCTGTATCTCCCAATCACTCAATTTCGCTCATTATTGAATTGCTTACCCTCTGTTCATTTATTTGAATCTTTTCTCTCTCTATATATATATCTTCCCCTCTCTCATTCAGTCCCCCTCTCTCATCTTTCTCTCCTCTCTCCCTCCCTCCTCATCCTTTTCCCCTCCCTCTCTATTCTGTTTCTATCTTTCATCTTTCCTCTCTTTTTCTTCCCCTTATCTAACACCCTCTCTCTCTATCTTTATATCTCCCTTCCACCCTTCCATCCTCCCTCCCTCTCTCTCTCTCTCGTTCTCTCCCTCTCCATCTCTCATCTCACCCTTTCTTACCCTAAACACTATGCATCCATTGCAAATTGAGTCAAGAGACAGCTGATTCCAGATCGCGCTTTATCCTCCTCCATTTTCACCCCCTTTTTGCGGACATTCGGTCAAACTTTCCACAGAGAATACCACTTGGACCGAATAAAACCTTTTAACTCTCTATACGCCCAACAAAATACTGTTAGGGTGGGCTTTGAGTGCAGAGTCTTGGCAAAACTGCATCAATGGAACATTTAAGGAAAAAGGTGGGCCAAATGGATTTAAATGCATGAGCAAACTGGGTGGAAAAGATAAACAAAGATGTGTTACTTGGACTGCAAAGTATAAATAAAAAAGATCAAAATGTTTAAACAAAACAAAAGTCACAAATGAGTTAATAAAAATAATGCTTGTGTGCTCATATTACATGGACAAATTTTGAACAAAAATCTCTCTAACCACAATTAATTACACAAACATGTATGATTTAAAGTGAATATTACACAGTATTGTAAGGTTATAAAAAATAATTTTTTCACAGTTTAACAAAGACTTATAAATTGCATTTTCATGCAATAATCATAGTATCCATCCAATTCTTGATATATATACCCATTATTTGACAGTATACATAAAAGTGGTTTCTGTATTTCATTAAATATCATTACAGTACTAAATCTAATCAGACTCATTTACACACAGAAAAATAAACTTATACAAAATCTACTCTGCTATTCAAATCCCATAGACATCACATGTAGTCCGGGTTGATGACGAATCCTTTCTTTTTTGTTCCGTCCCCGCTCTCCCCTCCTATCGTCGTCGAGGAGCTGGTCAGACTGACGTTGTTGTCTCCGAGTTCGACACTTCCGACGGTGTCTTCGCTGTACATGCTGCTAGGTCGGGAGGTGCTACGAGCCCCTAGGTCATCCACGTCCTCCTCGTCGGAGCTCCCGGGGTTGATGACGTACTTGCCAGTCCTGTCAATGATAGAAATGATAAAACGGAAGGTTAAGGGGGTTCCTTCATGAAAGAGTTGGGATTCTAAACAATGGCATTGTATTGTGTTTGGTAATTACTGTTAAGAGATGGAGAAATGTATAGACAATAGTGTCAACTAATACATGTAAGTCATATTCACTATGTGGAATTTGTGATGAAATGACAGGGTTCTGACTTGGAACATATGTTTAAATTTTTTTTTTGCTTGAATATCATTTGTAAAGCAATTGTTTCAAGAGGAGATTTTTATCCCCTGGTAACTACATCTTTGTAAAGATAAACTACATTGTAAATGAAAAGAATTCTAAAGCATCATCTCGGAAGTTACATACAAAAAGGAGCAACATTGGTATGAGGGCATCATTTCAAACTTCTATAAACTTGTTGCAAAATAAATGTACAGGTTTCAAAGAATACAATAACACGGATCATGTCAAAAGATTTTCTTATGGTTACTTGATACAAACACATGTATAATTGCACCTCTAAGAAAATGTTACTTTAGAACCCATAACTGGATATTTTGATCAAAGTATGAAACATTTACATTGAATTAAAATGTTTTAAGTGCAAAAATCACACCATGCTATTGACCCAAATAAATGATCAAATATGCTACTGTTTTGTAAGTGCCAATTACAAAAAAAGCATATCTTACAAATGTAGCTGACCATAATAAAGCATAAAGCGACCTCTACCCATCATGCAAAGCAAACAAACGAAAGCGTTCAAAATAAATATCTAACTACAACTGCATTGCCATAAAGCACAGTGGATCAATGACAAAATAGGAGTACATGTAGTTCTGTAAATAATCTTAAAATTATTGTCATTGAAATAGTCATGTAGATACAAGTGCATGCAGGATGTAAAATGGCAATTAATATCTTGGTGTGCAAAACAGAGTAAAATGAATACCATCAGAAAATTTTCAAGAATATAAAATGTACAAAAATGTCTGGGAAATTCACTATTAATGTACACGTTATATAATATTACTCATAGCACTCACGCTTATCTTTTTTTAAACAAAGAGTAATGCTTTTTTTTTTTTTGTTCTTAGTAAAAACAATATTGAATGTATCCATAATGCGATATCCACATATAAAAAGGTAGCAGTATCAAAGTTTTTGAGAGAAAAAAAATCTTTTGCAGTTCAGGAGGTGAATCAAACTAGGATACAGATATAACACATAATACAAAATGTTAAATTAAACATTTAAATAAATATCAAAAGGTGTGAATATATGCATTGTTGGATTTAGAGATTTAAACAATCCCTACATAGGCACTTCATACGAAGGTCTTTCCTCGATATCTAAAAAAAAAGCACTTCTATCCTAGCAGTATCTAGTCTGACAAGTAGAATATCGGTATCTGCACTTGTTATGGAAAGAGTATTGTTTGTTGAGAGAGAGAGAGACAAAAGGGTGTTTAGTCTGTGTAACAGAATATGAGGTAATGACCTTTTGACACTCAAGAGATAATATCTCGTTTCGATTATCCTCATATCAAGATAAAATTCTCTCCTTTTGAGTACTCAAAGTTTGGGTTTTCTTTGTCAACAATATAATATTGATCATTAAAGCATGAGTGTACATGTAAACACCTCTTCTATTTCCCTAGTTATTTCAAAATTGTGCCAATCTCCAATAACTGGAGTAAGAGAAAGGAATAAAATTTCCCCATTCAGCAACCCCCCCCCCTCCCTCACAGAACACCAGCCAAAGAAAAGGAGAAAAAAATGCACTCCATGATACATGTAGCAAGCCTGTTGAATTTAGAAATAAGTATAGACTGAAAAAGAAATGTGCAAACAAAACACTACTTATTCATAGGAAAGTCAAAAGCTTATTTTTCAGGATGCTTGCAGAAAGCCCATTTTACATTTCTCTTAAAAAAAAAAATATATATTGGAGCCTAAGTGTTGAGTGTGCAAGTGAGTTTGAATACTTCTGGCAGAAAATGCAATATTGCCATTTAAACATTTAGTATTACAAACAATATTATAATATTGCATAATAGCAGTACATACTGTACTATAGGGAGGCAAATACAAATATCAGTACAAGGTCACAGCCCGATTTGTTTGTATTGTGTAAGTACACTACCCCTGAAGCTTCAGTTCATTGTATGATTGAACGGTGTGTGCCTCATTTTCCTTGCTTCTCCGGACTTTCAGAATAACATCCCACCATTAACAGGGAGATATTTTCATTTGACCTAAAATAAGCAGCAATGTCCGTGCTCGGAGCAACAACTTGGGCAATGTTTGAAGTAATTCTCTCAATGAAAAATAAGTACGGGAGAGGTACAGTACATACTGAATGCTATTTGACTGCTTCGCTTTTGATACATTGAAGAGGTACCTGAAAAATCTCTCTTAGTTGGTGCCTCAAACATGATTAAACAAGCATACTTATTTTGAACTTTGAAAAGATGAACAGTTTTTAAAAGTTTAATCTCTCTTATCTCCTTTTAGTTTTATATTCGTCTCATGCATCTGGGAATCAATAAAAATGTAAAACCCAGGGAAATAAAAGGCAGCTGCAGTTAACAGGTTCAGACATTGGAATAATTGGGTAAGGTATTAATTTCCGTTTGTATGTTCACAGTGGCGATCCAGGCGGGGCCCATCTATAATTTGAAAACCACCATTGACTATACATATTAAATTGGGAAATTTTCGCTGCGTCCCTATTTTTTCCAATTTTGGGATGCGCCCCTGTATTTCATATCCTGGATCTGCCACTGTGTTCATCGAGTAGCTTACATAAGCCATAGCATGGAACCAGCGGTTTTAAAGTTAAACCAGTGGATTGAAAAGAAAAATCTGATCAACAGGTTTATAAAGAAGAATGGTGGGGGAAGGGAGGGGGTGGAAAAGGTGTATTGTTTTAAATAACAGAAGTGGCATTTTCATCATATTATGGTTACATTTACCCATAACCTATGGGAACATAATGTATTCAGTTTAAAACCAAGGGGATAAAAGATATATAGCCCCAGGATAGGGTGGTTATACTGTAAGACCCCATGGAATAAAAGATATATCTAATCAATGAAAAATAGGAAGCTGACCTCGTTAACAAAGGTCATGATATCATGATTTTGTTATTGACCCACATCTCGGGGGGGGGGGGGGGGGGGGGGAGATGAATGTTAAACCTCTGTTCAAACTAGATAATAGGTTACAAAAAGAACATTAAAATATATATAATATTAAAGCATCTTAAAATTAATATTATCTTAAGCAAAATGATTAGTCTGCAATAACAGTCTCAAATTTTGATAAATTGCACTGTTATTTGAGTCCAGCCTAATCAAACCTTCGACTTGTGTGTTAAAGCCAGTTACAGTACAGATCTTAACCTGTTGGAGACAAGCTAATTTGGCTATTTAACACACATTTCCCATACACCTTGGCATGAATATATTCCGGCCCAGTTCTCAATGGGTTAAATGCAGTGTAGTTTCATGATGGAGACCCTGTCATGAGACTGGAAAGTTTGTGGTGCCTGCAAACTACAAAATGCTCAAGTTGTTATCCTAATAGGGACTGAATTTGCAGACTATCACATAGGGAGGTAGCCTGTTTACTGGAAGGGGACCATTTTTGTAAATTCTGTTTTGACATAATCATGGAAATTGGTTCTGGGTCGGGAAATAAGATGGGGGATGTTTTGATGGAGAGGGTGTCATCCTGTTTGTAATGATGCCCTGTGGTATAAGCAACAGTCTACAATGTAGGTCATGCCAGGTCAAGAAAGGTGAAATTATCAGCAACAAGTGCAGATAGAGCCAGTTTCAAGTTTGTAATATCTGGATTGGGATTTTCTGATCAATAAATCAATCAATCAGTAAAACCTACCAATTAATAATTATTAAATCCCCATTTCAACTGGTGACTAAAAGATAAAAGTAATTTTCACATGAATCCTATATTTAGGACTGAACAAAGAAAATTAAAAAAAACGTTATTCAACGCTTTTTCCATTAACTGAATTATTTGGTTAAAAGGCCTAAATGTCACACAATAAGGGTTAAAAGTGCAGCATCTCTTTGGTGATTTATGTGAAATAGTTAAAAAAATTAAAATAATACAATTATGGTTCTACACTATGTCAGCATTGAAGTGCTCAATATATTTTTCTTTAATATCAAACCAAACACTGACATTTCATCAAATACTGTAAACGTGGAAATTTTCACGGTACATTAATTTTCGCGGATTTCGCGCCAAGATCGTACGGCGCGAATTTAAAAACACGCGAATATATGAGCATGCTTTCTTATGCATGCTTTACATAGATTAAAATGCGTCCGTACATAAATGCAGCGCGAATTTAAGAACCCACAAATATGTTTCGAGGCCTCTAAGCGCGAAAAATTAATCGCGCGAAAATAACAGCGAATACAGTATGCCATCTTTCGAGGGCTAGGCATCTTTTAACCATTTGTTAAATTATGTGAGTTAAAATAAATGCTTATCATGCTCTTCATTGACTATGTGTGCCTTCTACGTGTACAGGGGGCGTTTCATGAAAGGACTTGTCGGACGTTTTATCCGACAAACTGTTATAAGCTACTGAAATGCTTGCATCTGATTGGCTGAGAGCAAATTTGTCGGATAAAACGTCCTACAAGTCCTTTGATGAAATGCTCCCCAGGTATAGTTTAAAACCATAAATCATGAACCCAAAGGCCTAGAAAAACATGAACTCAAAATTATTTGACCTTTCCTAGGCCACTGAACTCTCATAAAAATATGAATGCTGCTTGATAAGATATGAAATAAAAGAAATTATATCTATTGAGAGAAGCTCTGAAATTATTTCCACAAAATTGGTGATATTTGAAAATCTTCAACGACAGTCCTTCATGCAATTTAGACATTATGAAAATAAAATAGTGAGTGTAGATTTGCTTGATGCAAAAAGTCTGAAATGTAAGTCCCATATTTTAAGGTTTCTTTTGATTTAACCTGTTGGGGACGAGCTGATTTGGCTACAACACACATTTTCCATAGACCTCAGCCCGAATATATTCGGGCTCAGTCCCCAACAGGTTAAAAGAAAAGTAATTTAGCAATATTTTGCAATGATCTGAAAAAGGATATACAACTTTGTTCATGCTACTCGACTGTTCTTTCTTTAAAATTACAACAAAAACAAAATTTATAAAATTAATAAATAAACAATTTAGATAAAAAAATCAATGATTTTAAACTTTTGGAGACAACTGAAAGTAACTAACAATGAAAAAAATCTGAAAAATAAAAGTTACTTAAAGTGAATGTGAAATAAAACAAATGTGTTAATGTATATCAAATTAATTAAATTAATATGATAAATATTTAAATAATATATGGATGATATCATATGCTCTGACACCTTAAAATGCAGTGTATTGTGATGTCAAGAAATGCCTTATAATTTGTGCAGATCATTCTGTTTGTGAAAAGATTAAGGAAACTGATGATCAACCAAATATACAATGGGAGTTTGATCTTCTGCCAAAATAAAAAGAAGGGCTATTACATATATTGATTCTAGAGTAAATATGTGACATACTTGCCAATTTGGGGAGGGGTAATGATCAAGCATCACCATTGCACAGAAAATCTAACGATTGAAGAAATCAATATTTGAATAATTATTATTTAAAACTAGTTGCATGTTGTTCCACGCATAAAATAAAAAGGGTGTGGTTCAGTACTAAAACTTGCCTGTGACATATTTTTCTTATTTGCTTTAGATGTTAAAATTGAAATGCTGAAAATCCCAGCTAATTACAAGACACACTGCATCTATATGAAGGTTATTAAATATATTTAACAGTATATATAACCAATTTCAACTTGAAATATGAACTGTTCTTATGATACTCTTGATACTACATCAGCGCCACATTTATGAAATAAAATGTCATGCTAACTTCAAAAAGGGAAAAATCAGCTAAGTTATTTCCATTGTGGGTTTATTCATGCTTCATATAAATGACACTTAAATGAAAAATACAAATACACAGGCAATACTCCATGTTGATATAAAATATAAAGCATAAATCAGCAATATGAATACCAAGGACAAATATTTAGAAAAAAAATGCTAATGAGTTAATAACTGATTATTAAAACAATCACAATTTTTTTAACAGTACAGATTTCTAGATCTCTCAATAAAGAGAATGCTTACAATTTACAACTGAAAATGCCAGACATGCACAGACTTGGTTGGGGGACATCAACCACACATGATGGCAAACTTTGAAAGCAATAACTTCCTCCTAGATTCAGAAATACAAATCAATAAAGATCTAGTTATCCAAGCTTTCTTCACCCATTTCCTATCTGGGCCAGATACTATGAAATCATACATGCGGTGACAGTATCAGCCCATGACAAAGCATTCATTACAGAAGTGTGCCAGCACATTTTTATAAGAGTTAGCGTTAACAAGTGGATCGATCGGTGGATGTAACGACACAAATGGAGCATAACACGACACGCTTTGACATAGGTGGGAACAGGCAATCATCACTGCACCAACAAAAGCACAGAGGGGTACCTGCTAGGAGTCTCTGTCTTCGTCTTGCACTGTAATAAAATAAACTTTCTTAATCATAACCCATCTAATGCTCTTGTGTACGCATTCATTAAGAGTGCATCTTCTCCTCTTTGTCAAAAGAGTGTTACCTCAAGTACACTCTATATTCATTATAAAGTACTCTCTCCGTATGATTTAACACCCTTTTTGCTCTTAAAAGACACAATTATACATTTTGCACATGCATGATGTAAAAAAAACAACAATTTGTTAGGGCAGGAACATAATATGTTGTGAAAGGGTCTAGCTTACAGATTTGATTTGTAGTTACTGTCCAATGATATATATTTAATAAGCTACATTCAGGATAAAAGCTGGTTTACAATAGAGGGATCGGAGATGGGGGGGGCGGTAGGATTATTCATAAAATGTCAATACTTTCTATATAATATTACATCTATATAATGCAATAGGACATATATATATATATATATCTATACAAAAAATTGATGCATACTCTACTATAAAGACCATTCAATAACCACCAAGTTTACCACTTGTTCAAAATGATTTATTTTTACTAAATTAGCATCAAATACAAAAAAAAAAAAAAAAAAAAAAAAAAAAAACAAACATAAGAAAAATACAAAATATGTAGATAATTTAACAATGACTTGCAATAAATCAATATCAAATTACATGCTCTAAATAATTCCCTACTGCATTTCCAATTTACACAAAGAGAGTTAAAAAAAATATTTAAATTATGATTACCAGGTTACTCGGGAATATCCCTGATAAAGCGGCCAATTTGATAGCAGGAGAAAGAACATACAACTCATGAATGGCACTTACAAAGCCTCAGTTGAGCTCGTCATTGTCACATAACATGAACATACACAATATTGATATTTAATCCAATCTAGAAATTGATATATTTTCCATTCAAAATGGTTTAATAAAATATACAACACTTTTACTGAGAGTAAGGGAAAATCTCATGCAGGAGTCTAAATGACAAATCTAGCACAGACTTTTTTACTGGACAATATATCTGTTACTCTACAAGTTCCTTGTCCTTCTAACCTGTTATCATACAAGTTAAAATATTGAACCTTTTCCAATCCCCTTTTCTCACTGGCAAGTCAGAAAAATGATGTTTACAGGCAATATACATTTACATGTAGGCCTACTTTGAAGTAGATTTGTCTTGTCCCTTTTCTTGATCCATTACCTTGATTAAACTGTAAGGGTGGTATCTCACTTCGCGGAGACATCTCTGCAATGGAATCAATTCCGCAAAGGATAAAAAGTATTAGAGACATCTTCGCGATAATTTTCAAAAACTCTGACAAAGCAGTTTCAAAGAACCTTCTCAAAGTAGTTTCTGCGACTCATGAAACGTCGTGGAGAAGTCTCTGAGACATTTCATGAGTTGCTGAAACTACTTTGAGACGTTTCTTTGAAACTGCTTTGTCACAGCTTTTTAAAATTATCGCGAAGATGTCTCTAATACTCTTTATCCTTCGCGGAGACGTCTCTGCGAAGTGAGATACCACCCTGAGTGTATGCAAAAGAGGTTCTTAGAGCAAGGATGGCAAAGGGACAACGATTTTGCTTCAGATCTTAAGTCCATTTAACATGTCAGTTGTGGTCAACATGGAATGAACTTGGTCAACTTGACAGATCAATTAGCATTTCAAGTACATGTTCCATTTCATGATTCAGCAATCTATGAATGTCCATGTAGGCCTATGTATTCAAGATCTGTGTCAGTAAGACAGCATCTCTCGTTCACTCTGATGACCTTGCAACGGACAAGGGAATGACGATCTTGCTCGAATTGTTCAGTCGATTTTACATGTCAGTTGTTGTAAGCAGTAAATGGCCATGGTCAACACTCAAATAGTCAGTGAGGAAGTTATATTCATTGATCTACAATGCATGCAAGATCAATGTTTGAGACAGCCTCTTAAGGTCCACTCTGATAACCTATAATAGGGACAAGGAACAAAGATCTTGCCCTAGTTCTTCAGTCCATTTAACATGCCGCTACATGTATGGTCACAACAAGGAATGGACATGGTCAACACTTCAATATTCAGTGAAGAAGTCCTATTACATGGTTCACTGTACGTGCAAGATTGTACATGTAGGTATTAAAGACAGCCTCTCATGTCAAGTTTGATAACCTGGTATGGCCAAGTGACGATGATCTTGCTCGAGTTCTTCAGTCAATTTAACATGTCAGTTGTGGTCAGCCTGGCAATAGCAAGGCTAACACTTGAAAAGTCAGTTAGCAAGTTATATTGGATGACTCACTGATCAACACAATGCAAGATCTATCGTCTTAGACAGCCTCTTAAAGTCCAATCTGATAATTTTGTATAGAAAAGGGACGATGATCTTGCTCGAGTTCTTCTTCAGTTGATTTAACATATGTCAGTTATGGTCAGCATGGATGGTCAACACTTGACAAGTCAGTTGGCAAGTTCACGATTCAATGATCTTCATACATTGTAATGTATGCAAGATTTATGTCGATAAGACAGCGCCTCTTGTCCACTCTGATAACCTAGTAACGGACAAGGGACGATGAACTTGCTTAAGTTCTATTAATGAAACATGTCAGTTGTGGTCAGTAACAGGAAGACATGGTCAACAGTCAATTAGCTTGTTCTATCTAATTTTCTATTTTTTTATTTGCCTTGAATAAATTACGTCTTCAAAGACTGAATGCATCCACTCTGTTAAAGTGGTCAGGAGAACAGGAGAAGGGATAATCTTGCATGCGATCTTTGTTTGACTTTTCAACTGAAGTTGTCACGGCTAACACTTGATAATGGATTCAGACAATATTTACCTATGAATATCATCTTCAGATTTCTTCTGAAAGACAAATTCTCTCAGAGATCCCAAAATCATCAAAAATATCCGACATTGCAATTGGAATTGCATCTGCATATTAGAAAAACCAAAGGCAGATAAAGAAAACCTCTAAGAACAAATAATGACCGCAAACTCGATGAAGCAGCCAGGAGCCGAACAAATACTTCCCACTTAAGATGGGGGGTAGAGATGAAAAGAAAATCAGTCTTCGGATGTTATCTTACAAGAGAGGTTTGAGCTGAGCAGCTTAAGGCCAATTTGTGCAGATGAAAAAACACACCGGAACATAGCAGTTACGTCAACGAAGACCGTACAAACAGGTATCGCTTTTCCCAGAGATGACGATCACAGATGCAGGGTAGTATATAGCAAAACTAGGCTGCTTGCATAGATCTCTACTTTTTGGTTTCTGGTGTGCAGTCAGTTTTTCCTATCAACAGATCTGGGTTTTCAATATTACTTGGTCATTCGATAGTGTTTTGAAATCCAAGAAGAAAGTATGTCTTTGATGTCCGGCACAATGGCAAATTGTTTTTCTGGCCATGGAATTTTGTTGCAACGTTTTTCTTTCCATTAAGATTAAAATCTGAACTGTTTCCCTTTTCTTTCTTCAAAGTGTTGTATGGTGACCAGAATCAGAAATATGCATTAGGACTTAGGACAAATGACCCATATCCCAAGAAATAAAATGCACAGAAAATGGGGGAACTATCATGTTTCTAAGGCTTTACTATTTTGCTTATTTGTCCAGAATTTCTGAATAATACCTAATTAAACAATAATATCCATTTAAACGTTTGTATTACAATGGTCTCAGGAAATCTACACCCTGCCAAAAAACTACTTCTTGACTCTACACCTAACCCTAACCCTATTTCTGGGGGGTAATTGTGTAGAGGGTAGTTGTCCTGATACACTTGATTACCGATAAACATTTAGAACCCAGAATAGAATGAAATCTGTGCGATGCATCAATAAATGATAACTATAACTGTGAACCAAGAGCACTTCTGTCATAATAATGTAAAATGACTTCACATCTACTGAAGACAACAATCACTCAAATCCACAAATTGGCAATCATTTGTGAACTTATCAAGGCAAAGGTCAATAACATACACATTGAAACTTGTATACAAAGACCATTCAGTGGGGACCAGAAATATGTATAAACTGGGCTGAACTTTGTCTTATGGTCTGCATTTAACTTGCTTCTTGCTCTAAAGGCTCCCCTAACACACCCCCTGGTCATTTGATCTCCAGCTGCAAACAGCCACAACATTAACATGTAGTCCCAGGCTATTGTTTCTCACGTAGGGTAAATATTTCCCATCCCGACTTCTAACAGACATCTTTTATCCCAAATTGGTCCAGAAATACATGTACAGTAACCTCTCATGACCCCCCATTCTGCCTCTTAAAGCCAGAGTTAAATTACCCATCATCCCCCATTCTACTGAAATGGAGCATGAGAGTGTAGCCATCAAAAACTCTCAAAACTTTGGTTCTAATTCCATCAGTAAACTTCAAGTGCCTCTTTTCTGTTTTCTAATCAAACAAACAGTTTTCCTGAACATATCTCTCCTTTTTTCTAGGCTGTCTAGAACTCTTTTTTTTTTCTTTTGAGACCTCCTAATTTAATTTGGTGAGAATATCTTTCGGATATTGCTTTATGATAATACTAAGCACACTAATAATTTGGGTTAGGCATGGCCAAAACATTTTGAGGGGATAGGACAGCTGCGTAAGTGGTTATCCCGGGAGAAATTAGGAGAGGTTAATCGTTACCATCAACAATGGGTAGACGGACATTGATCCAACTAACTCTAGAAATTTGTTTAGGAAAGGAGGAATTGATCTAGCAATTTGGGAGATTCAGCTACTCTGTAGGATGGAATTTTATTTGAAATGGTGTCACATGATCATGATAGTTTTTTAAGGTTAAGAGTGCAAAATGATTTTTTATAAATTTTCTTCTTAAATCTGGATAACGTATGGAGATTTGCTGATGGTATTTTTTAGTAGGTATATTTAATTTTTATTGAAATTTTAAAGCTCAAATACCTAATCACTGAGCTTTCATTTATGTAAAATGCAGCAGCAGTTAGCTCCAGTTTTAATCAGTATGATGTTATTGCAATTGTTGACATCACAGGTTGGGACTTCATTTAGATGAGCATACATAAATTCATGTTTGAGCTAGGTTGCACTGAAAAATTGGGAGCTGTGCTCTGTGAACCAAGAATGTTCAACAGAGGAGTGAATGTAATTCCAGTTTGCTTAGGGAACATTGCAGAATCCCATAGGTAATTGTCTATAGAACCTTAATTTTGAAATGGATGTGGTTAATATTAGAAGTAGGATAAATCAATACCTTTCGGAATTGCCTTTCAACATACGAGGTTTAACATAAATGTGAAAATATTCAATACATACAGATCTTTAAATACTCTATGCATGGCTTTCTTTTTTTTCTTCTCCTTTTTTCTTTTTAAAATTTTGATGGGAGTTAATTGTCAATGTCACACAGTTTTTCACAAAATTCATGTACGAAAGTCTTACAGTTTACCTAAGACCATCTTACACAACACTTTTCAATAGGACAGACATCGGCTAAACGAACAATCCTAAGGTCGCTTAGGAAAACGATTCTGCCCACGAATCTTTGAAAGCTACCCAAAACCAAACACGATCAATGACTTAAAAGGGTGTATCAACGTCCGTCCAGTCAATGTTTTGACGATGATGTTTCCGCCCAGTACCCACTTCAAGACACTTAGCTGTCGGTTTAGCGATTAGCTGGGGCCAGTTAATTGTCAATGTCACACAGTTTTTCACAATATTCAATAAGATGCATTGTTCAGTAGTATGTCATGTACGAGAGTCATACAGTTTACCTAAGACCATCTTACACAACACTTTTCAATAGGACAGACATCGGCTAAATGAACAATCCTAAGGTCGCTTAGGAAAACGATTCTGTCCACGAATCTTTGAAAGCTACCCATAACCAAACACGATCAATGACTTAAAAGGGTGTATCAACGTCCGTCCAGTCAATGTTTTGACAATGATGTTTCCGCCCAGTACCCACTTCAAGACAGTTAGCTGTCGGTTTAGCGATTAGCTGGGGCCCCATCTTGGGAGTTTTTACACCATTCCAAATGAGGAAAGCACCTAATTTATTCTGATGGGAGCTTTCAGAGGGCAGTATCAATGGCCAGCCAATGTTTCCATAAGGCTGTTACTGTCCAACAATCACTTCAAGATACTTAGCCATCGGTTTAGCGATTGGCTGTGGGCCTCCTCGTGTCCATTCACACAATTCCCAAAATAAATAAGCCCCTGAAGTATGTGCTGATGGGGGGGGGGGGCAATTTCCAATAAATCTTCCAAAATCCTCCATTCACAACAATCAGAAATTGCAATTTGAGGTAAAATCCCTCATATACTGAGCAGGCCCACCACTTTTCTTCCTCGCCAATGGCTGAGAAAAAAAACAAAGTAGAATAAAATGCCAGAAACAATGACATGAAGTTGGATACTGTAATTTTACATCACACGTACATGTACATAACACCAGTAATTAAATGTTGCGACTGTACAGCTAGCATACTCAAAACTGAGAAATTCAAAAAGTTTGGTTTTCAAACTTCTTCTATATTGGGATAATTATCAAAATTTCCCATCTTTGGTAGATGTGAAGTCATTACACATCTCTCAAATATAGCAATAATTGTGGGGCAGCTGGAGCATGATGTGCCTCAAATCAACACTGGATAGCTGTCAACATAGTTTTGGGTTTTTTTTATTAGGGGGGGGTGCAACAAATTCAAGATTCAAGAAATTGAAGATATATTCCTACTTTTTTTTTTTTTTTTTTTTTTTTTTTTTTTTTTTTTTTTTTTTTTTTTTTTTATCTATTTATTTTTTAAAATTACTATTATATTTTCTTTAGATCTACATTTTACATCTTTATTTTTCCTTTTAATCAATTAGGCTTCTGATCAGAGTGTGGCTTTACTCATTTTAAGGGGTGACAAGACATTTGCTTCTGCGACAATTGCTCCAGGCTTTATTTCATCTAAGACGTAGGGTTATTTTTAGGGTAGGGTAAATTGGTAAGTCAGGGGTTGAAATTGGCCATTCCATCAGTGTATTAAATTAGCATTGGAGCAATTGTCATGGAATCTTTCAAGGTGGTGTGAACCCACCTGTCTTAAAGCATTAGCACCTTTAATACAGCGATACCCCAAGACAGTCATTGCTTTATTGTTGAACAAACACAGAAGGACATCACCCATCATCAGATTTAATGGAGTACCGATCAGCCCCTCTTAAGAGCATCTCTGTCTCTCTTCATTTTTCACCTGACACTTTTACGACATCAAATCTGGGGCACTCTGTGTTGGATGGTGTAACAAACAAGATTAGTGCCCTGTAACATAAAGTGCTACCATCAATTGCAAATTTGAAACAAATTTTGTGATTGGTTCACAGCAGGTATTTTATGCAAGAGGTCTATGCAAGGAGGATCCTAATTGGTTACTATCTATTTGGAATTATGTTACAGGGCCCAGATGTACAATGGGTACATGTATCTCGTTAGTTTGCAGTCACAAAACCATAGTCCTCACATAGCGCATAAACCAGAGTCTGGTTTATAAGACTGGATTCACTTTATATGTACTGCACATGGCTGCTCTGTGAGTATAGACAAATTCGGTTTGGGTGATGTTTTGTCAAGGTGGCAGCCATTGCTGGGGGGCTTCCAATGTACTACGCATGCTCCTTGTGTGCGCATGTATGCGTAACAAAGGAAAATGTACAAACGCGCAGATATACGCATACATGGCGCATGCGTAGTACTCTGGGAAACCCCCAGCTATATGGCGGGCACATAGAGGGCTCACTTCCATGAAATGTTGCCCGAATTCGTCTATAGACAGTGATTATGAAGGCTGGTCTCTGACCTAAACAACAGTTTTTAAAATGTCAAATTTGAGTCTGTGCTTGCAGACTATTAGTTTGCAAGCATGCATCCTTTTCTGCCACATATAGGGTCTGTATCATGAAACTACATGTACATCTAGTAACGTACATTTAGGCCCTATACTGAGGCAAATATGAACACAAACCATAAGAAACTCTTCTAGGCTTTGCTCAAGACACGATCTATTTACTTGAATTGTAAAATTGCAGTCTGTACTCTCAGACTAGTACTTGTCCACCTGATCTGTCTACACTCGAGCACTTCAATAGAGACAACCATGTTGAAAGGCAGGCTTGGCTAATTATCTTTTCTAATGGAACATTTTAATGGAATACAAAGTCCTTCTCCATTGGTTCATGTGGGAGGTCCTCACTCCTTTTCATGTGACACTTCACTACATGCACATCAAAATTGAGATAATTCATGTTCTCTAATGGTTACACAGGAGAGTGGTAATCTGTTAGATGCACTTGGTCATTCTTTTATTGCACGTTCGCTACGGAATTAAGGGAAAATAAACTACAGATTCAGGGGGGTTATGTTTTGCCAGCTTTCTCATAACTTGAGACATTTGTCATCTGCCTACCATATTCTCTTGAATTGAGAGATAATTTGTCACTATTGAGAGGCAGTCAAAGTCATGTGTATGTCCGATCAAGTCAGTGTCTTGTAGATAAATTGATTTGTCACATTCATTTATTCTGTACCATATATAATGCCAGTCTTTTCCAAAAGAGATTCAATTCAGACACTACCAACAGTCATAATTTAAAAAGTAATCAGTTATCACTGATTACATCATTAATTCTTTCTGTTGAATAAACATTATATATAATTCTGGAGGAAATCCACATACATACATGTACTATGCAGGCATGACCTGACTACGGCATCCAACACAGTTATCAACAAACCCCCAGCCCTCATAGACATACAAATTTTAATATTCTGATAATAAGCAAGCACATTAATATCCCGTTGACCTGTTGAAAATCTCACCAAAATTCAGAAAATGCATATCCACACCCCCCCCCCCATCTTAAATAACTGGGACTCTAGTTACTATATGTACATGAACCATCACATATCCAAGCATTATTCTATAGCACCTGTAAAAAAAAAAAAGGTTGTTAAACATAGACTTCATATATGTAACTTTACAATAGACTAAGCCCATGCAAGCTCATAAAAATCTTGCTGCAACTACAATGCACTAAATATTACTACCCCTTTTTACTATGTTACTTCTCATATATACAAAAAATATCCCAGCCACATAAATGTTCATGCAAGCATTGTACTATGAGGAAGGTTTTCTTTTTTAAGTACACCATTTCCATTTTTCTACTCAGCTCCAAAGCACCGAACTACTTCTATGCATTTAAATACTACAGAAGATAGAGCACTTACCCATTTTTCAGTAAAGGACTGCACACACACAAAACATGAGAACACAACAAAAAATATATATACAAAAGATTGATCACTTAGCTACATCTATTGCAATAAAATTAAAAGCATTTGCATTTCGAATGGAGCAAGTATTGCTAGAGTACTGAATGAATTTTTTTCTCAGATCTAACATGGAACTATATCTGTTGACTATCGATTTTGCAAGTAGACACTTATGTTTTCCACCCTGAAATATGTTATAAGCTGTAAAAGGTGGATTTGTTAAAAAATGTAGAACAGTAAATACCTGCTTTTGAAATGTAGCCTTAAAGTCATTGTTTATTCAAAAGCATGACTTAGAATGGATTAAAAGAAGCAGATGACAATTTGTAAAGATTTGTAAAGATGCTGCTGGCATTTTCAATAAATTTTTTAAATGATTTTTCAGTTTGCTTAGCAACTTTAGGCTAGCAATAAAGAAATAAAAGACAGAAACTAATACCAAATTCACATTGAAGTTTACAAAATCTGCCACAAAATTACATATCTACTCTAAAAAAAAAAATGTACAAACAAGAAAAAAAAATAATAAAAGAATGGCAGAATGTTTCATCACAAGTAGCTATGAATGCATAACCCATACTTAGATCTACTGTGTGCATAAATTTGTACATATAGTTGAAGGAGTTCATTGTAACAATAAAATGGCAAAAATTAAGCCTCATTTTGTAATACATACATGTCCATTTGCATAACCTCATTTAAATTATTGGGTAAACACTTTGAAAGGAGTCTATTAGTGAAATAAAATGGAGACATGTATTATCATAACTAATTCTGTAGATATAACCTCTTTTAGGCCAACAAGGAAACACTCTAGAAGAAGTCGATTGTAAAAATAGAATGTGATTAAAGAGAAATATTTCGAAATGTGGCCTCAATGGGAGATTGTTGACTAAAGAAGAACAAAATAAACAAAAAATAGGGATTGAAAGAGAGAAATAGATGAAAATAATATGAAAGAGTAATAGAGAGAGAAAAAAGAAAATGAGAGACACAGATGAAAACAGATAAGAGAGTTAGTTGAGAGAGAGAGAGGGAGAGAGAAAGAGAGAGAGAATGATATACAAAGAAGAAAGAGTGAAATATGGGCATAAAAATATTAAATGAGAGAGACAAATAGAAGAGTGAGTGAAAGAAAGAGAGAGCTGAAAATTATATTGAAAGCGAGATGCCTAAGGAGATAATTTAAGAAACTGGTAGTTAGGAGATTAAAGAAATGATGAAACAAACATACACCGAGTTTTCAGTTCAGAACAATGGCTGTTTGGCTGTCTATTTGAGGAGGAAACATGATGGCCCTATCTTAGAGATAGAAATAGTGAAACAAACACAAACCAAATAAGCTTTCCATTATGAACAGACAAAACAACAACGACTGCTGCACTATTGCCAATTTGAAGAGCAAATATGATTAATTCCAGAGGTCTTCCAAGACCTTCCCAGTGGCACTTACCGTGATCTCCGCCTGACGTCATCTGACTTCTCCGAGGTAGAGGAGTACACCCTGGCCCGCCTGGTGGTGTATTGCGATGAGTCGACACTACTGAGGCTGCTCAGTCGACTGCTACGATTGGACGAGTACTGAGAGTACCGTGGTACGTATTCGTCACCGGAGCTGTCACTGTCATCACTGTCACTTCCAGGCGTTCCGCTTTAAAGAGACAAGACGGAATAAAAATGGTAACAAATACATGTATATAATAATCCCTCGAGGGAGTATACCCTATGTTGTAAACTATTACCATAATTCAAACTTAGCTTATATTTTTCTTAGAATATTTAAACTCTCTAAATAGCTTCAACGTGATGCTAAAAATGTGGGATATTCTTTTCTTTTTTTTTCCATTTTCCATAAGATTCCCAAATTATTTACAATTTTGATTCACTTATCGCACCATACGAGATACTAGATTTAATTTTTTTTTTATTTTTAGATGTTAATAAATTATTTCAGCCATTTGTTAGCTCCTCTAGTACAAGAGTGCAAAATTGCAACAATGGAATCATCCAAAAATTTACAATACACAAAAGTGTAGCTAATTTGAGGAATATCAGTGATTACGCTGCTCACCTATCACTGTCACTGCCTATTCCATCTTCTAATGCTCTCTGAAGATCTGCTATCCTTTTGAAGGCTAGTTTCAGATCAGACTGGACTTGATCATGGCTCGACTGTAAACTCTCGACTTCCAGTTCCTACAAAACACATAAGAAATGAGATACATTAAACATGAGAAATGATCACCACTCATTACATCAGTCTGTGTGATATACAATGTAGCTCACTGGTAGTGGACGTGTCTCATAAGTTTGAGATCAGATTGGACCTGACCATCCGCTTCCAGCTCCTCCATGACATACAAAATGAGATGCATTTTTTAAATGAAACAAAATGATCAGAATTTAACATTTGTTTACAGATTACACAATGTGTGAAAAAGAAGTTCTGCGGTATAACAAAAAAGGCAGACGTACACAATATCATGGAGCATAAAAATACTTGGGTAGTGGAAGGCATACTACACATTATCGTCAAAAGCTTCTATTTAACAGTTTCTATATTTATTTTGGGCCCCAAAAATAAGGAAGCATATGCTTGGTCTAATTTTTGATGACTACGACTTCATGGATTTATACACTAAAATAAAAAAGGGATTTCAAATACATTCTGAATTTCTTCCACCATTGTACAAGTCACATCATTTTGCTGCATGATACATTTACCCATTGGATACAATTCAGTATTCATACAACACATCCCAAGTTATCCTCAATACTCAATAGGTCAAAGACTTATCAAATCTTCATGCACCTTTCAGTAGATGTTACTCCTAATATAACTGAATGTCGATCTACACCAAATCAAATGTGACTTTTGACTATTACAGTAGTCCTTGAATCAGGTGCCAGGTCTTTCATGTCCTTGGGCGTGGGAAACCCAAGATATACCCGGGAAGAATCTTGTCATGAAAACTGACAGAGATAAATAGGCAAAGGGTAGAGATATGATCATGAGATGACATTAATACATGAGAATAATTTCCCCTGAGCATGTCTATGCCAGTCTTCATTAGGTGCAATGAATGCTACTGCATCCGTCAAGAACCAAGGACGATTGTTTCAGATGTGACCAAAATTAGACAACATTTCTTTTGACGAGTCTGGAAATACTTGATTTGATTTATTACATAGATTTAAATAAAGAGTGAGAGTGATTATGTAGGTGAAGGACTGAGCCTGAAGGTGGTTAAACCTTTTAAGATAAAGGAGATGTTTTCCAAGTTTGTGGCCATCGATCCTGTTAAAACTAGAACTTTAAATAAACACATTCACATCTCTCATTGAGCTGTTCAACATTGCGACGGAAATTTTCTGAACTGTATACAGTGAGGAAACCCTCTTCCACCACTCGCTATTTTCTAGCTCGTTTCCCTCTGTTTTCTTTCTCTTTTTGAGAAGTTTAGGTGAATAGATTTGCTGTTTTGTATCCAAACAGTCTCCCTTTTATCTCTTTTTATCGCTGTTTTGTACCCCTTTTGAAAATGGCAAATTTTGTCACTTCAGATTTTTCCAAAGGATTTAGTACACAAAACTGCGAATTTTGTCATTTCTGCACAATATGCTCACTGTGATAGAGGAAGCAATGTCTCTAGATTGGGCTTTATATGACGTTCCAATTGATTTCTCATTTGAAGAGCTGTGTGATCTGACGTCAAGGCAAAGGCCGACCATGACGATATCACCTTGGAAATATTCTGAAATGTCATCTTCCACAAATCCATCCCTAATCCACAAATCATTCTTAGGGAAATCCTCTTTTAATCAGGAATTTAATCCTAACAAGGAATATTTTGATCTGGCGTTTCTGATTGGCAATGGGCTATCTGAATATGATACAGATTGTGAGCATCAGAGATTGGAGTCAGTCAGTTCAAGCCTAGGTGTACAAGAACTAACAGCTCTTTATCACCATGAAAGGCCAGTATCTGATCTCATCAGTGGTGACACCATTGTACTGAACAGCTGAGACAAGCCATTTCACGTTCTCAATTCAGCCTGTCGACGTAGAAGAGGCCCTGAGCGTCATGCGTGAAGACGCCATCAATATCATTATAAATTATTTGTCAAAAGCTTCCATTCTTCACCTCTCAATCTCATTGAGGGGGCACGTGGACACAATCTGAAAACTCCCTATTATTTAAAAATTGACGGGGTGAGAAGGGTCTTATAGGGTATAAGTTGAAGTATATCCTCAAGCTGGGGATTTCCCCTCCGCAATCTAGTCTAAATTTATATTTTTATATTATATTCTAAATTAATCTAATCTAAAATTATCTGTCTAAAGCTTCCATTCTTCACCTCTCAACCTCCTTGAGGGGGCACGTTGACACAATCTGAAAACTCCCTATTATTTAGAAATTGATGGGGTGAGAAGGGTCTTATAGGGTATAAGCTGAAGTATATCCTCAAGCTGGGGATTTCCCCTCTGCAATCTAGTCTAAATTTATATTTTTACATTATATTTAAAATTATCTGTCAAAAGCTTCCATTCTTCACCTCTCAACCTCCTTTATAAGGGAGCATGTCGACACAATCTGAAATCTCCCCATTATTTAAAAATTGATGGGATGAGAAGGGTCTTATAGGGTATAAGTTGAAGTATATCCTCAAGCTGGGGATTTCCCCTCCGCAATCTAGGACAATGAGAAAGGAATAATTGAAGAATAAAAGCCTGGATCAGCTACATAATGGATGTTACCTCACTGGAGTAGTGTCAAGGGAAATTGAAGTACTGCTTCAATTCACCCTATAATTACAACCTTTAAATAGTTTACAGACATGATTACTTGTCAGTCAAAATGAATAATCGAGGCAAGACTATATATAGAGCACTCAATAAAGAAAGTTACAAATAAATGTGTAAAGTTTTGATTTTGTGATGTCACTTGTGAGCTGCTCTTTTAATTTACATTTTTTACATCAGGATACATAATTAGCGACATATCTTTACACAAACCTCTCCGAAATAGATCTACTCTTTCATCAAAAACCATAAAAAATGGCAATGGCAATGAGACAAAAAAGTTAGGCTATGTGTAGGTTTTCATGTGTCAAAATAGACTGTCACAAAGGCAATTGACCCAAACAAATTATAACTTTTCTCAAATTACAATAAGTGGTCCGCTTGGAGACAGTTTGTGTGAATGTTAATAAATGGCAGTTGAAGCAATACTTTTCAGAAAGATAAAATCTTTTCTATTTGTAAATTGTGGTGATCGCAAAAAGGACAATATTGTCAGCATGCTGGAATTCCAACAACTACTGAAAAATGAATCTATTTCTTCATCAATAGTCAAGAAGAGGGATACTTCATGAAAAATTAAAACAATCCTCTGGCTTTCAAAATAGGATTTTAAAACTTATATTGAAACTGCAGGCCTACATGTAATTCAATTCCATTGTAATAGCTTGTCAAAACAGCACTAAGAACACTTACACCATCACAATAAAATCCTGTGCCCCCAACCTTCTAATGGATTAAATCTTAGGGTATATATCGTTTTAGGGTTCAAAAGAAGTCCTATATCTGGCTACATCGCATCTTTGCTAAAAGCATACAAAGGAATCAATCTTTCATTTTCTCTAAGTAAAAGAATATGGTTTTCCTTGATCCTAGAAGGGAAACTCAACATGTAGAAATGCTTTAATCAAGTAATGGGCTTTAAGGTTTCAGGTCTTTTTCAACTGAGCAGCCAAATATTGATCAAACATCAGATCTAGGGGCTGCCTGGATGCTCCTACAATCCAATTAACATTTGCTGTCTGGTCTGAGAAAGATTCATCATCAATTAAAAAGCGAGAGATAAGTGAACATTTCTTCAACACCCACTTCAATCCTTGACATTTTCAAGTTTTTTCCAGAGTACACGTACACGTATGTGCTCTATGGGGAGTCACAGTGTCGTCGTAAACAGATATTTTACACACCGAGTTGCATCGTTCTAGCAGTAATTAGCCAAGAATGTATTGATATAAACTCTCTATAACAGCCTAGGGCCCTGTAACATAAAAAGCTACAACTGATACCAAATCAATAGTAGCCAATCAGGATCCTTGTTGTATAGACATCTTGCATAAAAGTCTAACTCTGAGCCAATCAGAAAGGTTGTTTTTAAATTTGAAATTGATTGTAACTCTTTATGTTACAGGGCACAGCACTGTGTCTGTATCAAATTGATTTCTACTTGACATCCTAGGTTTAAAAGCAAAAAAGGCGTTGACGATGTCTCCTCTAATTTCTTGTTTACCAAGAAAGGACAAAACTGGCGTAAATGTCTAATTGCAAAATTTCTAAATCTAATATAATTATAGCTCTTGTAGCTTCAGGCTATACAGGTATATGAATTAATATGTATTGTCAAAGAGTGATTACTCCTTGGTATTGCAAGGATTTGTTACAACATAATGTCATGTTCACAGCAGAAAATATGACTTGGAATTTTTAAAAATAGAATGATAAGAAAATTAATCATGCAATGAATCGTATAATTGTAATGAACAATATGCTGAGCTACATGTAGGTTTATTTTTGCTGCAAAAAAAGTGACACGTTTGGTGACTAATCTGCCTTAGCATGGAAATCAGTGTTGTTGTAAATGGAAATGTTGTGGGAAGGAGAGAGAAATTGAAGTACATTCTCTACATTGTACAATTCCCACAATCACAACAACTATCATAGAGCTAATATAACATTTTTATCAATATTAATTGCATCATTTTCCATCATTCCAAATGTGATGTCATGAGGCTCTCTGTTGCGCTAAGTGGCCTTAACCTTGATTGCCTGAAACTTCAACCCTATCCAGGTAAATGCAATCTAGATATTGTAGACTGTTGTACATCAAGTACCCACTATATTCGCATGAGGTGGTGCCTCATCATATGAACGTTTTAAAATAGCCTGCTCCGTGGGGGGGGGGGGGCCAAGTCAGCTGAAGAATAAATTTGTATTTTCATCAGCTCGAGCGTAGTCTATTATGTGTTGGCTCAGCGGATAGAGCATCCATCTCATAATCGGGAGGTCGTGGGTTCGAACCCCGACCGCACCATACCAAAAGACATTAATAAATGGGAGTTGCTGCTACCCTGTTTGGCGTCCCAAAAAAGGGAAAGAGCAACGTCGATCTGGCACTGCTCAGTAGTTGCTTGACCCATGATAAAAAAATTGGCAAAAGAATTTTTGTTTCACCTTTGTTTTGGACACCAATATTTGGATATACATATTTTGTGTTCACTATTCAAGTCAAGAAAGTGGTTAGGGCTGCTGTATAATAAGCAAAATAGCCCAATACATTGAAAATAAACCCATAATGATGTGGGCTGACACTTAGCGCAATTTTATCATGCTATTAAATTGAGAGTAAGAGTGGATCCATCTAAACCATGCGATCACAGAATAGTGCGCTATTTTCTAACTTTGGTCTGATCATAAAACCACCCGAGCCCAGGTTGTGAGAGTGCTTGTTCGACTTTCCCCCACACCCTAATAAAGTCTTGGCCCCTTAAACCCCTTCTCCCCCTCTCCTCCCAATCTTCCAATCATTATTGTGTACTTGAACTTTCACAACTAAGTATCATTCTGCTCAGAGCCAAAAGAGCATTAATCCTTATATTCTATCATGTTTAACGCCTTTCTGCATCTCAAGAGGACAGTGTGTATGTGCACTGCTATAAGGTCAGGAGGCCCGGAAATGAGGAAGCGATATTACAGCTGAAACACTAAGTAATTGAGAATGTTGCTGTAGAGATTAAACTAGATTGAAAAATATAGAAGAGCAGAAAGGGCATTTAACTTCAACATGTTTGCATAGAATTGATGGAACCTCATTTGGGTCTTGGCCTAGTATCAAGGTTACTGTACAAGGATCTTGAAACATATCAACCATCAGTGACAAAACGATGTGAGCATTTTATAAAACATTATGATTTAACAGCCTTTTGGCTCTACAGTCTCATCTGATGATAAAAAACATGAAACTTCAATGGGGACAAGAAGAAAATGGGATGAAGGAAACCAGGAGATAGCAAAGAATTGTTATCGAAGTTCTATTTCACACTAATTTTTGCCATAATCATGAAATAAATACATGGACCAACATATTTTCCCTCCATATAACAGCAAACACGTTTTTCACAAAAAAATTCCTCAAAATATGTTACTGTCCATCTCAGAAATCACTCAGGGGCCACTTTGTAAAAGCGATAACATTCTATATCGTTCGCTGAGAACCAGAAGGGCGCTATTACAGATCAAAGATATACCGTTGAGAACCAGAAGGGCACTATTACCATTGACTTTGTATAGCAATAGCACCCTTCTGGTTCTCAACAGAATATCTTTAAGATGCACTAACGCTCTCAACAGACGATATATCCTGAAGTCTGATAGAGATATAAAGAATATTGGTGACATGGAGAACATAGGATTGAAAGAATTTAAAAAGGAGAAATTAGAAGTAACATGATCAAAGCCAATATGAAAGAAATGATTTTTGAAGTGGCGGAAGGGCACTATCTCGTCACCTTCTCGCTGAAAAGCTGAAAGCGTCTTCCGCCACACAAAATGCAATTCTGAGATAGCTTGAGTTTAAAGTTTTTCAAGGATTTTTCGGTCTCATTTTAATACTTTAGAGAAAGAACATGTAGAGAATGCGTTGCTAATCACCTTATGAAGCAGGAACTCCGAAAACCATCTATTCAATTACATGCCTTTCTGTGGGAACATGAAAAGCGATTTCTGTGGGAACATGAAAAGCAATTACCTTAACCGCCTGTCTGCAGGAAGGCAACAATCTTATATCATTTTGCAAAAAAAATAATATTCGTCTGGCACAGGGATATAGAATACCGTTGATCGCCTTTGAGAAGCTTCTAGGTGCGGATAGTTACCCTGGATAGGATGACATTGGAAGAGAGATGAGGAAATAGCAAAACATTTAAAAAGAATATTGGGGATACAAAGAACATGGGATTTAAAGAAATTATAGTAAAGAAATTAACATGATGAAAGTCAATATGAAAGAAATAATTTTGGAAGTGTTAGAAGGGAACTATCTCGCCGTCTTCTCACGAAAAAACCGTACGCATCTCCCACCGCGCAAAATGCAATTCCGAGATAGTTTGAGTTTAAAGGTTTTCCACAGGTTTTTTGTCTCATTTTAATACTTTTGAGACAAAGCATGTAAAGAATAATGTGTTGCTAAGTTGAGACCCCGGAACTCCAAAAGCCGTCTATTTAATTCGTAAGAGTAGGCGATTTTTGTATAAATGGCCTTTCTCCGGAAACATGAAAAGTGTGGGAAGGCAACAATACACAATATATATCATTTTGCAAAAAAATGATGTCCTTGTGGCACATGGATACAGAATACTGTTGATCGCTTTTGAGAGGCTTCCAGGTAAGGAAAGTAACCCTGGATAGGATGACATTGGATGAGAGACTGAGGAAATAGCAAAGTGGAGATGACACAGATATAGTTGTAATGCAACACTTTCCCTCAAGAATGTTTGAACTTGAGGTGTCTACTATCGGATGAAAACGATGTGGTGGGTGAGAGAGAGAGAGAGAGAGAGAGAGAGAGAGAGAGATGAGAGAGAGAGGAGAGAAGAGAGAGAGAGGCACCCCAAACAGACAGGCAGACAGACAGAAAGACAGATAATGCAATTTACCGTTGCCAAACTGACCGGATTCCCTACTGTCAAATCCAAGCACTAACTTACAATTCATGGTAACATTGTTTTGTCAGTCAGGTGTAAATTTGGGGGGGGGGGCGGTCTTGCATATTTTAGAAAATATTTAACAGCAAACCCTCATGCAATGTATGATTGCCAACTTTTCTAAGTCTCACTCTTAGAACTACATGTACATAGGTACTAATTATATTTCTTTATTTCTCTATGAATACAAGTTCTAAATATGCACAGTCTTTCAATATCGGTGTTGAGAATGGTTGCACGTACATGTGCTTGTGCGTGTGAGAGTTTTTTTTTTTTATCTTATCTCACAAAGGGTTCCAAAAACAAGACTTTTGATGGTTTGATCTATTTAGGGACATTTCAAATTAATTATTGGATAATTAGAACACCTCCCAGCATATTTATATAGCTGCTAATAAAATAATCCAAACTTTCATAAGATGACATCTTTTCAGGCAAAGGCCACGGGGGAGTTTCGGTAAACATCCTCCCTTACAAAATGCATAATTTCACTTGTTGCTTGTAAAAGGACAAGCTTTAGGGCTTCATATGGGGTCACGGCAAATTCTCACTAATGACCGAGATACGACTCTCGGAGAGATATAATTTGAATCGTAGCTAGGGGGCCTCTCAGACCAAAATTGCAGGTACAAATGGGTCAATTGAAAGTGGCATTACAAATGTTTTTTTGCTTGTCCTAGAAAAGGTAACCAATCAATTGGATTACTTTCAATTTTTTTTCCTTTCTTTTATGGCTGCGCATGGCCTCCATATTTCAATTTCATCAAAACGGTTGTACTTCAATTTTTCTGACTTTGTTTTAAGGTTTGTATGAGTGTCCTCTTTGCAGGAAATCTGTAAACATTGTCGTCTGCCAAATGATTGGCAAATACCATGTAGGGAATCTTATAGGTTTCATAACTTGAGAATGAAAAACTAACCCCTCCCCCCCCCCCTCCCACACACAAAACACCTGATGAAATGACATCTCAGCAAATATAATTCTTTCTAACACCCCAATGTTGCTATGAAGTCATAATGGCATTAGAAAACTTTAGAAGTCATTTTACCAATCTCATATTTTGAGGGGTCTTCAAATCCAGTTTCCAATCAAATACTTTTTGCTTTGGAGGTGCTGTAGGTACATAACTCTAACTGCCATTATAGACAACACTTTCACTCTTTCCTGTAGACCCCTTGGAAGCAACTTGCAAAGACGATAGTTGGAGTTGCTAATAAAATGTTATCAATTTATTCATGAAAATTGATGCATTCTCCAGTGTACATAAGAAAATATTCCTTTTGATAGGGGACAAAAAAATGTAATGTTTATGGAGTACCTTTCTTTCTTTAAGAGTGATTACTCTAAAAAACACAAGTGGGATACCTTCATTTATCTATAGATATGTGGCTTAATTTAGGACATTCATTTGCAAAACCCACAACTATTCAACGCTAAATAATGTCCTGCTTACAAAATGGCACCCATGATCAAATAAAAGGAAATCGAGTTCTGTGATTTTAAGTAATTTGGTAAGCCAGACATTTTTGGAGTGATTTTTCACTTTCTCACAGAGTGATTACTCTAAAACACACAAGAGGGATCGTTCCATATATCTGGAGATTTGGCTTAATTTGGGATATCCATTTGCAAAACCCACAACTATTCAACCCTAAATCATGTCCTGCTTATAAAATGGCACAAATAAAATGGTTGAATAATCAAATGAAAAGAAATTGAGTTCTGTGATTTTTAGTAATTTGGTAAGTCAGACATTTTACGCCTAAATACGTCATTCTCCGCCCCGGCAGCATGCATCGGTTCACAATTTCACAAGAAATCAAATGGTAGGTGATGATTTTCAATTCCCTCTTCGCTCCATCCCCGCTAATTGAAAGCAAGACAAATGGAGAGAAGGGCCTGGGGCAAGACTAGCTGCTTGACAAGCAGAATGATGGGATTGACTAAATGTATATAGGTGATGGGTGGAATAAACTATCCCTCTGCCCTGGAGCAAGCGTTCAGACACGCAGTGAAATAACCATTCCAAGAGTCTGCCAAAAACTAAAGGTTTATACAGGATATTGATATTCTGCACTAAGGCAGTTATATGGAAAGGGAAATTAAATGCTTTCTTTTATTATGTCAAGTAATAAAATGAAATATATCTCTCTAAACTTCAGCCCTGGGGAGTTTTTTTGAAGAACATTCCCTCCGCCTATGTGAAGATTTTATCGATGCCATAAATTGCAATCTTTAAGGATCAAAGCTTGCAGTATAATGTACTTGCAAGGAGATTGTATATCGAGATAAGCTGTCAAAAGATAAGCATTTATTTTGATGTTAAATTTGCAATTACCGGTATGAGCTACCATAAACAATATTTAGAAGAAAAATTTGTAAATCACAGCATTTCTTCTTGATCATGGTCTTGATAGAGTTGTACAAACAAAGTTTTTTGACAATTTTATAAAACAATCAATTTGTTTTAAGTGAGGAGGGTTAAACTGACCTTATATATTAACCCCCTGTTCCCTTCCCCCTCCAAAATAATGTTCAAGAACCCAGAATGATTCTTAAAGCTCAAAATATGATGCATGAATAAAATATCTCCATGGAAATTGCAGTTTATAACAACATCAAACAACAAAATCAAGCTAAAGCTACTCAAGATTTAACTAAAGTCAAAACAAATAAAGGAGTTAAATAAACTGCTTCCGACCTACTTCAGACGTAATTAGGCATGTAGAGTTGAACAGCTTTTGAACCAGTACAGATTGCCTTCTAATCAACCATGGAAACTCACCTTTCGAAATATAACAAGCTGTATTTGTTAATTTTCACAGTTGTCAATATAATGAAAGTGTGACGCATCTATAAAAGATGTCTTCTTTAAAGTGTACTTGAAGCACTGGCAGACACAACAACTATTTTCAAATATATTACAACTCGTCAAGTAACAAGAAAAATGTCACTGCATCTCCTAAGCCTTGCCCTGATGGCCAGTAATACCAGGCATATTGACCTCTGTGACCTACAAACTTGGACCTCATTAGTCCAAAGATCCAATCAGATTCATGTATATGGTGATCTCATCAAGTTTGTTGTTCACTTTTTAAGTGGTTATTAAGATATCCAATAACAAGACCTCTACCTGGATTTCCCCAAAGTTGAACTCTATGACGCTTGACCTTTTGCCTATATACTCCAAAATCTAAATAAAATCATCTGTCTAGATGGTGATACATGTACATACTAATCTCCATTGTTTGAATTTCTTATTTCAAGTAGTTCTTGAGATATTGCAATAATAAGCTCAATACTTAGTATCACAGAATATAATTTTACCCCTGTGAACCTTGACTTATGACCTACATACTCCAATATCTATTCAGATCGTCTTTATATGGTGATATGTAATACTATGTGTAAGTTTAAAGTTCATATCTCAAATAGATTGAGATATCGTGATAGCTATCTAAATGCATGCAATTTCACAATTTGACCTCTGTGGCCCTTGGCCTTAGTCCTAAATACTCCAAAAATCTGTTAAGATCACCTTTCTATGGTTTGGTTTTACATACTATGTGTAAGTTTGAAGTTAACATCTCACGCGGCTCTTGAGATATCGCAGTAACAAGGAAAAAGGGACAGAGAGAGGGACAACCCCAAAACATAATGCATCTGGCACCACCTTTACTAGCGGGGGCATAAAAATTCAAAGGTGAATAGGACAATTTAAAGAATACATTAATCTTGCCTTTGGTTAGAATACAAAAAGTTAATACAGAACTTCATTACGGCGCTGTGATAGATCAGCTCCGAATGATACTAGAGTAAGCATCATGCCCTTTTCAATATTTCATCGAGGGTACAAAATCTGACAAAATATCTAAAACGTAAACCATGAATTTCATGATTGCAGCTCATGCCTGCATTGCCCTTTTCCTGGTGAATTGTAATAAGGGATCAAAAAGTCAAAGATGATTGCAAGACCCATCAATCTCAGTCCAATTCTAACTGATGACAATAAGGTGCAATCCTCAATGGATTAGTACTAACACATCCTATCTAAATATCATACTCCTCCTCCTCCTACATGTACTTTGATAGAAAAGAAGGAAAAAGAAGATGAATCCTCGACCGTGCGCGGTTGAAATATATGCCCGCCTTTGCCAGATCAAAAATATATCTCATATTCATCTATTTATTTTTGTTTATAAAAAAGACATCTTTGACCTTGACCTTGGACCTTGTGACCTCAAACTTAATCAGACCATCTTCCTACGGCGATGCATACTACATGTACCTTTAAGAATGAAGTTTACATCTCAATTGGTTCTTAAGATATTCCGATAACGAACTCAATACATGGATCTTCACATTTTGACCTCTGCGACCCTTGACATTTAACCTACACAATCCATAATCCAATCAGACCATCTTCCTATGGCGATACATATTACCCTGAAGTTTGAAGCTTATGTTTCAACTTGTTCTCGAGATATCGCTATACAGTGCGTCCCAAAAAGAACTATACACTTTTTAAATAGCTACTAAATAGAAAAATATATGATTCTTGCGGGAAAGATTTATATGTATATAAGGCTCATATCCTCAACTATCATTATGACACAAAAAATTCCGAAAATAACCCATGCTTCAGTGAGTAATGCCCACATTTGTAACGGACATAAAAATTAGCCTGCGCAGGAATTCACTATTCATTTTGCACCTGGTTATGGAACGCCATGAAGGAGTCAAAATTACTGATGGAATCGATCGGCCAACAAAGACAAAAATAAATTGAAGTCAAAGCATAAATCAATGATATGAAAACAAATGGTGAAACATAACATTTTTGCATAATATTAATTGTTTTTTTCTGACTTTTGGTTTATCTTTGACTCTGTTGGCTGATTTATTCCATCGTTAATTTTGACTCATTCATGGCGTTCCATAACCAGGTGCAAAATGAATAGTGAATTCCTGCGCAGGGTAATTTTTGTGTCCTTTACAAAAGTGGGCATTACTCACTGAAGCATGCGTTATTTTCGGAATTTTTGGTGTCATAATGATAGTTGAGGATATGAGTTTTATATACATACAAACCTTTTATCCAAGAATCTTATATTTTTTATTTGGTAACCATTTCAAAAGTGTATAGTTCTTTTTGGGACACACTGTATAATAAACCCAGTACATGATATTTCACAATTTGACCTCTGTGACCCTTGTCCTTTGACCTACAAAATGTACATACTCCAAAATCTAATCAGATCATTTTCCTATGGTGATACATACTATCCCCAAGTTTGAAGTTTATATCTCACCTGGTTCTCAAGATATCGCGATAACAAACTCAAAACATGAAATTTCACAATTTGACCTCTGTGATCCTTGAGCTTTGACCTACATCAGATCGCCTTCCTACAATGATTCATGCTATCCCCAAGTTTGAAGTTGATATCTTATTTGGTTCTAGAGATATCGCGATAACGAGCAAACGGGACGGACGGAGGAACGGACAACCCAAAACATGATGCCTCCGGCACCACCTTCGGTGGCGGAGGCATAAAAAGGGGAAAAATGAAAATTAAAAGAAGGAGGAATGATTGCTTCATATTCTTATAAGATTCTCTCTTGTCCTTGATTGATGATCCAGGGCTGGGTATTTGAAATATTTAGTTATTATTGAAAATGAATTAATACAATACATTTTGTTTCTCATTATCATCGTCGTTGTCGTTCCCTTTTCTTCCTCCTCCTATTGCAGTATAACAACATAAAGATACATGTATATCAACTTAATAAAAAGAAAGCAAGAAAATATGAAAATATAAATGAAACACAACCCAATAAAAGGTATATTTCACTGCTTTCCAAGTCCTTACTAGCATTCCAATACAAATTTCTACTCGACCATGTGATAATACCTTTTGGGGCCATTCCACGTTACGTAAGTTACACTTCAGAGAAAAATACTGACTTAAAAGGTCTGCCCTCCTCTTAATAAACTGCATTGGCAGTTTAAATCCTATCATGGTACATCCTTGCTATAGATTCTCAAATTTAAGAAACAAAAGTCAGCTCACTGGGCCTGAATAGAAAAAATAATGAGCATTTTAGGAGCGTTACGTAAGTTACGTCAGAGAAAATGGAATCCCCAACCTTTTTTGGGAAACTTGAAAACTCTGTGAAGTGCTAAGCTTTCATGACTAAACTTTATCAGAAATCAAGAGGGTAGACATGCAGCTAACATTTTCAGTTGAAATTAGGACAATCCAATCACCCATATTTTTTATATGAGCCCATCATCGCCGTTACGTAAGTTACAGCTGAGCGTTACGTAAGTTACGCTGTCTGAAAAATCAATGAAAAAAATATCTACTATCCAATTGTTTGACTTAATTTATGATTAATTTTGTAGAATGACATCATAGGAAACCAAAACTGAAAATTTTATTGTTTTATCTTCTTTAGTTTTAAAAATATTTGCATCATAAGCAATCAAATTCAAGTGTAGTCCCATATGTACATAATTTTGTGGGAATTTTGTAAATTTCAATCATTTTTTAGCTTCATTTTGGCTATAAAATTTGAATGATAATGCACTTGAATTGATATACTTTTATCTTTCTGTAAAGTTTCAGAAAGTTTAACACAATTTTTCACTGAGTACACTGATGTAACTTACTTAATTTGACGTGTAACTTACGTAACGTTACGTAAGTTACACACTTTTGCTGTGGTCCTATCCTATGAAGACATTACTTAAATGTTATGATTTTTCACTATGATATTTAGCATACTACACTAGCTTTCGAAATGTACCATAATTACATTCTATTCAAGTAATTTTTGAGTAATAAAACTTTTTGTTGTTTTTGCGTTACGTAAGTTACATCTTAAGATGAGGTTTTTTGTTAACAATTTTTTCAAAAAGTTGCATTTGTCATGGTAAAATATGATATGGATTTGATTAAAATAACTAAATGTTGATGAATAAAAGTTAAAAGAATCAATATTGTAGTCAAATTAATCATATTGTGGTGTTATCAAATTTTTCTTTAAATTCAAATTATTTCCCCTCCTTAACAGACTTGATACTCTGAAACACATATTTTTGGTAGCGGTAATAATTATGCGAAATCAGTTTTGGAATATGATTTTGTGGGTATTTATCTAACAAAAAAGCTACATTTGGGCATTCATATGCCTATTTTATTTTTTGGTGCTCAGGACCACTTGCCGTGGAATGGGCCTTTGTCAGAGTGTCCTTTTCAGTTCAGCACTTCAATGGAAATAGGTACCATAGTTCATTACTTTTATCCCACTTCCCTGACAAATAAACCACAAAGAACACCCAGGGACGTACTGCAGTACCACATGGATGCATAATTGGCCCAGTTATATTCAATTTATATTCCAGATTCCTTGCAATACCTATGCAAGATAAGACCCAATTTGGGAATGGACAGGATCGTTAAAATTAACATGATGCTAAGCCTAAATTTGCTGTGTGAGGATCTACTTGTACTTATTAATAGGGATGATTCAAGGGTAATCCTTCATCAAGGTACATGCTTTTGTAATCTCTGGATAAAGTAAGTTGGGAAAATATAAAAGAGCTCAAATAAAACATAAAATGCAGACAAGGCAATGCAGTGTGTTTACAATGGTAAATCAAAAGGTTGAAAAAATGAAATTTTGTGTAAATACCTTAAACAAATAGAAGTTACATTGGGATGTCTAATTCACTAGTTAGTCAAAGTTTTGGCCAGGGAAAGAGAGAAAGACAAAGACAGAGAGTCGGGGGATGAAGCCATATCAAAATCTTTGATATAATATTTCTTACTGCACATCTCCGCCTCAACACCCATTTTTCTAAAAGCATCATTCTATCAAAGTCCATAGCACAGAGCAGCTGATAATTTCTTTACAACCATAAATGACCTAATTTCCTTAGCCTGCAGAAAATCCTACTATTAAGGGGGAGAGGGATTCCTACACTAGACACTTTAAACATTGGAATATGAGAGCACATAAAAGCACCTACTATTGGAGCGAGATAATTTTCATGACTTTAATAGAGCGAGAGCTTGGCGAGGAGAAAAGAAGAGATGGGCTGTAGAATGGGAAAGAGAAGAAGGAGTATGGGGAACAGCAAAGGAAAGACGAAAACTAGAAAGAGAGAGAGAGAAAAGGGGGGAGAAGTGAGAGTGAGAAAAAGAGGGTACAGAGAAGGAGAGAGAGAGAGAGAGACAGGAGGGGGAAACAGTTTTTCTGGAGATTGCATTTTGATGAGAAGAGAGAAGAGAGGTTGCACAGCTTAACACAAACAGTGAGAGAGTAAGAGGGAGACAAGAAAGAAAGAAAGAAAGAGAGAGAGAGAGAGGAGGGGGGGTTGAACAGAGGATGTTTGCATTCTGAGAGATGAAAAGCCAAAGAGGGAGAGATAGGAAGGCCCAGAGAACAAAACTAAGAAAAGAGTGAGTGAAAAAGAAACCAAAGAAATAAGGTGTGGGGAAAGAGAGGGTATAGAGACTGAGATGATGCCTCACGTCACATTTAAAACGATACGTGAGGGGGAGGGTGACAACAAACCCTCTGTCTGACATATGCAATATAGGTTAATGAAATGTCTTGGTAATGAACACTTGCTTCCTCGCGATCCAAATATTCGTATTTCACATTAACAATACCGTGCTGTGGCACAATGCGTCTCAAAATAGCCCCCCTCGACGATATAATTTGTCAAGAATTACCTAGCATCAAAGGAGACCTTGAGGCAGAGGTAATTCAGGACAGAAATTGTGCATAAAGGGAGCAAGTCACCACTCCACAATAAGTGATGTGGGGAGGAAGTTGTAGGAGCCAGAAAAGGAAATGTTACCATCATCTTCTTTCGGTGTGGATGAGTTAATTGCATGAGAACGATGAGTAACATAGTTACGTTCACCACTAGCTCTGTGTAGTGTGTTATAATTATTAGGCCAGCGTTCACACGTCCTCCAAGTTCATAATGATAACATTCATCTAGAGCACTAAATTAGAGATTTTAAGAGAGGTTTGGAATCGACCTTCTTCCTTTTCTCCAGTTTTTCCATTCCAAACATTAAGGAAGAAAAAGTTGATACACATAATACCCCCTTCCCCCCAAATCAAAATGTAATTCTTTATATGCAACAAAGTGAAAGCCCGTGCCACAGTGAATTTCTTGACTGTAGTACATGTATATCAACATCTTCTAGATTATCGAAATCTAGAAGGATTATTATGTACTGTGACTTAAGGGTCGTTAGCAAACCCTAATATGGGTAATTACCAAAGCTTTGTAAGTTACGTGCATTGTTTAGTGTTCACTGCTTTTTATCGATTGGCAAAGTTGGCAACCATCGAACTCCGCATAGCGAATAGAGAGCACTTTGTGTGAGCTACTTGCAAGTAATTCCTCTCAATGACGGCTCGAAGCAACTCCGAAACAAACTTTACTGTCCATTTATTGTCAATGACAGGGTTTGCCTTACTTCACACCCAGGTAGAATCTCTCTTCCATTCAAGTAGCATTTTCTGAAGATCTTCTTCTTCTTCTTCATTTACGAGAGCAAAGTCATAAAGACACTTGTTAACAGTATTCAGCAATAACCTTCACATAGCTATTACATTGATATGTTCAATGAGGTGTATCTGGATGTCCTAATTTTAACTTTGGATAGTGTAAAATCTCTCTTTCAGTTTCATGTCCCATTCTCTCGAGAAGTTCATCAACGAGAGCTCACAGCGTTTCAGAGCTAACCAACTCTTTCAAGACCTATCGCAATGAACTAGCCTTTGTCAAACGAGGGCGTGTTGCTGACTTTTATCGCCCTCTTGGCTTGAATTGATTACAAAGAACCCACCTACCTAATCAAGTCACGGCCAGGCACATGCTTTTATGTGCCGCAATCAAGAGGGCTAATCTGGTTTCTGCAGGTCACTTTTCACTTTTGATTGTCTACATGTAGAGATTATCAGGCAAAAAATCTCTTAGAGCATTGAAAAACGAGATGGAATTCTAGATGAATTTGAACATGAATTGTGTGTTATTTCAATTATAGGATCTAAGTAGACTTGCAATTATTGATTTGAAAATAATTGCCCCCCCCCCATTTTAGAATCATCCTTAAAACTGTTTATGAATTCAATATCAATCTCAAGATTACATAATATTATTCTCATGGATTTTCTAGAGTAATGAATCCAAAGGGTTAAACGAATTTCAGATGTTAAAACTGTAAAAAAATTCTAAGAAATATTAGTATATGTATTTCTTTGCTTTGTTATAACAAAAACTAAGAAATTTATAAGATACAAAATCAGCAGAAACATCAAAATCTTTAAAATTGTAAGTATTGAACTTACATTGTACAAATACATGTACATGCAACATAGACTGATCAATGCAAAGTTAGCTACTTCACACCCTGTATCACTTTTTGAAACAATAATTTACATAATTATGGCTGTTGGGGAATTAATTTCAAGAAGACAAACCTTTGAAGACCGTACTATGGACCAAACACAATGTAAAGTAGATGAGAACCAGGAAAGAAAAAGATTTACTCTAAACCAATAGTATAAGTACATGAAGAAGAAAAAGAAGACAGAGAAAAATGAAAAGGGAGATGGTTTGAATCTACCCCAGTACTCATAATTTCCAATTCAACATCAAATTTTTCATTAAACTTCACTCAAAAATTGATTACGATCCAAGTGATGGCAAGCTAATCAGATTAAGAGATGACATTTTTGAAATGCCGATCAAGTAATTCACAACCCTTTCCCCCACATGATTATTTCCCAGAAAAAAAAAGGGTGCATAATCTCTTTTCAAGATTCTCCTTTTCGGCATGATTTGATTTCGCTTGACACTGATTCACCGCTTAGCATTTAAAGCACTCCTCGCTTGTCAAATCCAAATTGAATTTTTATGAAGATAATCATGGCTGTATTTTTTCTCTTTGTGACTTCTGCTCAAGCAGGATTGATAAATTAATGAATGAATTAAAGTTACATGGTTCATACATGTATGCATGTTCTATTATTTCATAAAGGGGGGGGGGTGAATATTAACAGCGGGAAAGAGAATGTGGGTATATCTAGTCAATAAAGAATTCAAATGAGTTGCATGTGTGTAAAAAAAAACACAAACAAACAAACAAACAAGAAGAAGAAGAAGGCATATATAGCAGCATTAATACATGTATACAGTGCACATCCAGTAACTTTTAAATTTACAGACACAAGGTACAAACATATTTGGTGCAAACTGAATATTAGATTACTTATTCATTTTACCCAACTGCTAGGAAAGCAATTATATACTTGGATGTATGACTTTGGTTATAAGTCTTATCCTGATGAAGATTAATGCCTTACCAAAGGGCTTTATAGCATCGACTTGCGAATCTCTTGCGAGACCATTGCTCTACCTCAAGAGCAATTATGCCTTCTTGAAGAAATTAACACAAAACACATCTTCACCATCCCTGGTAAGAACAAAGTATATGTGCTTGTGCTAATTGGTAATGCATCATCATCAGTTATCATTTCTAAGTCCCTTGGATAGGACCTTAACTCCATAGGCACAGTTAACAAATGAAGTAGGGTAGAGGAATACCAGGGGAATAATAATGATAATTACATCTGTTAAGTGATATGGTTTGAGCCATCTCCAACACTGGGCATCTAACATAGATGGCGCTATACCACTTCAAACAATCTGGTTGCTCTACCAAATACACTGTATTGGATTTGATTCAATCAAATTCTTTCTTAGCAGTCAGGTAAATTTCAGGGAATGTTCCAGCCAATCATTCAGAGTTACAAACAACTTTACGAAATGACTTTAAACATGACGAGCCAAAATGTGGGATTCTGAAATCATTTTTGATTTCATTAACCAAAGTTGAAAAGTGAAGATAACTCATTCTTATCATTATTGACAATATCTTTGGATATCAAGGATATTCTAGCAATACAATTAATCATACAAAGAAATTTGGGCATCACATTTGGCTTTCGATATATAGCTTCCAAGTTGTTTGTAACATACACTTGGTGAAACACTACAGAGTATCCTAGGGAGCATTTCATGAAACAAATATTCATTGATTCTCACTGACAACTGCTATAAGCTACTGAAATGCTTGCATCTCATTGGCTGAGAGCAAATTTGTCGGATAAAACGTCCGACAAATCCTTTCATGAAATGCCCCCCTGGGCTCCATAACACAAATGTTTGCAATCAGTTGCAAATATGAAAGAATTACTTGGATTGGTTGCTGACCAGTCTTTTGCATAAAGTAATCAATTGCATTTGTAACAGTACGTTTGACAAAAAATGTTTAAAATTTTAAAAAACTCACCAGCTCATGTTTTTTATGGGTGGCTTCAGACTCCTTCCTCTGAAGCTCAGATTGCTCCTCCCTCAGCTCCCTGATCTCACGTTGGAGCTTCCTGGTCGCCTCCTGGCCTCGTAGCTCCTTCTGATGGACGGTGCTGTGGTCACTGCTTGACCGGTCAAGGGAGTCTCGTAACCTCTCCACTTGGTTCTATGGTAGGAACAGAAGGAGAATTGGACATTATTATAATATTCATAATAATGAATTCTTATCATCTATTTCCAGCCATCTCCTGGGTCTCCAGAGAATGTCTCAAGAGACATATCCCAAGTCTTCCCATTGGAGGACAAAATCAGTTCCTGAGGCTGGAACACTTCTTTCTCAAAAATAAAAAAAAAACAACATTTGAACTTTCCATGACCTCCGTGGAGACACGGCTAGTCGATAATTGAGTCACAAACTACTCTCATGGACAGTGAGCCAGGGCAATAACAGTAATGAACCAAAATCACATAAAATGACTGGCCAAGATATACATTGTTAAAATCACTTTGATCAGTGACAGTACATACAATCCTGGTAGACTCATACTCCTACAGCTCCTTCTCTTGAACAGTGTTGTGATCACTGCTTGATCATATCCAAGTTTTTGTTTTTGTTTTTTGTTTCCTAATAGACAGACAATACTTAGAGCGCCCGTAAAAAGGTAGCCTTTCTTGCTTTCATGAACGGGAGGTCGTGAGTTCGAAACCCGGCCGAGTCATACCAAAGACTTACAAAAATGGTACCTAAAGTTGCCTTTTAACAAGGAGCTTGGGGGTAATAATAACATCATGCAGGGCCTGCTGGGAGAACAGTTGTCAGAACTGAAGTGGCTACCCTGGGTAAATAAAACGATGTTATTATTATCATTATTATTATTACTTCTAAAGTTTGGTATGACTGTAAGCCTTCATCTAACAAATTATAAATAAATAATATTCATACCTCTAATTTGTTCTTGGTAGTCTGTTCTAGGTCAAGTTTGGCTTCCAGTTCCCTGACCTTTGACTCTAGTCTGTTAACCTGGCTTCTATCCACCATAGACTCTGATAGGAAGTCTACCTTGCTTTGCAGTTCTGACACCTGCAAATGAAGAGATGATTGGATCATGTATGCATTCAAAACCTGACTCATGATAGGCTTAGGCTAGGCTAACTATTTAGGAAGCTGAAAATTTAAAGAATTACAGTTCATGATTATTTGTACAGATTTAATGTTAAACTCATCTTGTACCAGGTTAAAAACCAGGGTGGTGTTTCATCAATCCTTTCATACATGTACGTAACGAAACAACCTTACGAAAGACTGGTGATCAGTTCTTGTGCAAAATTATTTAGAATATGATTAGTATACATTTTGTACATGTAGCACCTAAGAACGGGTTCCAGTCTTGCATAAAGTCATACATAACTTTACAAACGACTTGGTGAAACACCACCATGATGCAGTAGTGATATGGTATGTTTAAATCTGTAATACCACATCCCACAGATAGAAATAGAGCTGTAGGATATCTTTGTTATTTATATACTATACGTTATACATTAGACCAATCATGCAAAAAAACAAAACAACAACAACAACAACAAACAAACAAAGCGAAAAAAACATAGAAAATTAATAATAAGTCATAGCATTTGATTCAATCAAAATTTAAATATTTCAAAACCGACATAACCTGTAAATGAAACCAACAATTATGTATATCTCATCAGAAACCTAACACAATCATCTTTTATGTTCATGTAAAAATGACACGTGCACAAACTTTAATGTACCCATGACAAATTGCCAATATGACTACTTAACAATCATGATAAGTCATAATCCACACATTTCGTAAATAAAGACATGGAATGCTTTAATACAAATACCTGATGGTAACAATTATAGTGAAAAGAAAGAAGAAGGAAAAAAAAGAAAAGAAAAAAGAAAAAAACATTTGAGCCTTACCTTCTCTTGTAATTCCTGTTTCTCAGTGGAGAGGTCACTTATCGTTTCAAGGTGTTCATTGATCTTTGCCTGTTCATTAGACATCTACAAACAGAACATAATATCCATAATTAAATGATGGCACAGATCAGTCAGTAACTGTTGCTAAATAAACAGATAGGAAAATAACATGCTTTTGAGCACCAGTAATTTATCTTACTGCAAACTTGGCACAAAACAAAGGCAGTAAGATTGACTATTTGTCTTTTGTGTACCCTATCAATTGTAGCAAATGAATGGCTACTGTAAAAGAGAGAGTTTTTATGCTGTGTGAAATTTTTGTGCGTTTTTATTTTTGAGCCCCTCCTGATGAGTGCGAAATTCAATTTTAAAATTATTATTCTACACAATACTTTGAGAAAACCTCTGAGGAATCATTTTTGGGGTCAAATTTCACCAATGAAATTGTTTTAATAATTTGTTATTAATATAGATATTTCTTTACATAAGCATTACTTTTGTCATTTTCTGTTGTTATGATATCACAAGTTTCACTTACTCATTTTTGTTTATTACATGGTTATGCTATTTAACTTAGCACTTTCAACTTGGACAAAAATTTTCTACAATATATTTTTTTATAAAGTATTACAGCAATCATCATAGAATGAAATGAATGAAATCTATGTTTGTATTACCTGGTGAATAAGAGCTCTGTGTTTCTTGAGTAGATCATTAAAATCTTCTTCTTGATCTTCCAACTTGCTCTCTAGTTCTGTCTTGTCTCGATTCGCTGCAGATAACCTCTCCTCAGCCTGTACAAAAACAATCATTCATTTGATATAAATAAATAAAAGCTTGAAATATGGTTAAGTTTCTAGGTAATTATAGAGGTTCCAATTGGAAGATAGAACATACCAGGGGAGGGGATCGCCTTGCATTTTCAAACTGGTAGATTTAACAAATATTATCTTTGTGAGGGGTATGATAAATCTATTTTAAGGGGTAAAAAATACAGAGCCCAGCTACATCAGAGCAGAGATGATTTTCAGTATTACATCTTACAACCATTTACATATAGAAAGAAAATATCAATACAAGATACATGTATATATATGTATATGTAAATACATGCAATATGATTTATAGTCTAATTCTATTATAAATGCTACTGTATTGGCAGAATGGAACCATGTTGAATTACATTAAACTTCGGTACAAACAAGTTGAACTCTAGACCCTTACGGTGAATCTTGTTTTGCAGCAAAGTCATTCTATTGTCTAATTTGACAGGTAAGCCATTCAGGCTTCAATAAACCAATAAATCACACCCAATACACTGGATGTTTGTCAATCAGTCAGCCACGAAAGCCTTCACATACCAACCTTGTCACGTCTCAAGGTCATGACTACAGTTTGGTTGTATGCTCTTTAGGTGTAGGCAATATGACATTTTAAAAAAAGAAGTCTACACAACGAAAAATAGATGATTTACAGTTCAAATTGAGAGTTGTTTACTGTTTTCCTTGTTTCACTTTGTTCTTTCTATTCTTCATATTTTTTTCCTGATGTTCCATTCTCTTCTTATCACATTTTTGTATACCTGTATTCTTCCCTTTGTCACTTTTATGATCTGTAATTCTATTGACCCTGAGTAAAATTATCAACACAGAATTATTACCTTCCAGACTCTCAACAAGTATTAGCTAGAAAAATCTCCAAGGTACTTACATCTGACTTTGCTTTCATCATATCATCTAGCTGGGCTTGAAGCTCTGATAATTCAGCTTCAAGGTTCTGCCTTGCCTTAGATGCTGAGGCCGTAGCAAATGTAGCATCTTCCAGCTGAAAGGAAACATAGTCAAAAGTGATGAATGATACATGTGTATAAACCATAGTTGTAACGATAATGTCATGTGAGCTTTTATTACATATCATTATGTCTTCTGCAGAATATGAACCAAAAAAAATGTGTTCTTTGAATGTTGATGCTAGAATACTAAAGAATTATTTTAGACCAGTGATTTTAGACCGGTGATTTGACAAGGTTACTTATTCTAAACAATACAATCTGGAACAAATACACCATTATCACACTAAAACTAAAAGATGTGCCCTAGTCCAACTCATGTTGGAATGCATTCAGAACAGACCTCATGCTAGAGCTTTAATGTTTAAAACCACTATTGGAGACAATGGATGTTTATGATGGCAGCATGTTTGTACTCAATTGCAGTGTACAAAACTCTGCTCTATCAATGTATAACAATCTCATGTAATACAATATAATTTCTGAACAATTGTATTTTGTAGGGGAAGATGCCTTTGTACTAACTCTTATTTAGATTGTCTTTTCATGTCAAACCTTCATGATTTTTTGCCAACAGTTGTCAAAAATATTAAACAAATACAGCTTACAGCATCTCTCATTCTGCAACTTGTATCTGCTCATGACGATCGAAATATCCATGACCAGATTAAAGTATGTCCTTGTCAGATTAACTTTTTCTGTACCACTCAGATAATACCTTTAGGTCAAGTTGTATTTCATGATAATCAAATTTACCAAGGGCTCTTTATTTATCAAAAAGTCTATAAAACATGTACATGCCAAGCATGCAGGTGATAAATCGCATGTCCCAAAGAAAAAAAACACCAGAAATGGGTCTCAGGCAGAGTTTTGTTAATTGATTGAGTAATGTTGAATTGTGCCTATTGTTTTTGCTGCATGGCACTGTGGCATGGAAAAAGAACATTTGCACCAATGACTACAATGTATACAGGGCTTCAACCGAACTTATTTCGCAGGGGCTGTTCTAAATCATAAGGATGTACATTTTTAGGGTAAGTGTTTACATGGTCCCTATTCATATTATGAACAATTTGGGGCACTATGTAGTGTATGCCTGCTAATATCAAGCCCTGACCTGCTGGAAGTCCAATACAGGGTGAAAGGTCATTTCAAATTCCAGTCACTCACCTCATTTTTCAGCTGCTTGAGTTTGGTATTGCTTGGAGCAGACGAACTCTGTTTATCCAGCATGGTCTGTGCATCCTTCAGCAGTGCCTTGGTCTTCTTCAGATCCTTGCGTAGTCTCTTCTCAGTGTCCTTGTCCGAGGCTAGGGGTTTGTCCAGTAGTTCTTGGACCCGTCTTTCTAGTTCCTTCTTGGCTCGCATGACGGTTTGGCGCTCCTCATAGTCCTCCTCCAGTTGGATCTCCATTTGTTTCACCTAAAGTGGGCAAGGATAAAATAGCAGTGTCATTTATAAAGTGGTGCATGTATCTTAGCTCTGGAGGTGTCTCGTAGACTCAGAGATATCCCAAAGATGTCTTTGAGACAGTAAAAACTCATAAGTATGATCATGTTTAGATTTTCCAATGTCTCATGTGACTTCACAGAGACCCGTAACTCCAGAGTCTCAGTGTCTTAGGTAATGAATATTAGGTACATGTAATTAGGTCAAATATTAGGCCAGGCTTCAATGGCAAATCACTCTTGAAAGCAGTCAGGAACTTCATACTTATTTCATTTAGTTATTTTCTTCTCTTTGTTACATTCATTCTACCTAACAATTGAGAATTGATATCTTCCATTTGATGCATATTAGGACAACTGCCCTCTGGACATTTACCCCCAGGAAAACTACATCCCAGAAATAGGGTTATAGTTAGCTGTAGAGTTAAAGGTAGTTGTCTGAGGGGGAGGGGGGTGGTAATTGTCCAGGGGGTAGCTGTCCTAGAACCCACTGAATGACATACCTTATTTTGTGCACTAGCTCTGACCTCCTCCACTTCCTCATCTTTGGCATCTAATTCCTTCTGGTGAGATTGTTTTATCCTCTCCAGCTGCATCTCCAACCTCAATTTGGTCTGTAAATTACAAAACAAAACAAAGAAATGGATCAAACAAACAGATACATATGTATACATATGTATACATATGTATATGTATATGTATTTTTTTTTCTCTCTTACTGCATTTCCAACCTCAGTTTGGTCTGTAAAACGCAAAACTAAAAATAAAACTGCATCAAACTAACAGATGCATGTAAAAGAACATTGTATTACTATCCCTTTTTAATAATAATTATTAAAAAGTGATAGTAATACAATGTTCTTTTACATGCATAAAATAATCATATCAAAATGAAACACAATAATTTATTGTGTTTCATTTTGATATGATGAATCACTAGTATGATCAAACATATGATCATCAACTGCCAGCATTTCATTGGGAAGAAATACATGTAATAATAAATTATCATAGAATAATTATATACATGTTCTGAACAAGGAACCTGTAAAGGACAAACATGTACTGTACCGAATCTAGAAGTTACATACTCATGCACATATTTCTAGTAACAACATTTAAGAGGTAGAAAGGCAATGGTAGGCCTACATCTGCCCTCAAGAGATATTGTATACATGCAGGTGGATATTATGTTGATAAACTTTAATAACCAGATATGATACTTACATGTATATCACCCTCTTCCTAGATAATTTCCCACATAACCATTCAGAAAAATAACTCACAAGAATGCATCCAATATGTACACTACATGTATGAAAATATAATAGAATAAATTCTACATTCTGTGTTTTTATGAATGGCCGCATACATGTAGATAACCTTGAACAGTGGCAATTTTCTTACTGGTAGTGTCAAAGTATCGCTTCCATGAATTTATCAGAAGACATGCACAATTTTTGATGAAATTCATGATAGTTGACACCTTATAAAACTGTATTCCTGGATATTCTGTGAATGAGAATTACTTGTAATTGAGTTTTTGAAATATTTATATCCATAAAGATAATGTGAAAAAACCCCAGTCATAAACAAAGACATAATGCTCGGTCATGCATGCTGCAGTCACATAAAAATGTACTTACAATGAGGTCATTACTGAAGACAATAAATTGGTAAAATGGCGACTAATATTCGCATCTCAAAAGCTAAGTATATTCCTTAACCTTAAAATATAGATACATCCGCTCAGAGAAAATTGAACCTAGATTGGAAGATCATAGTGACTTATAAGGATGTGGTGGGGGACATTAAAAGTTTTTGACACATTATCTTCTACATACATGTACTGTGTGAATAAATGTGTAGACCACAATTAGGATGAGACAAGACCACATAATCTTCTTCATACAGTGTATCTCCTGGTCTACTCTTCATGCATATACTTTGAGACGATCATGGGGTTTTGACGCAGAGAACGTACATGTATATCAGTTTTTGATTGATTCCCAAGTGTCATATACTGATATAAACGATGTGGCAGATCCAGGCAGGAGCGCAGGGGAAGTGCCCCCCACCCCCCATTATTTGGAAACCAGCCATTGATTATGTATGCTAAATTCAGAAAATTTTGGCGGATCCCCCCCCCCCCTCAATTTGTAAATCCTGTATCTGCCACTGGAAAATCTTGTTTATTATTTTGCAAGGCAGCAAATTCATGAACATTTTCTAGCCTATAGTATGCATGTGAAGATGATATTCCCAATATAGCATTATCTAATTTGCAACCTCCATGATTGTATACCTCTAAAATATAGACAGTGGACATTCAATAATTTTAGATAAAATATGTTATGTGTAATAAAAGACACATAGCTCTTAAAGCCAGTACGAACTAGCAGCCTTGTATAGCACCACCTCAAGGCCCCAACCACTTGATTCTGCCCCGATTCCTAGCCCATAATGCAACATCCTGATAGTGTAGTCTTATAATTCAGGCCCATTTGAATTAAAACACACTTTTCACTACTTAAAGAATTCACAACAGGATATTTATGTTACCAAGTAACAAAACACATACTTTTCCCCCTCAAAGCATTTTAGTTTCATAATACAAATTAAACTGTAGGTTAATTTTACACCGTTTTGTTAATAGTTATCTCAAAAAGTAAACTTTAAGACTAGCTATTTATAACACACAGTCAATGAGGGTGTTGCTCAGTTCGCTCTCCCTTTAAAGCAATACCAGCACACACAACTTTGGTTCAGAATCATAATTCACAATGAATCTCAACACTTCTTGAAATATGATTACCTTGTATCATTGGCAGACACTTTGCCTTAAAGCAATCCAGAAATGTCTGGCAAAGAAGAATTTCCATTTAGCATACACAAGAAGATAATAAAGTTACCTTTTCACCGGCATTGACAAGAAAAGTCATGAACCTCGACGATTCAACAATATCCTTTATATTGAGGACTGCACCAATTCAATGATCTTCCAGCCAAGCAAACAGCAAAACAAATTTGCTTTATCTGCTTTTCAAGTTCAGTGCACAGGAATCAACTTTAACAAAACCATAACATTCTCTATTAAGGGCTGCATTATATTCTACAAAATGCAATACAATCAATTACTGGTAGGTAACTTGCAGTCACTCAACCAGACAAAAAATGAAATTATGTAAAGTAAAAATGTTGCCTAAACTTAACATACAGTATGTAGAGTAGTAAATAGGGAAGTAATTCCCCAATACCTCCATATTTTTTAATACAAACAGGAATAGTGTCTACCGAAAATCTCAAATCTCAATCTCAATAACCATACCTAAAAAGAAAACCACAGAATTCCACAATAATTTAACCAATTAAGGTACATGCACCAAGAGACAAAATGAAGTCAGTCAACCAAAGGAAGAATTTATTGCTGCGAGAATTATTACTGGTGTCAACATGGTTGCCCCAAATTCATGTAGAGTAGTGCAAATAAAAATAGAAGCCTGATTTTGTTTATATTTAACAGATTAATTTCTATCAGAAAATTCTCAATTTATTCAAAATGGAGACAGCCAAACTTATCTTACCTCATATATGACAGGTTGAACTTCATGTCGAGTAGTCAAAGTGGGAAATCGATCCATCAATAACTTCCTAATTTTCTGACCAACTGTTAAGTTTCAATCCCAAAGTTACATGTACACTACTACATGTACATGTAATTCAACTTGCATTCAGTCAACCAATAGAAATTCTTGATTGCAGCTAGCGAAGACACTTGACAGACAATTTATGTTACGTCAAAATGTGTGCTCAACTTCATGTAGAGTACAGTCAATTATAAATAGCAGTCTCTACTCAATGACTTCCTAATTTTCTGATATCAATAGAGTAATTTACATGAAAATTGCTTTACAAAGGAGCAAACTGATCCTTCAATACCGCGCAGTACAATCAGTTACCAATAACGTGAAGCAGCAGTCCTGCAACCACAAGAATTGCCAGGAAAATGACGGACAATTTTGTGTATTATCAAAATATGTGATCCAATTTCATGTAGAGTGGTAAACAATAAAAAAAGGGAAGTCTTTCCTCAAAATGACTTCCTGATTTCTTGAAGCAAATAGAGTAATTATTATCTATTGTTTCCTAGGTTTAAGGACAATAGATTTTGGAACAGAGCGAGAAGCCAAAAAAAGGAAACAATTAGCTTCTCGTACACTTGAACGATTCAATGCAATATAATGTAGATCTATATTATTGAGGGAAACCAAAGGCATTGATGGAATGAAAATCAACATGTACGATGTAACTATCATAAAGATTTGTAAGTCTTTACTTAATTTTAATATAATTAAATTTTAATGGAAATAAACTGATCATGAAATATACAGGAAACCTTCATTTGTAAAGATTCTAGAAAATCTTTAAACAATGAAGAGTGTATGTTTCATGTCATTATTAAAGACCACATAGAGTAATAAAGTGAAAGATATTTGGCACTTCTATAATAATAATCAATACAATAATAATAATGTTTTATATACTCAGGGGAGGCACTTCAGTTCTGATAAATGTTCTAAAAGAGGGCCCTGCCCGACTACTCACAGCCTAATTTCCCTTATAGTTTTTGTTTGATAACATCAGATAAATGTTATATAAAATCAACAATTTATACACCATTAAATGAAACCCTTACACCCTTTCCTCAAAAACACGGAACAAGATTCCTGGAATCGGTTCTTCAGATGTTCATTTACAAAACAAACAAAACTTAAATGTATCATGAAGAATAATTATGTATATTCCAAAACGAAATCTAAACTTCAGTTTAACAAACTAAATTGATGTACATGTACCTCCAAAAAAAAAAAAAAATGTTTATGTACATTGTACCTTTTGCGATATACATGTACATGTACATGTGCATTCTCCCTCTTATAAAAAAAAAAAAAAAAAAAAAATAACATGAATAAAATCATGATAAAACTCTTACTTTGCGCAAATCCTCATAGTTATGATCCCGAATCATGGTCTTATCCTTCATCATCCCCACTATCCGTAGAAAGAAATCCAATCCAACTTCAAATCAACTACAACAAATATGCAGACGGTCTTGATATTCTCTTATTATATATATCACTTTCCCATGGAAGTTCCAAATCAACAGTCCTCGAACAACAAGCTCCGAACACCAACTAAATAGCAATATGTGAGGTGAGACTATATTTATGTAGAGAGAGAGAATTGGACTATTTACTAGCACAAATACATATTTCTCTTTTGTTCCAGCAATCATAATTTTTTAATAATGGGGTTTTGGTTGAACGGGCCTCATGGACTTGTTTTGTTGGCATGGGAGCTGACTACAGAACTATACAGAACAGTGAATTTATCATTGACTTTAGGGGTCAGCCACCCATATCCCCCTACGGCCATGTCATGGACTTTTGAGTATATTGTATGAGTAATTCATACAGCGACTGGTAAAAACACCTTTACAAAATAATGTACAGGTATTTCAGTCCAATGTTTGAAATATGTGAATTTGTGATTTAATTCACATGTTTTGACAGAGTAAGCAATATCTAAAAGGAGTTTGTGCCCCTCCACTGATAATGTAAAGTACAGTATTTATCGAGCATTATTCACATAAAACTTTTTAGTGTATATCTAGACATCAATTGTGAGAATGTATTGACCATACGCAATATTTATCAAGCATTCTTCATGTACACAAATCTTTATTATAAAATGGCTCTGTGATTTTACGCATCGTGGTTGGTCAAAACGTGTCACGTGTGCATGCTGAATTTTCGATGCAAAGCACACGTGTGCATTTTGCTGCGCAAAAAAAGTGATAACACATGTACATCCGGGTCTTTTCCGTGTCTTGTTTACTTTCTTGGATGACGATCGTGATGTAGATCTTGAGCTACTCACCAAAAATTCTAAGGGATAATCCCTTGGAATTTTTTTGGTAAGTAACTCAAGATCAACTAGATCTAGCAAAATGTCGCAATTTTATAAAAGCGTTAACACACTTCCCTGTATTGTGTGATTAAACGTAAATGCAGTGATCGCTCGATGCTTCGGATGGGGCGCTGCTGCACACTCACCTGCGGCTCGATGCAGCGCGACCCCTATCCAAAGCTACATGTATCTCGCGGTGCACTGCATTCACCGCTAACGCACGCTCGGGCGTGTGTTAATGCTATACTGTGCATCTAGACATTAATTGTGAGAATTTATTGACCAAAACGCATATTGCATCTTGCTATGGTTCGCTGTTTCCAATACAAATGTTAGCCAATACTGGGACATGGGGGATATGGATCGATAGCCATCATAATTTCCCAACATACCTATTCTAATTGTTGTATCTGTATTAGCTCTCTTCAGGGCCGCTACTTTCTCCAACTCTATCACATCAAATTCCATGCACACTCACAACCATACTTCAAACATACCCTGTTCTAGCCTTTGCATCTGTCCAGCCTGGGGGGCATTTCATCAAAGGACTTGTCGGACATTTTATCCGTCAAATTTGCTCTCAGCCAATCATTTCAGTAGCTTATAACAGTTTGTCAGATAAAATGTCCAACAAGTCCTTTGATAAAATGCCCCCCAGATCATCAAGTTCATCTTCCTGATCCTGGAGCTTTGACTCTAGATCTCTATCTCTTGGTGGCTACATGTATCTCCTTTACCTCTTTGATACCGATTTCCTAGCACACTCATCACCATGCAAAATTTGTATACTACATGAACTTCACATACCTGTTCTAGCTGTTGGATCTGTCCGGCTTGATCATCAAGTTCTTCTTCTTGATCCTGGAGCTTTGTCTCCAGATCTCTCTTGGCTCTCTTCAGGGCCGCTACCTCCTTGACCTCCATGTTACCATGAGATGAAAGGTCATCCATTTCATTCTTTAGCAGATCAATCTTGTCCTCCTTTACCCTCACTTCTGACCTCATATCCTACAATTAAAAAAAACAGGTCATAAACTTATCTCAATTTGAAATAAAGTCTGCTAGAAATAAGCACACAACACATGTGGTCATCATCCACGTCTATGGATTCATATCCTATAAAAAAAAAATTTTTAAACATGAATTATGGAAATACATGTAAGATAATCATGTTTATGCAAATGTACCCATCTATTTTTAATTCCTGTTTGCTAGAAACAAGATAAACTTCTGACATACAAAGGTATAAAGTACTACAAGATATGTGTGACTGTGGTATTACTTTCCAATTCAATTCAATTCAATTCATCTTTATTAGTCCACAAGTGGAAATTCTTCTTGTTTACATGCATGTACAAATATACAATATTGATATACAAATATAATGCAAAAAAAAAAACCCCCCAAAAAAACCCACACAATTATACATAAATAATGAATTGATAAATAGTACGATTAATAATGCTTGATAATGAATAGGACATGTATGAAAATGAATTTAATACTTTCCAGTTTTGGTTTGAGAACATAAAGTTGGATATTTCGTCAGAGATTCAATTGAATTGCTTATTATATTTTTGTTTTCCCGGTGCAGAATATGCTTATCTGATTTGTTTTTTTTAAACATTAAATTATAAATACAATAATTATGCTTCATATAAGTTTGTTTTTGTTGAGAATCCCTTTCAAGTCAAACTCAGGTAGCATTTTTTCTCATTCAGGCTCAACCAATAGGTTAAATCCCTCATAAGGAATCACAAGTCTGTACTTTTTGCTTCAGAGGACATAGGTTTCATAGTTTCTATACAGTCTGTGTCAAATAAAGTGGTACAGTTAGAACATTTTTTTTCAAGTATGAAATTAATCACATTCTAAAAGTGTTTGATATTTTTATGAAGTAGGAAAATTAAGCTTTCTTCTACATTTTTTTTTCTTCATCCCATTTGCTGCTGTAGGTCTTGAGATATAACCAAATTTCTATAATCAAGAAAAAATGAACTTTGCGCGTGTTTCTCTATGGGTTTCGCACATAATAGCCATGAATTCAGCGCACCGAGACAATAGATGTGTGCAATTTTGATTAGCTCATCGCTGCACAAAATTTAGCATAACTTTTGTTTTACAAAACAAATTATACCAAACAAAGTGCATCAGCGAGAAGAATCTTTTGGCTTTCAGTTGGTACCACATTCATACATCATTTGAGAAGGTTTCATAGCAAAATAATTTTTCCCCCGACTGTACCATTATTTTTGACACAGACTGTAGTTTAGCTTAATTTTGATTGACAGCGAGAGTAATTGTTTAGAATTACTAGGTCATAGCTTGCCATGGGCTAGTGCACTAAATAGGTACCATGCCTAGCTAAGCCCTGAGGCAAGGTTACCGTGAGGATTCCATAGGTCAAGATAGACTGGTTGGATAATTTAGGTAATAATTCTTTGCCAAAAACAAGGTGATTTATAGATTTCGTTCCTCTTTATTTGAGAAATTTCTGAAAATATTTGGCGTCTAAGAAACACCTGATGCCCAATGGCAAGGATACCATGAGGTTTACATGGGCCAAGCTAAGCTCAATTGGATAACGGCTTATTACATAGATGCAATAATGACATGTATGACCACAAAAAACCAAACAAGTTTTATTAATTTATTTTTCACCCTTTTCATTGAAAAGGTGTCTGTAAGTCTTTGACAACTCACAATCATATGGCAGATCTTTTACATGTAAGTGCATTATGATCTAATAGCACTGTTCAGCATTATAATGTTTGAATAAAGGTAAGGATATTTGAATGAAAACAATGTAAGTCATTAATGTTTAAGGCAATTTACGAAAAGATAAAGCCTAGGCCCGCTGCGTGAAAGCTCCATAGCCAAGTTTTATACTGGATAAACATGGTAGAATACTAAGGGATTGGTAAATTTGGCATTTAATCCTGCTGTGCAGTATTCAAACTGGGGGCATTGGCTTTATCTTTCGGTAAGTCCTCTTAGTATGATACATGTTTAGTATTTACCATTTATTAACTATTAAAAAGTTAGTTTAAAACTACGAGAATGTCAACATATAATGTGACTGACCTCAATCTGCTGTGAGATGATGTAATTCTCCCCTTCCAGCTTCTCTTTCTCCCTCTGTATCCGATCCTTTGCCGTCTTTTCATTTTTCAGCTCTAGATGGACCTTCGCTAGTTCAGCATCAAACCTAAAGAATAATAAAAAGTTAAAACTTAAATCTTTAAAAAGCAATACAAACGACTCCATGTACAGATACATTCCCAATGAGCCCCCTAGCAAATTGGAGACTCTAGCTCAAGGTGCACGTAGACAACTTCAGCAGCCCAAAGCACAAATTCCCTGTGGCCAAAAGCCACTTTTAAGGCTATAACAGCTCCCTGTTGCTACGAGTGAGAATTATTAATAATTGAGGTAAAATACAATGCTTCAGATTCACTTTTGCCAGAGGTTCATGTTGTGAGGCAGGAGGGAAAAAAAACAAAACAATACAGCTACATATGGAGCAGGAAAAATTCAAACCGAATTGGAAGAGGGAGATTTCTCAATAATCGCCGTTTGGGGGCAGATCTCTCTGCAAAAGCTGGAGAGTTCGGGGCTTGGCATGCTGTTTTTTGTTTGTTTGTATGTTTGTTTTTTTTTTCAAAAAAAAAAAAATGATAACAACTTATATGAACCAATACCCTAACATAACCCTATTTTTATTTAATTATTTATCTATTACTATTATTATGATTATTATTATTATTTATTTATTTATTATTATTATAATTTTTTTTTTTTTGGGGGGGGGTCAACAAATAGGCCTGTAGTCCCATGGATTCTTCTTTTTCATTTTAAATTTTGAAGGGAAAACTTTGAGGGGAAAAGTTAGCCTCAATGAACAAACACACATGGTACATGTACCATCTGTAAACTCATATCAAGATTTAATACAACTTAGGAAAAAGAAGATGCATGATACAGAAATAACAATGTAGTAATCTTACAGACTATTTATGGAAGGATAAAATGAAATCATACATCACTTAATAAAAATCATTTATAAAAATGTAGCAAGTACATGAAGGACGTGTAGATGAAGGAGTCAGAAATCTCTTTAAAACAATGCATTCGGATTATGAAATTGTGTTTATAATAATAATAGTTACATCTATGTAGCGCTTAATGCATATATCCACTATGTCTATGTTTATCAAAGAATCTAATTGAAAGGGGATAAAGACCTTTCTCATAAAATTTTCCTATCGCAGAAATGATGACATTTCTCACTGAAAGTGATTGATTGTCTCCTTTTGAATATTTCAGGGGGTTTTCCCTCTGAAATCAAATGGAATAAATCCATAGCACATTAGCACAACAGAGAGGCAGGTAAAAATGTGTGGGGAAACACAAGAGGCACAAATTTTGATAATCATAATTTTATTGTACAAAATCTTTATTAAATATTTTTGAACAAGGGGAGCATTCTATGAAACAATTTCAGAGCAAATTTGTTAAACCAGTCCTTTCATGAAACGCCCCCCTGGACTACTCCTGTATGAACCAACATTTTGGTGTATAGATGTTTTCATAACTTTGAATTTATTGGGGACATTTGTGAGGTCTTTATTTCACGATTTGGGGATTTTTTTTATCCTACAATGTAAACAACCTTATTTTGAAGTGGATTTTTGTATTTACAAGGAAGACTGAATCACGAAAATAAACCCTTACAAAAAAAAAAGAAAAGAAAAAAGAAATTAATAAATAAAAATCAGCTTCATATACATGTAGTATTTTAATTGGGCTAATTATTACCTAAACTATATCAAAAGTATTGAAGTTTTAGGATACCATGACTTTTGCATTCCCCACATCTTCTAAAGTGCAAATATGTTGCGCTAAAACCGACATTGACAATGCTTCTCTCTTTGAATAAAACTATAGATAAGATAATACAAATAAATAAACAAAATGGGTTGCATACTTTCTCTGTTTCTTTTCCAGGTCTGAATTCCTGGTTTGTTGTGATTCAAGGTGTAGTTTCATGTCCTGAGATTCTTCCGCTAATTTCTGAGACCGCCTCTTGAAGTTGTTCACTTGACGTTTGTATTCCTCAGCCTCCTCAGATGCCTCAACAAACTACAGAGAGTGAGACAGTTATACATAAAGAGAGAGAGAGAGAGAATGAGAGATATACACAGATAAATAAAGAGAAAGAAAATGTCAAAGAAGGAACACATGAAAGAGGCAAAGGGAGATACATGCAAATGGAGAAAGACATAACGATTGAAAAGGAGGGAAAGAGGTAGAGAAAAAGTACAACAAAAGAAATAAATAAACATCTCCAGCTCTGTGATTAGGTGATTTTATTTATCTTACTTATTGTTTGTTGTCTTGTTTTAACAGGGTAACTCTTAATTGGGTTTTACAGACTGTTATGCCCTGTAATTTACCCTTGATTGACACTTTAATAAGATATCTACAACTAAGAATGCAAGGATTGGCATGTCATCTACATTGTATGTTTATTTCTTGCTTAACAACATTCTCTTCTTGTGTATTACAGGATGAAAGTTACAAGATAATTACAAGGCAGGAAATATCATACATAATGTATATTTCACAGGTGTCAGCTATCTTTCATGTCCATATTTAGAAATAGGAGTTATCTCTATTCCCATATTAGGGCAAAGGGAATCTTCTTTTCCATATTTGGGAACTGGGAATCTTTGGTGAAAGCTAGAAGGTCAGTTGCACAGTTTTAGCCCCCTTCTGGCTGTCAACTAAATGTACATGTACAATGTAGCTTTTTCTGATAACAATTTCTTCAATGTCTGTCTCCTGCTTATCAAATTTCCACCAAGTGTATTTTTTATTAATCAATTTATTATTATTGTTATGTTTGACGTACATTAACTTTTTACTTCAAAGAGAATATTTGACTTTAATACTAAAACCATTTTTTTTTTCTCCCAGTTTTAACAATTCAAATGAGCAAGTTTAACACTACACAATAGGATGTGATTTTTGTTTAATTTTATATTTCATGGGCATTTGAAGAAAAAAAAAGATAAACTTGAACAATCTTAGGTCCAGTACATTTATCTAATGTTACATTTTTACCTTTCTTTCCACTGATTTTCTGTTGGCAAGGATTTTCTCCATCTGTTCTTCGTGTTCCTGCTCTAGTCGTTTCTTACCCAGTTCCATCTCTTTTCTCAGCTGCATGTATTTCAGTCTGTACATGGAATCTAGAAAAGATGACAAAAAATAATAACAATGAGTAGATGAATTATGTGTAGTTCAGTGCCTCGTTGGTTAAAGATCAATGAAACTCCTGTCTGGATAAAAAGACTGTACAAAACATCCTCTGGTGGCAAATGTTCCATATTTCATATTTTTTGTAACACATCATTTACTTAATTTCTTAATTCATCTTTGGACAAAAAGAAAAAACTTAAATGTAAGTCTTTTCAACCTAATTATTATTTTTTTTTTTCAGGCAGAATCTTTATTGTCTGTTATTTTGTCACATAAAGCAAAGAAAAAAGTTTGAAGATGGAAATAAAATATATCATGTAGAATGGAATCTTTATTAATCTTCAATTGTTAAGCTCTGCCACCTAAAGAAAGGTATATGTCTATGATAAAATGGTTCTATTTGAATGAAGATGGAACTTTCAAATTCTACCAAACTCCACAGAAATATCACAAACTTGGTGCATGTCACGTTGCTTACATTTTGCTCGAAACCTACAGTACGTTTCCCCTCGTAAGAGTTCCATAATCCAAAATTTTCCAACACAATGTCTCAAAGTACATGTAATTGCTCAAATTCATCAATTACTGATAAGGCACAGCATTAATCCGAACATTCATACACAAATAACTTTCATAGTCCCAACTGACAGTCAATTTGTCATGTAATACGAGCTAGAGTGTTATCTCCCTGCATGTTAACACTACATGTACAAACCGTGACCCTAATCTTCATTACAGCATAAAAACACCTGCAACAAAAATCTACACCACCCCATGTAATGAATTTTACATTTAATTTTCTGTGAAAGGTCTGTTGTAGCAATCTTTGCTCTGCAGGCTGAGTATGAGAAATCCATTATTATCATCTGCTATGATTGATAATGCATGAATTCCCCCTATGCCTCATACTTGTACATTAATCATCATAATGTAAGGTAGCATGCACTATATAGATGCTTTGGAATTAGGAAAGTCTCTAATAGACTTGAACAAATGTGTATTCTTTCTATCAAAATCATTGTTATCATTCCTCTTATCGTGTTCTTCATCATCATTATCAACATCATGATCACCAACAACATCAACATCATCATCATCATCATCATCATCCTCGTCATCAACATCATCATCATCATCATCATCATCATCCTCGTCATCAACATCATCATCATCATCATCATCATCATCGTCATCAACATCATCATCATCATCATTATCATCATCATCATCATCATCATCTGGATCATTTTAATCAGCATTATCATCAGCACCAAAATTGTAATCATTAATTAGAGACAACAGAGATACAAAAATACATGGGGAAATGGAGAACGACAGAGTCAGATAGAGACAGTGAAAGAGAGAGAGAGAGAGAGAGAGAAAGAGAGAGGGGAGGGGGCAAGGGAGTGATGAAGATTTTAAAAGAATTGAAAGGAAAGAGAAAGACTAAGAATATATATGAAGACATATCACACACACAAAAAAACAATAGTTTAAGTCAGAGAGACAGAGAGAGAGAGAGAGAGAGAGAGAGAGACAGAAGAGAGAGAGAGAGAGAGAGAGAGAGAGGATGGGGGGGGGGGGGCTAATAATAGACCTACCGACCTCTCCATCACTGCTCATATCAGCATCAATGACAGATGATCTGACCATACGATGTGAGAAGACAGAGGAGAGAGAGAGAGAGAGAGAGAGAGAGGGATGGGGGGGGGGGGGGCTAATAATAGACCTTACCAGCCTCTTCATCACTGCTCATATCAGATCAATGAAGTAAGATGATCTGACCATACGATGTTCCATCACCTCCATTTCCATCTTCTCTGATTTCCTCTGCAGGGCATTGTAGTTACTCTATAAAGAAAGATTAAAGACATTACATTATAAGATACACTACCTGCAGGGCATTGTAGTTACTCTATAAAGAAATATTAAAGACATTACATTATAAGATACACTATCTCTAGGGCATTGTAGTTACTCTACAAAGAGAGATTAAAGTTGACCTTTATTGGAGATCACTAAAATCAGTGGTTTATGTATCAGAGTAATCTAGAGAGCATGTATAAGACAATGGTACCAACTAGAACTCATATCGATTAATGGAAATTGATTAAAACGCCATTTTAAAAACACCTGTCAATCACTCTGGCCACGCCCACTTTCGGTAGGGAATGGAGCGATTTCCTGATGACGTCAGGATATGGAGTTCGGCTCTCAGTGCAATGCACCCAGCTAGCTAGCTGGGGCCACCCGGCCGTGCCGTGTTGGCGTGTACGTACCCATACACTCACGCAATGCAGTGTACACGGTCTGAGCAGTGATATATATCAAATCCAATTGTATTAGCTTTGTTTTGTATTCATATTTGCAATAATAACAAAAATAAGCGATCTATATAGCAATTAATGTTGTAGTAATTTCTCTTTGAAAATAATTGCCATTGCAAGTAGACTAAGTCTTTTCTACCTACTACTATCTAGTACCTCGATCTCTCGATCATATTTCTTTTTCACTCAACAAAATGACGCTCAATTCTTCTGAGCAGAACAGAACCAAGTCCAAGCTCAAACTATTTTGCAGTTGTGATCCTATCTTCATTTTTACAGAGAATAATAAACCCCATCGATCCATGTATGATTTAATATATTTCTTAAAAAATCAAATATGTCTCGATGAATCTACAATCGAAAATCTAAAGCTACTTCTGTAAATTTTCCCCCGATGACGTGCACACAAAAAGCTGTGCCGCAAAACGCTAGCAGACGCTAATGATCACCTGGATCTAATCGATATATTACGATTTTTATGTTGATAAATTGTGTTTTGGCAATGATACCCTGTGATGGACAAAATAATTTTTTTTTTTTTTTTACATTTAGAAAGAATGGAATACTACTAGAAAGAAAGAAAAAAATAATTAGCTTGGTTGGGTACGTATGGCGAGTGCATGGAAATTACATTGCGTTATTGTTGCTCGTTCTCATCCTTGTGTCTTGTGAGTTGAAAAAGCTTTGTCCTTTATTTATACCAGTTATATTATTTAACTCGTTATTTGCCAAATCCAGTTTGTTTGCGGAGAAAATGGATGACCAGTCATTCTTGCCAAAGGCAAAGCCAGCGAAAATAAGGAAAACTGGTGGTCGGCGATGCGTTAGGAATGCATGCAGTTACACGGCGTATGACGAGTATTTCACCCATCGGCTGCCCGGCAAAATGCCAGCAGAAGGAGATCGAGGTTTACCGCCTTACAGAAGGCTTGGATTGAGTTTATTAATCGAAGGAGAAAATTGAATACAAAGGACGCAAAGCTCTATAAGAGCATCGTTCTATGTAGTGGACACTTTCGTGAAGAGAATTATGAGCCATTATCAAGCCTTGTGTCATCTAAATTGCCCCATGGCCTAGCATCCCCGTAATTCGCTTATTCATTTTGCGAATCCTGCCTTTGCCACTGGCTCATGGAGGTATAGGTACGCGATAGCTGCAGCTACCTCCGCACTCGAGGGCGAAGCTATAGCAGTTGCTGCTTCCGAGTCTGAGCTGGTCGAGGGGCATCGGACTTCGCCTCATCTTCTTTTAATGTATTCACCCAATTCGCCGTCATCAATGTCCGTTTCTGTTCCGTTGCTACTAGCAATTGAGCTGAGACTTTCTTCCTCATTTTCATCTTCAATGTCTTCGATTTCAAACTCTAATTCGAGACTCATCTCTGTATCCGACTTCGTCATTGTTTACGATATAACGTTAGGTTTGCAATTCCCGGGCCTATACACGCACGCGCGCACTCGAAAGCCAGATAGCCAGCAAACCCGGAAGTCATTTCACAGCCGCAATTCCATATCCTGACGTCAGCATTTGGGTGACTTTTGGGGTACGTATTTGGGGGCGTTTCAGTGGGGGCGTCCCGATAACCGATAAATGAGCTCCAGAATTTTTTTTAAAATCGGCGATTAGTTAAATAGTGTTCCTCATGTTATTTCCTCCTCAATGATATATAATTCGACCATATTTATTCTCTATGAACATCAACTTTAAAGACATTATATTATAAGATACACTACCTGCAGGGCATTGTACTTACTCTACACAGAAAGATTAAAGACATTACATTATAAGATACACTACCTGCAGGGCATTGTAGTTACTCAAACTCTATAAAGAAAGATTAAAGACATTACATTATGAGATACATAACCTGCAGGGACCTGTAGTTACTCTACAAAGAAATATCAAAGATATTACATTACAAGATACACTACCCTACAGGGAATTGTAGCTACTCTACAAAATAAATAGATACATTACATTATAATTCTGTAATACCCTACAGGTAAAGACAAGTAAAATACAGACATTACAAGAAGCACTCATACATGTAGAGCACTGTAGTAGGCAGGGATACATGTGTATGTAACTTACAGATATTACATTTGTACAATATAAAATAATCATGGAATGCACTCTTTTGCAGTAACTCTACAGGAAAAACTGGTAAATTAGAAACAAAAAAGGCCCATGTTCATGTACTAGTATGACAATATGGGCATACAACAAGAAAGGATTAGGACCATTATTCAAAGAGAACAATTAATGGCAATAATACCAGGAAAGAGAGGTACGGTAGGCCTATACAATGTCTGTCAAAGACTCAAAATAGACAGACCGGGGTGAGAGTACGAGAGAAAGACTACAACGAGTTGGATAGATTTCTTAGCTGAAGAAGTGCCAAGAAAATGTATGAAAAGGGACTAAAGGGACAAGGACAAAATAAGTTTTTGAATGATGATTGACTATATGATTGCACATTATGTCAAATTGATTGGCACAATTTGGTTGCCAAATTTTTTATTTTGAGCACTTAAACGAATAAGAATGCAGATAGTGAAGAGCAATTACATTCCGGATGAAATTGGTTGCTGGAAATATCAAATTGTAGATCGTTTAAAATTGACCGAAAAAACCTATAGTATAGGCAAGTAGCCTCAGAATGGGTGCCGTTGTATAGGAACTTTCTATGAAGGGGAAAGGACAATTTACACATACAAATGTAGGCCGCAGGATACTGTGAATATTATTAGCAGGGGGGGGGGGAGAGAAATGAAGATCAAAAGAGAGATGAGTAGACTGTATGGGTGAAGACATACAGTATGTCACATAATGGGAGCCATAAATAAGGATGCCTATGACCAGAGGGAAATGGAGTGTCTGTAGCAGCAGTCCAACAAAGAAGCGGGGACTGCTTGAAGACTTGAAGGAGATGATACTCAAATTGAATCAAAGTCACAGGGGACACAGATGGGCTAATAACACTAGGTAAGCCTAGACAAGGCTAAAACAGATATACATGTACATGTATACAGATTCCACAACATTTATTTCAACAATTTCTCCTATCTCTGTGTGTAAATTGACGTCTTTTCGACTGGAACTATGCAAGAATGTCATGTGTAGAAACTAAAAGACAATGGCAAAGCATAACGAGGCCTTTATTACATTCACGTGATTGAATCTGGTTTTGAGCAGTAAATATAAAGGTTTCACTTATCAAAATGAAAACAATGATTATGGAGCAACTGCTGAGGTTTCAGGCATGATATATTTTTTCCTTTTTATTAAGACGTATAATTTATGTACAAATTACATGTATTTAGTCAATTTGATTCGGGGGTGAATTTGTCCTGTAACATAAAGCTTTGTGATAAATTGCAACGTAACTTGCAAAATATGTATGAAAAATTAATTAAAAAATTATACAGAAAATAAAAACAATAAAATATTAAACAGAACAAGGACTATTATTTTAAAAAATTGCTTCAGGAAATATGTATATTTTCCATTGTTTATTTAATATACATGTATTATTATGTTGGTATGAAGGGTTATGCTGAAATCGTCTTGTATAATCCTATTATTATTATAAAGTATGAATTGAAGACTTTAGTTGAAGAAGTACATTTTTCAAAAAACCTGAATTTCTTCCATGAAGTGTCATTACAAACTACAAGCAAACATGAGCAATAAAGTTTTGAAGGGGGGACCAATACTACAAGTGCCCCAAATAGGGGTTGGTCAGAAATGAAAATAAATAATAAATGTTTTATTAATTTATTACACAGAAATAAGGTAAGAAGTGTTTAAATGGAAAATGGGAAATCAGCCAAAAAATAAAGATATTGTTCAAAAAAAAAAAAATGTATATAATCATGGTATAGTGATGCAATGAAGTTGTCTATATAGTTTTATTGGCAAAAAGAAATGATGATAACATATCGGAACTACTACATTACCAAATCATTTGCTGCTTTCTGCTGGAGAGTATTGTAGTTAGACTACAGGCAAAGAAGTGATACAAGTTTATCAGTGACCTAACCCAACCCTCATTTGCTCAGGCATGAAATGTAAAAGTATTTGTTTTCATAGTTTAAGTATTTAAAGAAAGTTTCTCCAACTATTATATCAAATAAAAAGTAAAAAAGGATATAAAGTTCTAAAATATAAAAGTAGATAACTTGGCTTGGTTCGTATGGGAGTGCTATTATGACTAACCAGATGTGATATTATGTGCTTTACCAGTGCAAATGATTTTATAAAATGACACAGAAACAATATAAATGTAGTTAAACTACAAATACAACTGTACAGTTACAAGTTTGAAAAAAAAAGAAAAAAGAAGATAAATAAATAAATAAATAAGAAACATATATTTAGATTTTTATTTCTGAGTATTGATACAAATAGTCAGTAACAGAATAAAAACAAACGAAATTGAAAAGTGTTATTACCCTCAATTCTTTGAGTTCCTTCTCTAATCTTAATCTTTCCGCTGTTTCCATTTCAAGCATCTCTGAGGCGTGAGTAGCCGCTGTGTGCTCCTCTGATAGGTCAGCTGACATCTCTGTCACCTGACCAGAGAAAAACAAGCGAAGATAATGGTACATGGGTTTTATGTTAAAGGCATGGAATCATGGGGTTACATTGGGGTTATTGGGATAAATCTACATTTGATGCAGTATTTGGTACCCTGGGGTACCAACTAAAAAATCAGCCATTTTGTTGAATTATTTATTTTATTTTTAGTGCTGTACCCTGGGTCACCAAACTGTCCAAATCATATTTAAATTCTTGAGTAATTACTATAATAAGCCAATTTCGTTACTTCTATTGTCATTAAATTATATTAAAGAAGGAAAATACAATGTAGGCATTGTGATCATTCTCGCACAGATCGTAGGATCTTGAAAATGATACTCTGTACACTAATGGACACAAGAGGGCGCTGCACAATGCCGTACCCCGGTTCACGATAGTATCCCGGTGTATGGCGTGGTGCATCATTTGCTGGTTTCTTAAAAAGGTGTGAATTTTGAATAATCCACTCCTCAGGGGATTGTGTGTGCAGGCTGCTGTTCCATCATTGAGTATGAGAGAGCATTGCATATGACACTGTGTATACCCAAAGCAGCTGACATTTTTATGTTGAACAGTTTGTGTAGTCCCATACATGCATTTCTGTGTGCAATACATATGACTCTAAGCAGAATTGGGTTAATTTCTAATCATTTTGCTGAGTCCAAAACTTCCAAAACCTGACAGCACATAATAATGCTTAGGTGAACTGTTATCAACCTTTCCAAAGCACTTTTAGACGATGTCTTCCACATTTAAATCTTGTGACGAAAACAATGATTTCCCTTTGACGATTGATTGCAAACCTAAATGAAGCCTTACAGTCTTCAATCTTCTTACCCTAGAATCTAACTTGTCCACATTCTGTTTGAGCGTGTTCCTTTCTGTTTCCATCTTGACCACTTTGGCTCTCAGCTGCTCCAACTCCAACTATAATGATAAGATAGAAGTGAGAAAGAGAGAGAGAGAGGGAGGAGGGGGGGGGGGTGAAAGAGAGATGAAGAAAGGAAAATTGAAGTGGGCAGAGGGAGGGAATGAGGAAGATCAGAGAATTAGGGGAAGAATGAAAGAAAAAAGAATGAGACATTACAAAGTACATTTGTATATGTAGTAATAAACCATTTTGACAGTTAATTAATTGGAGTGTTTAAAAGAAAATGATACATGTACTCTTATACATGCTGACCACCACCACAATCATCATCAACACTACAACCACTACCAGCACCATCATCATCATTATCAACAACTACTATCATCTCATCATCATTAAGACATCATCACTCTAGTCAATCATCATCATCAACATCATCATCAAATCATCATCATCATCATCATCATCATCATCATCATCATCATCCATCATCATCATCATTACAATCATCATCAATACATCAGTCATCATCATCATCACCACAACCACCACCACCAATCATCATCACCCGCATCAAACAATCATCATCATCATCACATACTTATATAATGATATCATCAATCATCATCATATTTTATTCAACTCAAAGGAAGCATTTATCTTACAATCTTTCATCGTCCAGGATTGGTAGTACTTTAGTCACCAAGATAATCATCCTGAACATAACCATCATCAACAATATCACCACCATTAAAAACCAGCTTCATATCACCATCATCATCACACCACACCACCACCACCACCCACCACCACCACCCCACCACCACCACCACCTACCACCACCACACCACCACCCCACCACCACCACCACCACCACCACCACCACTCCACCACCACCATCACCACAACCACCACCATCATCACAGCATCATCATCAAGTTAAATTTAAAGTTAACAATATTGAATAATCATCATCATCATCATCATCATCACCACCACCATAACCATCATTTCTATTCAAGTCAAAGGGAGCATATTTCTTACATCTTTCATCTTGAGCTCTTCCTCCGTACGATGGACATCTAGGAGGGGTAGTACTTTAGTTACTAGACGCCACCAGGGCCAGTTCTTCACAGCCAAGAACTTACGCACATTGCGCTGGATACAGGTAATCGCCAACTTCTGGACCTGAAGAATAAATTGATTGTTCAATATTGTAACTTTAATTAACCATCAACTCAGTTTGGCTCAATAATTATAAATTCAGAGTTACTCCAACTAAAATTTTAAAAAAAATAAGAAGAAAAAATGAAGAAAAAAAAGAAAAAAAGATATTATAAGTACAAGATAATTGTGCATAAATATTAACACTAGCATTTCTTATGCAATGAACTCCTAAAATAGGTTACATTTTGAAAAGTTCAATTTTTATCATTTGTTTCTTGGAGTTGTCACATTGTCTTACTCTGTAAAACTCTTCTAAGATAAATGAAAAATGAACCCTTTTGTTGCAATAATGTCTGTATATTAAACCATCAGGGTTACAAACATGAAGCTGAAAACCTGATCAATTTAAATTATTCTGAAAATGGAATCATTATGAATATAGAAGAGAAAGGAATAAGAAATATCCCGTCTAGCTTCATGGGAGCGATCTAAACATTTTATCAATGGAAAAGAGTTCTGCAAAACACAGATGTACCTAGTTGTAAAATGCTCTGGCCTGCTGCCAATAATTAAACTCTATTAGCACTTAGACAAGGCAATAAAAAACCCTTTGTTATCTGGTGAATTACTCATCTCATTGGCTATGAGCTAGTTACATGACAACAGGTTTTCAATCAGTATGTAGTTAGTGCAATCTGATCAAATCTGCTATTACCTGCTATTTGTTAATAATTTCCCTGTAACGTCTATAGTAATACAAATGCATTATTTTTGTTTACAAGTGCAGGAATGAAGTACACACTGCATGCCTGAAGAACACACTGCATGCCTTATAAAGATATCTTTTCACCTTGTTTTAAGAACTCTTACAATTAATGAGATTTCTGCAACTGACAATGTAACATTAAATGCATTATGTTTCTATCCACTGAAAACATATCAATTTTTAGTTAATTATCTTGTTTTGGTTCTGCTTATGATTGTGTGGTACAAGAAAATACAAAATAAAAACACAACAAAAGTACATGTAGGTGTAATTGTTGTGATCATTTTACCTTTACCCTAGCCTATCCGATATGCGTTGGGCTATTGGGCAAACTACTGCGCAGACGGGCGAGGGCGTAGCCCGAGCGCCTATCATCACTGGTGAAGACGAAAAATGAATTTTCTTTTATATACCTTGTTTCGTTCGTAGAAAATCTACGAAACCCAGCTACGCTTTAATATGAATATTTATACCTGATTGCGAACACAGACCAATAAGCGACGAGAATTGAAACATGACGTAGTCATGAATATCAATGAGCTCACTTCGCTCGAAATTCGAATTGCATTGAGGAAAGATGGCGTTCGCGAGAGATTTCCAACCTGACAAAATTGCAGATAGTTTGAATTATGCAGCTCAAAGGCTCAAAATAGATGATTTTAAGGATATGCAGGCTTTTGCAATATATTCGGTGGTACTTAGTGGAGAGGATGTTTTTGTTAGTTTGCCTAATGGATTCTGAAAGAGTGCGACTTATCAGGCTTTACCATTGTCTTTTGACTTCCTTCGTTCTCCGACGCGACCGAAGCATGCAGCCAGCGCAAGCAACTGGACCCGGCCGAAGCTTCGGCATAGCTAGGCTCGGGAAGACCCCTCAATCTAACTACTACACACAGTATTGCTAGTGCTACTTCTGACTACTTCGAAGCGGGTACGAGATGTGAGAGAAAACAAATAATTGTTCAATTAAACCCCAAATAAAGTGGAATGTTTGACACGAGAGCTTATTTATTGTCACGAAAAATCAAATACATCAAAAATTGAAAGAAATATCAAGACAAAAGATTTAGTTCAATTTTCGATCTTTCTAAATCTACCCATGTATGAATGAACTCGACCAAAAATCGGAGCTTTTTGATGATACTTGATTGGTTGAATAAATACGGTCGATCGCCATATATTAAGGGTCGTTCATGAATGATGCATAAAAATAAGTATGTCACGCATACATGCATAATAATGACTTTACCAGTGATGATAGGCGCTCGGGCTGCGCCCTCGCCTGACGATCTCGGGCTTCGCCCTCGCCCATCAGCAGTCAGTCTCCTTCGCGCGACCAGTAACTTGCCCACTAGCCCGGCGCATATCAGATAGGCTACCTTTACCCTAACTTGGACTACAAGACTAAAGATGTTAAAATAATTTAGCAAACTAAACATTGGTAAATGCTTGAAATAAAGAGGAAAGTGCAATAAATTTGCACAATGAGAAATAATTTAGTTGCAAGCCTTAAAAATTTGAAGGGAAAAAAGTCTGCAACTGTCTGTTTTGTCTACCACTCTAGACAAAATTGACATTACTTAAAGACAAACACATGTACATGTACGCCAACAGCTTGAACATTAGCAGACAATTGTAGCCTAATTTAGGAAGACCTCTGTTGTGACTCATCATAATTGAATAATTCCTGCATTTTTAGATTTTATCTCTCTTAGTGACCTGTCTCAAATATGTAATTTTGTAGTCTGAGGTTCATGTGTGTATGGGGGGGGGGGGGTTGGGGGTAAACATGGTACTAAATTAAAAACTGCTTATTCTTTACAGCCCACTTTAATTTGAGGGAAAACTAAAATGCGATTTCATCATTTAATTTCCATTGCATAAATTAAAGAAAAAATATATCCAAATAAACCCATATTACCAGAAGGAGTTATCATATTTATATAATACCAAAGTTTAGCAGGTTCTTGGACAACTACCCCCTGGACAATTACCCCTTCTCCTGGACAATTACCCCTTCTCCTGGACAATTACCCCTTCCCCAGAAAAATTACCCCTACCAAAAATCTTCAATCTAACCCTACACCTAGCCCTAACCTATTTCTGGAGGGCAGTTGCCCAAGGGAGTATTGTTCTGATACAAGTTTAATAGCAATATAACAGTGGGAAGATTCTGTCCCTTGGCCTATAGTTTCTATTCTCTTGCTCCTATGTACAACAAAAATAATGTGCAAAAAAATTCTGTCTGCATACAGGTTCACCAACACTGGGCTAGGAATCTGGTAATCTGGTACGACAATTGCCCATCTTGCTTGTCTTCATAACGGTGCTAGGACAACTAACTTCTGGACAATTACCCCTGGAGAACTACCCCCAGCAAAAATCTAACCGCCAGACTCTACCACTAACACTATTTCTCAGGGGAGTTGTCCTGAAATGCTTCATTACATCAATTTATCCTTAATCTATTAATCAATCAAACAATCGATTTAATAATGAATATTATCATAACCAACCTTGATTTGTTTGAGATTCTGTCTTGCTAGGTATCCCCTACAGTGAGCTTGAAACCTAGTGATCGTCTCTGACAACTGCCTGTCTCGTTTGTCTTCTAGTTGAACAAGAGCACCTGGTCTGAAGAAGATCTGTAGCAGAAAAAAAATAATAATACTGATAGTAGTCAAATGGAATGATAAATCTATTTATCCTATTATTGTGTTTGTTTTTTCTTTCTTTTCAACCTACCAAACTGAGCTGCACACGGGTCCTGGTCATAAAGAAATATTAAATGGAAGAAAATATATTTTTATAAAAAGGACAGATAGGACATGGTGATGAGAATGAAGTAGTCAGATTTTCCTTTGAGTCTTGGAAAAGAGACAGGAGAGAAAATGAGATTTGTTTAAACAGCTATGTACATCTAGGTTCCTGCCAAAAAGAAGATGTGTAGTGGAAGAAGGAAAAAAAATACATGTAGGGGCTTATACATGTAGGTAGAAGATGATAAACCACAAAGAACTGAGAGGAGAAAATTATTGGGGGAAATAATTTTTCAGAATTATTTACAAATACATATCAGATATCAATGCAAAAGAAGATATAAGTTTTCAAAGCTCTGATGACCTCAATTGACCTCAAGCTACATAACATCCTGATAGGGAGATGGTTGAATGGGAGAAAATACATACTTGTATACAAATGATAATAAAAATGTGGAATGATGAGCAATCAATTTGTTTTACACTTCAAAGAAAAATGCTCAAGTTCTCCTGATTGTATGTGTCCTCCATCTGCAAAAATACTGCTGTGTTTCACTAAGTCATTCTTAAGCTACGAATGACTTTACAAATAACTAGTGATCGGTTCTTGCCCTAAATGATAAAGTATAGGATTATTATAGCACCCAAGTAAAGTCATTCGTAAAGTCTTTCATAACTTTAACAACAACTTGGTGAAACATATCCCAGTTATATTCTATAAGGTCCATACCCAGGAGACAGATCATGCTCCCACATTGAGTACAAGATGATGCTTAAAGCTAAGCTTGAGTTGTTGCAGCCCAAATAATTTTGGATGAATCTGTTAGTTATGCCCTCATATTGTTCTATGCATATACCTACGATTATATGCACAACTCGTTAAAGATTTTAGAAGAAATTTTGAGAAAGTATCGAACAGTCTGTCAAATTGAGACTCGGAGTAGACCACTATCCCCCCACTATCACGCCGGCAGTCTCTGCACAACACACACACAGAGATCCAGTGCGAATTGTGTGTACTTGGTATACTCATAGACTTTCCACGTGGATGAGCAAACGACCGGCTACAGAATATATGCTTATTTTGCTCTTTCTCAGCAAATACACTATTTTCTGTTAATTCTTTTGGTGTGTAGTATTTATTTCCTATGCTTGAAATTTTGGTATGGACAAGAAGGTTTTGATATCTTTCATCATGACTACTACTCCAGATTATCTTTAAACCCCTTTAACCCCTGAATATATGGAATTGCTAGTTTGACCTTACAGGGGGTAATGACCTCTGAAACAAGACCTCTACCTCAGCTTAGAATCCCACCATTCTACTCAGAAAACTTGAACTAATAATTCATTCAAAAGAGAACCACATGTTTTATGTCAGATCAGTTTCCCAAATTGCTAAGTAACTCAATATTCCTTCAAACAAGTTTCTTATTATTAAAACCAGCATGCTGTTTATGTGCTGAGAAATGATGGTAATATGGTGGGGTTAATAAGCCTATGAGTAGGGGTCTATTTAGCTCTCGATGGGGATGGGAGTGGGTTGGCTAACCATACGTTTACCTAATGGTACATACTGTATAATGAATATAGTGAATATCAATATGTAAGATATTAATATAAGTAAATACATTAAGGGTGTATAAATATAGTAAAGAATATTACTTTTAACTTTAATTGTAATTTCTAATTTTGAATTAACAACTTTATTATCTGTTTACTGCAAGGGTATTGAAGATTATTAATTTTGTAATCACTTCGGCATCAAACTTCTACTCACTAAACAAATAAAGAGCCTGCTCACAGCATCTGCCTAGGTTTATGGAGTTAAAAGTTCCTTTCTGTTATATTCATTGAGACAAAAAAAAAAAAAAAAAAAAAAAAAAAAAAAAAAAAAAAAAAAAAAAATCATTCAGCATGAACTAAATTTATGAATGATGGAGAATATAAAATAATGAATATTTCCTACCTTAACTGAATATTCTCACTCTCAGAAATATATTATAATAGAATTTTAAAAAATGAAATCATTTTGGCTCGAGCAGAGACTAGTAAACAAGATAATTGGAGCATACAGTCTCATATTTAATGGAGCTGTTATCAGCATCTATTCTTGCATATGAGCTGATTACAAGATAAAGGTGCTATGTCTAGATACTAATGAGATACCAGGGTTAATTTAAGATGAACATTCAATTAAAGGGGTTCTCGATAATATACCTTAACATTAAATTGTTTGCAGGGAGGACAACAATCATCATTTCATACACCTTCTGTCTCCTCAGTCAAATGAAAGAGAAATAAGGATTGTATCAGGTCCCCCTGACATGTATCTCCGGAATTAATCAACTAATATAATTTGATTTGAATTCATTCCAATTCTAATTTTTTTTTACTTTGATTTTGATTGATTTGATTTCAACAAAATTAATTATGCTCTTAGCCAATATTTTTTTATTTTGAAATTATTTGTGATGTTTACATTATAATAATATATTGAAGTGGATATATTCTTGAGAAGTGACTAACAAAAATTGAGAAAATAAAATCACAGTAAAAATTACCACTCACACATTATTGTACAATATAGGACCATACATGCACCTCAGTAAATAAAATTTTGCAATACTTAAATTTAAAAACTAGTGACGCCCTACATGTATCTCTCAGAGTATGCATGCCTTACAATCACGAGAATCAATTGGTGAAGCCATAGATGTTCAATGGAGTCAGTAATTTATGTCCAAATTGGCAATAAGTATCCAGGACAGAAACTAATTATGGAGTAGTCTATTTCCTATTTCATCAAATCCAAATTCCATTCAAATCTCAGTAATGGATTCATTCTGATTGCTTTCAAGATCTCTCGATTCCTTATTGTTAAATGAAAGTCAGAAAAACTTTAAGTTTTACGTTGAAGTACACAAGTTAATGCCTTTTGGCTTTGAGGACAACATGCACTTTCTTGAAGAAAATAAAAGAGCTTGATTTGTATGTTTTGCAGTTGTACACAGCAGAACTTAATGTGTATCTCATGAGCAAAGCATGGTGAACATTACATGTACAAATGGAAGAATATTTTTTTCTCTTAAAAGATTGGAAAACTAATAGAACTATATTATGATGAAGCTTTCCAGTATTTTTTTTTCATTTGACTGGACAGGAAAATACAGCTTGATGCATCAGTACTTAATGAAATGAGATTATTACACAGCCTACTAGTGAATACAAGCCATGGGGTGAAATTCTGGAAATGGACAAGAAATCCTCACATTGAACCCTTAAACAGATTATTATTGTTAGTTTTTATTGGTTTTGAATTTTAAAATGTATGACTTCCTCTTATTGATACACACACACACAAAAAAACATAAATTCATTGGCCAATTTTTCACCCTACATTTACCATTAGATAATTTTGGTCTTCGCAAACCACAATTACATTTCAGAATTAACGAAATCTTCCTATTCAACGTAATCAAGGACCATGGAAGAAAGCCAGCAAAAAGATGACCTAGAAATTTGAGAGAAGAATGGCTTTTCATGTATACAAATCTATTCCATCATTAAAACTTGTATCATTGCAAAAGCAACCAAAAAAACAAACAAAACAAAAAAATCCTGACTTTCATTGGGCTTAACTTTTCAACCTAAATTGAGAGGTTTCCATTTGAATGGGTAGAAGGTTCAAAGAAAGGCCAGTTCTGTTGTCATTTTCAACAAATCTGTTTTCAATAATCAAAACAAAGTCCCTTTCTGTTACTTTTATGAAGACAAATCAAAACATACTTTCTTTTTATTTCATTTTTTATATACTGCATCTGTTGGCAATCTGTATACTTTCCAGCAAATTCTATTCAGATTAGTTGAAATGCACAGAGATGGAGGATCATTCCTAAGTTCAATCGAGGGTCAGGCATTTGTTACATCTTTCATGACTATTTCCAATATTTTGACATTTTGACATTTCTGAACATAGTTTTGATACACGTATGAACCTTTCAACTTCGAAACTTGTCACAATCAATTGAAGTTAAACGGTAGATTTGTCACAAAGTGATATTGTTGATTAGGTAGTGCCACAAATGTTCAAGCAATGGAATGGTGGGGGACGCACCAGAATTATGATCTTTAATTCCCCATTTGTCCTGTGTCAGGATAATATCATTGCAAACAATAACTATGCAAGAAAATCTTAGTTAAAAATCATCTTTATTTCTTTTCAAGGGGCATTTAAAACACAAATAGCATTTATTTTCTTGATAAACCGTTTGGTTACTCATGTTCCCGAAAGGGCAAACACGAATGAATGTATTCTAAATGCTGTCTGTTTGCCATAGTAGTTTATTTACACTAGCACTCTCTCCTTGGGTATACAAAAACTATGTGAGATATATGACCAGCCTTTTTATTCAATGAAAATAAAGAACTGTCAGTCTAAAAGAAGGCAGCCTAAGTCCAAAATCAATATAAGACCAGGCCCTAAATTGTGCTACATGTACAAATGTATTAGCTCAGTAGTGGGTCAATAGTGTGATTGTCTATTTGGCCTGATGGGCTATGTGTTCTATTCCAGAGTTATTCATCCATTTTTGATTATCTAGTCACTGAGGACAAAAAGAAACCTACATGCAATTCTTTTAAAGTCTAGGCCTATATTTCAGAGTATGTTTTTGCTGCTGTTCCTGCATCAGAAAATAAGAGCTGGGATGTTCCACTCGATTCCAAAATGAGGCCCTTCCATTAAGTCGCAACACATCAGTCTTGACAGTCTAATACTTATATACCTCATTTTGAAAGTCCAGTCACAAAACATGTGCAGGTACATCGCAAAACAATTCAATATGACTAAAAAAAAATAACTGAAATTGAATGTCATGCGGGAATAAAAGCAAGAGTTATAGGCTTGTTCTGTTTCAAAATTTGTCCTTGTCTCTGCCTTTCTCTTCTTTAGATTTTATACAATCATATTTCCTCCCCCAACTAAAAAACAAAAACAAAACAGACAAACAAACTAGCAAACAAAAACAAAAAAGACAATTGCATACATGACTTCACCAATTACATGTATGATTCAAAGTAGATGGTGTGCAGAAGAAATACCTAGCTTGGTGATGCAATACAGACTGCGGCTATGATATTCTAATTACATGTAATTCCATAATTAGTCGTAGACTAGATTAGATGCTTAGATTAGGTCCTGTCAGACTTACTCACCCAGCTATGCTTATCCAGTCAATAAGGACAACATTAAACTCATACAGGTCTCAACAAATGTAAATAAAAGCAGATGATTTCCTTTAGGCTGTTATGGATATTAAAGCTGAATATTCCAAAATATTTCCAAATTAGTCCTGGACAAGATTAGGTCCTGCTCCTTCAGAGTATTCCATCCCATTGAAAAACTTGTTCCAAATGTTACTTGAAGGGCTAAACTAATAAGTTCTCGATAGATACCCATACATAATTCAAAGAAGACTTAGTGTCTACTACAGTGAATCAAACGTTGGATATGCAGTGTCTGGCTGTATACGCCTGAGCTGGCATGAATTAATAATAAACCAACTCAGTGTTTCACAGACGTCCGAATTTGCCCCCCTCTCCACTTTCTCACTGCTTGAAACAAGCCTCTCTCTCCCCCTATTATGCACAACACATTGTGCTCTCTTTCATCGACGACAGTGTCGATATAAGTAAATGGAGAGGCGTGGAGGTTTCTTTGTGAAAAGAAAATGTAATAAGTTGCTCAAAGTAAAGTAGTTCTCATGTAAATGGGACAGTCCTAAACACTTGAGGTCATAAGCGCAAGTAGTAGGGTTTATTTTAGCCTTATTGAACAAAAGGTAGTTGAGAAAGGAGAATAGGGGGTAAGAGATTTACATAGCAGTTTGTAATGTTTACGTTGATGCTAAAACCCCACAAAATTGAAGAGAAGAGGAGAGGAGAGAGAGGGGGTGGAAGAGAGGGAGAGAGAGGGGTAGGGAGAGAGGGGGAGAAAAAAGTGGGTAGGGGAGGGGTATGGTACAGAGAAGGATCACAAGAAGTGAGATACAAAATAAAAGGTACATGTAAGAGGTGACAGAAGAGAAGAGTTATAAAGAAAGAGAGGGGGAGGGGAGGAATCAGCAGAACATGAGAGAAGTAAGGAGATAGAAGGTGGAGGGATAGAAGAGAGCCCAAAGATGGGCGGGGGGGGATGGAGATGTTTCACCTGTTATTCATCTTTAATATCTAGAGGACTCAAAAGAATACAAAATAATAATGATTGATTGTATCATCTTCAAGAACTGTTTCTTTGACACGAGGATCACTACTCTCACATGCCTCTTAAAACCAACTTAGAAAGATTTTATTGATCTATCGTCTTTGCATCTTATCCCTAATAATTTTGCATGCAATAAAAAAAGTTTATTTTCTTTAGGGTTAGGGTTAGTGTTTAATTATCATTATTATTATTATTATTTTTTTTTATTATTTATTTATTTATTTATTTATTATAATTATTATTATTTTCAATTATTATTATTATTTTTATTTATTTATTTATTTATTATATATATATACATATATATATATATATATATATATATTTGTTTGTTTGTTGTTTTTTTTTTTTGGGGGGGGGGTTGGAGGTAACTTGTCATGCAAAGATTTTCACGAAAATTTTGTACAAAATATTTGGACCCATATTCTTTACAAACTTGGACCTTAAAATATTAATAGTTGCAATGAATTAAAAAGGCAGACATATAGATCTACAATATACTTGGCCTTCTATGAGAAAGGAAGATCTAACTCATATTTTAATGCAGAGCTACATGTAAGCCCTTAAGCATCTAAAAATACAATATTATAGTAAATGGCCATATATATGTAGCATGACAGATGGAAAGCAATAAATCTGTATTTGGTATTTCACAACGCTGGAATCTTTGGAGCCAGTAAAATGAAAATGGATGGACAGGGATTAAAACCTTCTTATTCTACCCATTCAGACAGGTAAACTAAATTTCAAATATTGTATAAACAAAAAAATGGAGACTTCAGCATTGTTTTCGAATGTGTGAATATTATGTTGAAACTGGACTGGGCTGAATGTAAGCACATAAGACTATGACAGGTCAGCAAGATAGGTTAGACTTTATAATTTGTGTAAGCTTTGGCACGTGGCACACTTTTGATTGACAATCCAGCCCCCCCCCCCAAAAAAAAAAAAACAACAACAACAACAACAACAACAACAAACAAACAAACAAAACAAAATAAAACAAAAACAAAAACAAAACAAACAAAACAAACAAACAAAAAACAAAACAAAACAATAAACAAACAAAACAAACACAAACAAAACACAACAATTAAACAACAACAAAAAATGAGATTTAGCATTTTTCCAGTGTGGAAGCCCACTTGTGCTATATGATGATTCTTTCTAATGTTTCTGTATTTTTTTTTTTTCATGTCTGAATGTGCTCAAGACACCTGATAAAGAAACCAAGAGAAAGACAATTGGATGACGATCATCAATTTCAATTCCCGGTGAGTTTTGGTACTCAAATTCTAAAGGAGAGATTAATGAGGTAATGTATCTTGTTGAAACTCTCACTGTGGCAGCTTCTTAATTGAAATGAAGAGATATGTTTACCGCGGCTGGCTGCTAAAAAGGAAAAATAAGGAAGCAATGTTTCATCACCACAATGAACCTAAAAGTCTTAGAAAATACAAAATGAAATGCAGTTTTAAGGTTTACTGTTATACGAGTTAAAAGTAAAAAAAAAAAATGTCATGTTATCAGTGATTGAAAATAATCTAAAAATACACTTACCTCTGACTTTCCTGAGTCTTGCAAGTTTGATAATTCCAATTTATTAGAATTATGATCCTTTTCTAAGTCTTTCTCCCCGCTCAAGATATTCCCATGTTCTTCTAGAGGTAAACTACCAATTTGTTCTAATCCTGATTCAACACCATCACAATGATCCGCAACAATATTCTCCTCAATAATCTGCTCAGGATGGAAATGTTGGTGGCTAGAAATATATCCCTTAGAATAATCATCGGCAAGAACTTCATGAGGCTGACATAGGTCTTCTTCTTGACCTAGCTGATTTTCCATTAATTCCGATACAGGTTTTAACATAGATTCAGAGGTTTTGGTGTTCCAGAAAGTTTCTTGTGTTTCTAATGGAGGCAAGGCATCTTGGGCGGCTGAGGTTTTATTTGAAAGCAGATCAGACTTTCTAGAAGCATAATTTGATCGTTTGTCGCTGGCATTGGGAGGTAGGTTAAAGGAGTAGTTATGGATAGGGTAGTTGTCAAGGCTAATCGTGCTACAAGCACTGCTAAGTCCAGAGACTCCCGAATCTTCTCTCCTGGTGTAAAGCGCATGCAGATTCAACCGATGTTCTGCACTTTTCTCCTTAATCTCTGACTGTGCAGGAGACACTGAAGACACCTCTTGCTCTACAGGTAGAGGCGATGCTGGATTGCATTCTATAAAAACCTCTGAGCGCTCCTTAACACCCTTTTTCGGTTTAGGTTTTGTCTTTGGTGGTAGAGTTAATTTTTCAGGTTTCTTATCACTACTTGCCAATTTTCGTCTTGGAACCTCTACATTGGTTCGTCCACTGGGTGTCGTTGAGGGAACTTGTTGCTTCGGCTGAGGGTCACTAGTAGCTAATACTTCCCAGCGATGCCGAAGCTGACCCACTTTGGTGGAGCCTGAAGTCCTATGTACTCCATCACCTTTCATGATTTGTTTACTTCCAGCTTGGCGCAACAGAGGAGGTTTCCCATCTCTCGATCTCTGACTCACTCCGCCTTCTTTCTGCTCATGCGTTCTTGGATCACTAAATTGGATCGACTTTGCTCCATGCATTACATCCCAAGCAGGGATACTATCGGCTGCTGATTGCGAAAACTTTCCGTGAACAACTCTAGATCGGCTAAACTCCCTCCTTCGCTGATCGCCATCTGATTTTGAATTGAGCTCCTGCAGCTTTTTTCTCAGATTAGCACTGTCTGAAGGGTTGTAATCGTTGTTCCAGTGCATAGTAGACTGTAGCTCTTGTTGCGTAGGCCCTGTGCTGAGTGTTATCTCTGATCTATATCTCTCCTCTGGTTGTTTTACGACCATGGAGGCATGCTCATCCTTGTATATCCCACCGCTGCCACCAGTAACAGGTGCAGCTCTCATTGAGGGTGACCCATCATCACCCCAAGAGCATCTCCCATGTGCAACATCACCCATGCTTGGAGAGTCATCAAACATGGCTGACTCCTGAGACTGAGCATCATCTTTCCTATCATCCTCTTTGCATCCTTCCTCTGCAACCTGCCTCAGACGAAGTTGCTTCTCCTCTCCTGGTGTCCTCACAAGGTAGAAGAAAGACATCTTGGGGTTCACCTTTCACCCTTATCCCTTCCCTCAGGGTCCTCAAAATTCTCAATGAACTTAGCTGCCTCAGCTGAACTCTTTCGCTGCCATATAATATGATTTCAATGCAGGGATTAAGGAGTTAGGTATTGCTTGAGATTAATAGAGTTAGATATTTACATCCTCTGTGGAGCTCCAGTGGAATGTTTGGTGTCTGATAAGCTAGTAAATATTTGTGTTCTTCTCTGGTTTATGATCACCTCATTAGGCACTAATGGTGTCTGTTTTTAGCACTCTAGGAACGCTTGTCATCTTGAGCTTTGAGTTGATCCGTCTAAATTTTAGACTATTTCATCAGAATATCTCCAATCTAAACAACAATAATGAGGCAAATCATGATACTCTGGAATATATTTATGATAAACCAAAACAATTCAAAGGTAGAGTGGAATAAAATCCACCTAAAATCAATCTCAGAAGTTCTCAAATCAAGAATTGTACAACTTACGATTCTATTTGCTTTATCTTTGACAACAGTGCAAAGAATGGGAACATTAATTGCCTCATTAAGAAAATTTCATAAAGTTTCCCAGAGTCACAACTCAAGGCATCAATGGACAAAGTTCACACAACAGAATCATCTTCAATAATAATGTGTTTCTATTGGAAAATACAACATGAATGTGATACGGATATAACTAAGTATGTAACGAAAGAGAATTTTCTCAGTCTGGCATCACATGCAAATCGTATCCTAACCCGTTTACTCCCAAATTCCACTATCCCTCCTGCTTGAAATGTAGAAATTGCAGGGTTTCCTTTGGTAGTGGGGTTAACACCTGCTCTGAAACTGGTCACAACCAAACCCTGTTGCCATGAATCCACATAAAATAAGGCACTTTTAAAAACAAAACATAATTATTGCTCCTCTAGAGCATTATTCATCCTCTGGATGTAAAATTAAGACTAACTTTCATATCTAAAGAAATACTCTATTCACATGTTTGCACCAAGAAAGCTTTAACTTCATTGACTTACATGACACACCGGTATTCTAAAAAAAAAAAAAAAATGGCTTATACATAACATGTTCAACGCACGTGAATATTCACATGATTTATATCCATTCAACATCTCCAGAAAGGTGAATTCATTTCAATTCTTCGAACTAAAATTCAGATATCTTGTACTCATAGAGACATACAATCCTTAACGCCCTCAGAACGGACTTCGGCAGTAATCCATGTAATCTTCTACTTGCAGAAGGGTAGGGAGTAAAAACTGAATCAACGAAAGTTCATAAAAAATAGAGACAAAATTTTCCTTTCCACGCCTGAATTAGTTATGCACATATTGTAGGTGAAACTGAAAAACAACCGGCGATGATCACGGGTAGATTATTCCAGGAATATTTTGACAATTTCTAGAGCTCTGCATAACTTAAGTTGAAACTGAATAACAACTGAACATCTATAAGAGAGAATACAACGATACACAGCTTCCTTTAAAATAGTAATGTCACTTATCTCAAACAAACAAAGCTTTCTGGATTATTTCAATGTTCAATGAAACGAGGCTTGGTTTCATATGTATATCTTTTTGAGATGTTTTAAATGAAAACAAGGAAATTGTGTCTTTGGTTTCACAAGTGATTAATTGGAGCACCAAGTCATTATCATTACAACATATTTCCTCATTGCGAAGATAAACTATACCACTTAAGGATAAAAAGTGAAAGCTGTGAAGTGACAGATGTGCATTTTAATGCTTTCTGTCTAGATTAATGTTAAAAGCTCACTCATAATACTTAATGCCCACCCTAGTGAACCTCAAATAGTTACAAGTGTAATTCTTATATGTAAACAATTATCATGATTAATTTTGTTTGCTATGCCAGTTGCAGAGGATTTGAAAAAGAAAAGAGTAATGGGACAAATGGACTTGTACAGTAATTTAGTGGCATAATGTACATCTCTTCATACGGGGTAGAAGTCATGCTATAAATGACAATGCTTCAGTAAAAATAGAAAACAACAACATAATTACTACTTTTAAAAGTTTAAAAAAAAAAGAAAAGTTTTTTGGGGGACATTCCAAGAATTTAAAGTCAGAAAGTTATTTCTCCAATCAAGTATAACACACAATACTCCTTTGACTCTTAAAGGGGAAGTTCACCCTGGAATTTTATTGGTCTTAAAAAATAAAGAAAAATAATAGAAAAATATTAGTGAAAGTTTGAAGAAAATCGACCAAAAAATAGCGAAGTTATGAATATTTAAAGTTTTGATTGTGTGACGTCACGTGCGAGCAGCTCTCCCATTGGTTGTGTATGTAAATTCCATAAATTTGTCTTTTTGTCATGGTTCTTGATAAAGGAATGGGTTAATTTGATATAGTCATGTATATGAACATAATGTTTGATGGTATATCGACCGCACAGGTGACATAATTATTTTCTTTTGAAAAAATGACATTTTATGGAATTTACAACACATAACAAATAGGAGATCTGCTCGCATGTGACGTCACAGAATCAAAACTTTGAATATTCATAACTTCATAATTTTTGGGTCGATTTTGTCCAAACCTTCACTCATATTTTTATTTTATTTTTCTTTATTTTTTAAGACCAATAAAATTCCAGGGTGAACTTCCCCTTTAACAAGCAGAAAATCTGGATGTTCTCGTAGCAATAATAGGTTAATAAAACCCATCAACGAAATGAAATTATACTTTGAAATGAGGTTTTGTCTGAAAGTATTGGGACCATCAGCAAGGAAACTAAAATGTGATATCCAGATATATAATTTTCTTGATCTGATCTTTTTATTTCATTAAAAAAAATCCTCTCATTTCTCTTTATCTTTTCTAAAATGTCCATAGTTTTCAACACAGCCACTAAATAAATTAAGTCGTGAAATTCAAATAGCATCCTTCATACTATGTTTAAAAAACAAAACAAAAAATGAATCCCCATGTATCCTGATAACATACGAAGAAAAATATGAGGACAAATAGATTTCCCTTAAGCACTGAAATGCCATATTTCAAAATAAAATAACTCCTTGATAAAATGGACGGAATTCTTTTGAGCTATTTCTGCCTGAAGACAGGTAAATATCCCATCTCATATTTGGCAACATGCTGTGCTGCTTGTGGCCATTGACATAGTTAGCCTGAAATATGATAACCAACTGCCATTAGTGCCATATTCTCTTTACAAAGTACTCGGTTGACACAAACAGGTAAAAATCCTGGATTATTTTAACTCCAGACCATGCTTTCAAGGGGAACAGTGAGCATAATAAAACCTGAATCATGAAAAGTATGTTTTCTTCTTTCTGCACTAAAACTACTTGGAAGTTAATCATGGTTATTCACCTATTCTTAAAAAACAGCAAAACATGTACTGTACAAATCTAAAAGAAGCTGTTTATAAACTTCTGTTTTTTTTTATACTTATTTCCGGTTTAATATAACAAGGAGATTCGATCTGGTCAGACCACAAACCAAGTTTTGAAGTTCAATTTCACCATCCTGTATGGATGTCAAAAACTAATTTCCATAAATACTAAAAAACTTTAGGAAATATCGCTGATGTAAAACCAAAGGAAGTATGGAAGTATATGTTTCTATCTCATCTCATTCACCAAAACATAATTCCTGTTTAATGAAAATGAACTTGACATGAGAGATATCAATTTCCATTTTATCACCTTGAAAAATATATTACATTACTTCAGCTTCTGTAATGAATATGAATACAACAGGAAAAATACACTGGAAATTGGGAATTAAAACAATCTGAGGAGAACTCAAGAAAAAGTTGATTGAGTCAAGTGCAAACTACAAAATCATTATCCAGTCTTCCTAAAATTTGAATACACTCAACATGACTATCTTCAGCTCATCTCCCTATGATATCAAGAACTATCGTCATGCAAGTACAGCAGATAACAATAAAATGCACAAACTACCATGGGTGGTATTCTGATAATTAAACCTAGGTTTAACCCCAGTTTTAAGTAGAATTTTAGCCCACACTTCTATGGAATGCTGGGTATTATCTTACATCTTTCATATTTATGGCAAAGATAACGTACCAATTGATTCATTAAAATTCATTGTATTTTCATACTTTCATAATCTTCTCATTTCATGACACATATGACAACTTTGTGCCGCTAAATTAGAATTACTTGGTGAATGAGTTGATAACTGGCACTCAATAAAAGTGTAGTCTAAGTTAACCTAGGGTTAACTAAACCATGGCTATGAGAATACCGCCCAATGGCCCGAATTCACAAACGTGGTTTAGTTAGTCCATGGTCTAAATCAGGTGGTTTGTGAATACCAAAATTTAGACCATGGTCTAAATCCGTGGTTTAAACAATTGATTTAGACCATGGACTAACTAAACCACGTTTGTGAATGTGTTTAAGAGTTTGGATGAAGTACACAGCAAACTACACAAACTCAGATTTAACTTGAATTCCACATCAACTTCAGAATCATGAATATACCAAATATAATTCCCAGAAATATTACTCCTCAAATGGGAAGAAATTCAGACATCATTGGCAAAGATGTACCTGACTCAATAATTGCAACTCCCTGAGAAAATATAAACTACTAGTATATCTATGATCACAATCGGAGAAAACACAAACAAGTATTAAATGTCCATGCAATTAATGCTTGTTGTACGAGGTGTATTCCAGAGATATCTCCAACAATAATAAAAGATGAAAGTTCCAGAGTGAAACACAGTGGCAAAGAATTCATCAAAATCAAACTTTATAATGAAAGAAACTGGGCCACTACACTCTTCAGAAACAACAGATATATGCGTATGTGTACCTTGTCCTATTAATTCCTATTCAAAATGTCAACAGCCTCTGACAATATTATGAAGAGATAAATCATATATCATTCATATGTGGTAAATCCAGGAGATGTATTAATGGTATTCCTTCCGATTCTGAAGCTTTACTCCTCAATTTACACAGCAAGTTATGATTCCAATCCAAAATACCGGTACACAGCTGATGCTTGGCCTACTACCGGCTACCACGCAACTTCAATACCAGGCCAGCTAAGAAGTAGTGAAGAACTTCATTGATATATCCAAGATGCTCTTTCACAATAAATCAATTTTTGAAACAATAGTCCAAACACAATTCTTCATTCATAAACACCTCGATTGATTTCTGGGTTTCTTGTATGGATTCTCTATGCAGCTACATCTATAGACTTGATATATACACACACACGTGTTGCTTTGCATGCCTGAGTCCATGATGTGTATTATTGATGTAGGAACACAATACACCCACTACTCAAGGGTTGTTTCATTTGGATGAAAACATCACTTTCATATCGGAGATATTCTTGATAAGCAGACCCACTCATTATCAAATATACTTTCTTTTTTTTTTTTTTACTTTGTTTGCAAGTTATTTTTTTTATTTTTCTTTTGTCTGTTATAAAATTTCACATTCATAGCAGTGCCATTTTTTTTTTTTTTTTTTTTTTTTAGTTTGAGTTTTTTCCTTTTTGTTGATTGATATGGCCATGAAATGATTGCGAACGCATCCCAGTTTGGGGTAAATAGTCAGAGTTTTATCCATCCTGGTTTGTCAAGAGTTGCACACGGTTTTGAACCCTGTGGTTCAAGTTTTCACTGATTTCAAAACCTTTGCAAAGAGTTTTTAAATTTGAAAAGAAATTTGATATCATGTTTAAATTTCTTTCAGAATATAAAAATCTGTGATAAACAGTCACAATCAGCTTGAACAACGTTGCAGGTGATACATTGTTGTAAAAACAGAGGTTAGCAAATGTTCAATATTTAGCCAAGATACCCCCTTTACCGAGACAATAACAATTCACAAAGACTTTCTAGGCAAAACTGAGGTGTCTTTAGCTTCATGCATTGGAAAATGGTAAAAAGGTTTCATAACTTAGACTAGTTTATCATCAGATCTCACTTGAGTGGGAGTCATAAAAACAAAACAAAAAAAGATGAGTTTGGTATTCATCTGAAATATAATTCCATTGAAATATGCATCAATCATAGGGGATTTCAAGAGAAAGAGACTTGCTCTGACGATAAGACATTCCATGAATTACAAACTATGAGCTGGTTTCTACAGGGTCACAAACTTAAATCATTGTCAAAGACTTTAGGCCCTAGCTAATATAACCTTTTCTGAAAATAACTATAATATGATATTTTATTCTCTAGATTGTCAGGGAAACACAAAATTTAATTTATATTTGTTATAAAAGCTGAGATGACTTTTCTTTTGTTGTTATATCTTAAGCAGCCAACTTATGTACATTGATTAAAAACAAACAAAAACTAGATGAATCTTCGACCGCGCACGGTCGGAAGGCATGCCTCCGTATTGCCACATCGGAAAAAAAAGGCATGCGCCTGCCTGAAAGCAGACGGGGAAACCCGTCACTGCGCAGGGACTATATAACGCCTCTCCACACACGTCTACTTCCTCTTTCGTTGCCGCGCTTCAAAGTAAAGAATATGATATCGGCTAAAGATATTAAAGACAAACCTACACCCCAAAATATCGCCAAAGATATGCCGGACCAAAAGAGAGTAGTTCGGCGATCCTAATGCCAGAAGAAATCTACTCCGCCTCCCTCTGAAGAGGCGAGCTCGAGGAATAAACCCTCAAAAAAACGATCAATCGGGCCCACGGATAAGGGTGGTAGGGCAAAAAAAGAAACGCCCCAATAATCCCCTTTGACGAAGCAAACCAGCACGGTGAGGACTGAACCCTCGAAAAATCCGGCTGGGAACCCATCACCGAACCCTTCGACCTCCATGATGTCGGGTATCGGGTCGGATAAGTCCCTGAGAGGGGCAGTGTTAACTCCTCAACCTCACAAAAAAGAGGTGTCCACGAGGATGCGAGTGTACCTCTAAAACGTCGAAGACCCACCAATTTACTACGCTCCCTGACCCAGCTCAGGCGGGCGACTGGATTATCAAAGCCCTTCAGGCTATCATGCCTCCTCCCAATACCCAACCCCCATCTACCCACCCCGACCCAGATCCTTGGATCTCGGTCCCAAACTATCAAGTCAACAAAAGACTAGGAAATATTTATCATCTCGCCATCACCATGGCCAGGGAGGCGGCGGAACGAGAGTCCGCCTCACCCCCAGAGGACGGGTAGCATTTCAATAGTTGGGGATTCAGACTCCGAGTACGGCTATCACAACCCAGTACGTAACCAAGCCGTAACTTCCCGGGCGAGAAATTGGAGAGACTTCTCTTCATCTTCAGTTTCCAGTGAAACACACTCCTTACAGGCCGCACAGAGTGCTAGATCGCCTATGATTGCCAAGCCAGCGCTTAACGGACCAATCGCAAAATTACCGCTCACGTGACCAGCCGCGAGATGGCGCACTTGCGGGGATTTCCACTGCATCTGACGACCGACATCGGGCAGCGAGAATTCTCTCTAAATATTGCCACAACTGCGGGCGGACGAAGAGATGATCACGAGACTGACGTTAAGCAGCAGTCTATTTTTAGAATGAAATCATCACTCGGAGATCGAGAAGATTCTCTGCCGGGAAAAAGATGGACGGACCGTATAAGTCTTGCTTCCACAAACTAGATAATCGCCGCTCTGGATTAAAACGGCGAGTAGAGAGGTGACAAGGATTACAGGATCGCGTCTCAGGACTTTGATAATTATCTGTGCTCCCCACGGTCCCAGACGTAGCCTTTCGCGTTGGCGATGAGGGGCGAAGAAATCCAGATACAACACCCTGCGCAGCCGCACTTTTATCAGCACCGACAGGGATTTGTCGGCGATCGACATCTCTGCCCGCAATGTATGCGTCGCTCGCAATTTATCAGGGCTGCCTGATTACGGCCCTGACGAGCAGAGAGCCTAGGATTGACTTCAACCGATAGAGAATCGGTGCTTGAATCTCTTTCTAAGATTGCTGACCTGCAGTATGAACAGGCAACAAGATCAGCCCTACTTACGACGAGCTAAGAAGGAGCAACGTGTTGACTGCTCTTAACATCGAGCGGGAAGCTGCAAAATGTTTGGCTAGACTACCATGTGAAGTAAAGATTTATTTAATGGTAAATTTCAGGATGTGCTCGATCAAACCATTTCTGAAAGTAACACGGCGGACAAAACTTTCTATAAGCTAAGTTCGGCAATAGATCTAGCTCCTCAGGCTATAAGTATAGATCTAAGTCCACTCAGTCTCAGCACAAACAGAAGTCTTCTTCTTGTCCTCAGGACCAGCCCCAGTCCTTCGGAGATCAGAGGGGCCCCTCTTTCCCTAGCTTCTCGCGTCCCCCTAATGACTCTAACGCTAGGCGTGGAGGAGGGGACAACCGCAGAAGGTCACAAAGCTATCGCGGCTCCCGTAGTGGGGGCGTGGACGTCAGCCCCAGTTCCAGTCCCAGGCACTGTTTCAAGGGCCTGCGACGATCAGCGTATTTGACAATCAATTACAACTAGTTCTAACCCCCTCCCATCATGTCCCAGTCGGGGGAGGATAACTCTTTGGCTTCAAAACTGGGAGAAGATATCTCACGACAAGTTTTTCTCGACATAATAAGTTCAGGTTCAACCCAATCTTTCCAAGGATCTGTCAAATTTCCCATTTCCGGCGTCAGACGCCCTCTCCCAGGGATCCCATCCGGCTAAGGGCATTAAGGACAGAAATACAATCTCTCCTATCAAAAGGGGTAATAGTTCAAGTTCAGGACAACAATTCCCCCTCCTGTCTCCGGTGTTTCTGGTAGAAAAACGCTCGGGGCTTCCGCATGGTTCTCAACCTAAAGAGAGTAAACAAGCTTCTCCCAAACCACACCTTCAAAATGGAATCTCTCTCAACCATCCTGCCCCTAATAAAATCCCACGAATGGGCAGTAACAATAGACCTTCAAGATGCATATTTCACATCCCGATGGCCCCGAAGCTCGAGATACTTGGGATTCAAGGTAGAAAACATTTGTTACCAATTCAAGGCTCTCCCATTCGGCTAAAAACCAGCTCCAAGAATTTTCTCTCCCGCTTAATTCAAGTAGTTGCGGCAGAATTAAGAAGACGAGGAATTACAATCTTCTGTTACCTAGACGACTGGCTCCTTCTCGGCCGTCAAAAGCCACCCTCGAGTCCAATATAGAGATAGTGATGCAATTAGCACAAGGACTTGGGCTTCATGGTAAACGAAAAGAAATCGAAGCTCACGCCAACGACCACTCCAGAATTTCTGGGGCCAGGATAAATATTCCATGCCTTGTAGTACGCCCATCCCCCACAGAGTGGAAAAAATTCTAGCAGTGGAGCGAGGCTTTGCTCAACCTGCTTCGCATCTGCCGAGGATTGGCAAGTTTTCCTAGGTCTACTCGCGAGCCTGATAGACCTCATCCCACAATGCAGACGTCACATGAGACCTCTTCAGCTGCATTTCTTGAGACACTTCAAACCAAGCGTCCACTCCAAGGACCATCCCATCCCACTATCATCCAAAATAAGTCAATCAGTCCAGCAGTGGTCTTCTCATCTCTTCTTAAACCAGGGGAAGAAGACCCAAAAGCCCATTCCAACCCTCACTCTGACAACAGACGCGTCAAAGCTCGGCTGGGGGCTCACATGGGAAACCTCGAAGCCTCGGGCCAATGGGAATCGAGAGAGTCGGCCCAACACATCAACGTTCTCGAGATGAGAGCAGTTCAACTAGCAATGGGCAGCTTCCTACCCACATTGCAAATCATTGTGTCCTAGTAAAATCGGACAACAACACTGTAGTATCGTACATAAACAGAGAGGGAGGAACAAAATCACGAACTCTGTGCAATCTAACGATGGAGATCCTTTCGTGGTGTCAGGATCATCGCATAACTCTGATAGCTCGTCACATTCCCGGGAAGGACAACTACCTTGCAGACTTCCTGTCGCGAGGGAAATACCTCCCATCGAATGGCAGCTAAATCGCTCAATAACGATGAAAATATTCACTCAATTCGGACAACCTCAGATAGACCTCTTCGCGTCAATTCTGAACAAACAACTTCCAGTCTATTGCACGAAACACCAGGATCCCCTAGCCTTCGCAACAGACTCTCTATCGATATCGTGGAAAGGGATCTTGCTTACGCCTTCCCGCCCTTTCCCATCATAGCGCAAGTTCTGGAGAAGGTGAGGGAGGACGAGGCTCACCTCTTCTCATTGCACCATGGTGGCCGAGGAAACCATGTTCACGAATCTAACAAACCTGTTGGCAGGGACTCCAAGAACACTCCCTCGTTGCTAAATCTTCTGAATCAACCAGGGACAAAAACCTATTATCCGAATCCAGAGAGACTGTGCCTAACACTCTGGCCCATTTCAGGAAATCGGCAGCGGACGCAGGCCTTTCGGAGAGAGCAGCAGATATGGCCGCCCAATTCCTCCGATCCTCCCCAGGAGTACTTATAATTCGAGACTCCAGAGATACTACCGATGGTGCAGCAGTCTGCAGGTCGATCCAACCTCTGCCTCTTTAGGTAAGATTGCAGATTTTTACTTGTTCTGTTCGATGATAGTTTATCTATTTCATCAATACGAGGTTTATAGATCAGCCATAGCGGCGATTCATACAGGATTTGGGAACGGAGAGACTGTCTCTAATTCAATGTTTCTCTCCGTCTAACTAGATCATTTTTCTTACAGAATCCACCTAAGCAGAGACTCATCCCAAGGTGGGACCTTCCCAAAAGTCCTTCGAGCTCTAGCAAAGTCTCCTTTCGAACCTATGCATAAATGTTCCCTCTTAACCTTTCAATAAAGACAGTCTTTCTTATAGCAGTAGCATCAGGCCAACGCCGTAGTCTACTCCATGCTCTGTCAGTTAGGTCAGGTCATATCCGTTGGGAAAAGGATAGGGTTCGTTTGATTCCTAAAGCAGGTTTCTTGCCAAGAACCAAAGAGAATCTTCTAAACCTTGCCAAATTGTTTTACCATCAATTAGCAAATTCTCTACTGTCTCAGAAGATAGGTTATGGTGTCCAGTTAGAGCGCTTAAGTGGTACATTGACAGAACTAAGTCCATTCGCTCATCCAGCCAACTTTTTATTAGTTCAGTAGAACCCCACGGGCCGGTTAGCCCAGATTACTGTTTCCCGATGGATAGTTCAGGGTATCAAGTCAGGGGGCCAGAAGCCCTACTTTCAGACTCAGTTAGAGCCCATGACACTAGGGGTATTTCAGCTTCTTGGGCTCTTTTCCAGGGTACTTCTATGGAGGAGATCCTCCAGGCAGCCTACTGGGCAAGTCCTAATACCTTTGTGTCTTATTTACTTATCTGATGTGATTAGTCAGGATACGAGATTCGCATCTGCGGTTCTGTCGTGTTCCTCATCGCTCCTAATTTGTTTTGAATTAATTAGGTATGTTTAGCTAGGTTTTTTTTTTTTTGGTGGACCTTTAGGAAGGGCTTCCTTTTCCCACCTCCAGAATTTCTGTGTAATCTAGCAATTTGAAGAGATATAAGGTAAGTATAGCGCAGTGTAGTAAATCAGAATGTTCAATTGTGAACATATTATTTACTAACAAGCTATACTTACCTATAGCTTCCCTCCCTTCCTCCCCTGTGTTCGTCGCCCTTCCTTGGTTTTTCACGTGAACGAAAGAGGAAGTAGACGTGTGTGGAGAGCGTTATATAGTCCCTGCGCAGTGACGGGTTTCCCGTCTGCTTTCAGGGCAGTTAGACTCTTTTCGAGTCGTCTGTTTGCCGGTGCTATTCTACTTTGGGCAACGAATAGCAATTTGAAGAGATATAGGTAAGTATAGCTTGTTAGTAAATAATATGTTCACAATTGAACATTCTGTTCAACTCATCTTATTTTAAAGGCCATTTCACTTGAATGCCCAGAACATGAATAGAGATATTTTACCTCGTTTTATACACAAAAT
>CALNVZ010003434.1:17907165-18014086 GCA_940671915.1 Paracentrotus lividus | reverse complement strand
GGAAGTCCTCGTCTTGTCCTCAGGACCAGCCCCAGTCCTTCGGAGATCAAGGGGCCCCTCTTTCCCTAGCTTCTCGCGTCCCCCTAATGACTCTAACGCTAGGCGTGGAGGAGGGGACAACCGCAGAAGGTCACAAAGCTATCGCGGCTCCCGTAGTGGGGGCGTGGACGTCAGCCCCAGTTCCAGTCCCAAGGCACTGTTTTCAAGGGCCTGCGACGATCAGCGTATTTGACAATCAATTACAACTAGTTCTAACCCCCTCCCATCATGTCCCAGTCGGGGGAGGATAACTCTTTGGCTTCAAAACTGGGAGAAATATCTCACGACAAGTTTGTTCTCGACATAATAAGTTCAGGGTTCAACCCAATCTTTCCAAGGATCTGTCAAATTTCCCATTTCCGGCGTCAGACGCCCTCTCCCAGGGATCCCATCCGGCTAAGGGCATTAAGACAGAAATACAATCTCTCCTATCAAAAGGGGTAATATTCAAGTTCAGGACAACAATTCCCTCTCCTGTCTCCGGTGTTTCTGGTAGAAAAACGCTCGGGGGCTTCCGCATGGTTCTCAACCTAAAGAGAGTAAACAAGCTTCTCCCAAACCACACCTTCAAAATGGAATCTCTCTCAACCATCCTGCCCCTAATAAAATCCCACGAATGGGCAGAACAAAGACCTTCAAGATGCATATATTTCACATCCGATGGCCCACGAAGCTCGAGGATACTTGGATTCAAGGTAGAAAACATTTGTTACCAATTCAAGGCTTCCCATTCGGGCTTAAAACCAGCTCCAAGAATTTTCTCCCGCTTAATTCAAGTAGTTGCGGCAGAATTAAGAAGACGAGGAATTACAATCTTCTGTTACCTAGACGACTGGCTCCTTCTCGGCCCGTCAAAAGCCACCCTCGAGTCCAATATAGAGATAGTGATGCAATTAGCCAAGGACTTGGGCTTCATGGTAAACGAAAAGAAATCGAAGCTCACGCCAACGACCACTCCAGAATTTCTGGGGCCAGGATAAATATTCCATGCCTTGTAGTACGCCCATCCCTCCACAGAGTGGAAAAAATTCTAGCAGTGGAGCGGCTTTGCTCAACCTGCTTCGCATCTGCCGAGGATTGGCAAGTTTTCCTAGGTCTACTCGCGAGCCTGATAGACCTCATCCCACAATGCAGACGTCACATGAGACCTCTTCAGCTGCATTTCTTGAGACACTTCAAACCAAGCGTCCACTCCAAGGACCATCCCATCCCACTATCATCCAAAATAAGTCAATCAGTCCAGCATTGGTCTTCTCATCTCTTCTAACCAGGGGAAGAAGACCCAAAAGCCCATTCCAACCCTCACTCTGACAACAGACGCGTCAAAGCTCGGCTGGGGGCTCACATGGGAAACCTCGAAGCCTCGCGGCCAATGGGAATCGAGAGAGTCGGCCCAAACATCAACGTTCTCGAGATGAGAGCAGTTCAACTAGCAATGGGCAGCTTCCTACCCCACATTGCAAATCATTGTGTTCCTAGAAAATCGGACAACAACACTGTAGTATCGTACATAAACAGAGAGGGAGGAACAAAATCACGAACTCTGTGCACTAACGATGGAGATCCTTTCGTGTGTCAGGATCATCGCATAACTCTGATAGCTCGTCACATTCCCGGGAAGGACAACTACCTTGCAGACTTCCTGTCGCCGAGGGAAATACCTCCCATCGAATGGCAGCTAAATCGCTCAATAACGATGAAAATATTCACTCAATTCGGACAACCTCAGATAGACCTCTTCGCGTCAATTCTGAACAAACAACTTCCAGTCTATTGCACGAAACACCAGGATCCCCTAGCCTTCGCAACAGACTCTCTATCGATATCGTGGAAAGGGATCTTGCTTACGCCTTCCCGCCCTTTCCCATCATAGCGCAAGTTCTGGAGAAGGTGAGGAGGACGAGGGCTCACCTCCTTCTATATGCACCATGGTGGCCGAGGAAACCATGGTTCACGAATCTAACAAACCTGTTGGCAGGGACTCCAAGAACACTCCCCTCGTTGCTAAATCTTCTGAATCAACCAGGGACAGAAAACCTATTATCCGAATCCAGAGAGACTGTGCCTAACACTCTGGCCCATTTCAGGAAATCGGCAGCGGACGCAGGCCTTTCGGAGAGAGCAGCAGATATGGCCGCCCAATTCCTCCGATCCTCCACCAGAGTACTTAATAATTCGAAGACTCCAGAGATACTACCGATGGTGCAGCAGTCTGCAGGTCGATCCAACCTCTGCCTCTTTAGGTAAGATTGCAGATTTCTTACTTGTCTGTTCGATGATAGTTTATCTATTTCATCAATACGAGGTTTATAGATCAGCCATAGCGGCGATTCATACAGGATTTGGGAACGGAGGAGACTGTCTCTAATTCAATGTTCTCTCCCGTCTAACTAGATCATTTTTCTTACAGAATCCACCTAAGCAGAGACTCATCCCAAGGTGGACCTTCCCAAAGTCCTTCGAGCTCTAGCAAAGTCTCCTTTCGAACCTATGCATAAATGTTCCCTTCTTAACCTTTCAATAAAGACAGTCTTTCTTATAGCAGTAGCATCAGGCCAACGCCGTAGTCTACTCCTGCTCTGTCAGTTAGGTCAGGTCATATCCGTTGGGAAAAGGATAGGGTTCGTTTGATTCCTAAAGCAGGTTTTCTTGCCAAGAACCAAAGAGAATCTTCTAAACCTTGCCAAATGTTTTACCATCAATTAGCAAATTCTCTACTGTCTCAGAAGATAGGTTATGGTGTCCAGTTAGAGCGCTTAAGTGGTACATTGACAGAACTAAGTCCATTCGCTCATCCAGCCAACTTTTTATTAGTTCAGTTAGAACCCCACGGGCCGGTTAGCCCAGATACTGTTTCCCGATGGATAGTTCAGGGGTATCAAGTCAAGGGGCCAGAAGCCCTACTTTCAGACTCAGTTAGAGCCCATGACACTAGGGGTATTTCAGCTTCTTGGGCTCTTTTCCAGGGTACTTCTATGGAGGAGATCCTCCAGGCAGCCTACTGGGAAGTCCTAATACCTTTGTGTCTTATTTACTTATCTGATGTGATTAGTCAGGATACGAGATTCGCATCTGCGGTTCTGTCGTGTCCTCATCGCTCCTAATTTGTTTTGAATTAATTAGGTATGTTTAGCTAGGTTTTTTTTTTTTTGGTGACCTTTAGGAAGGGCTTCCTTTTCCCACCTCCAGAATTTCTGTGTTAATCTAGCAATTTGAAGAGATATAGGTAAGTATTAGCGCAGTGTAGTAAATCAGAATGTTCAATTGTGAACATATTATTTACTAACAAGCTATACTTACCTATAGCTTCCCTCCCTTCCTCCCCTGTGTTCGTCGCCCTTCTTGGTTTTTCACGTGAACAAAGAGGAAGTAGACGTGTGTGGAGAGCGTTATATAGTCCCTGCGCAGTGACGGGTTTCCCGTCTGCTTTCAGGGCAGTTAGACTCTTTTCGAGTCGTCTTGTTTGCCGGTGGCTATTCTACTTTGGGCAACGAATAGCAATTTGAAGAGATATAGGTAAGTATAGCTTGTTAGTAAATAATATGTTCACAATTGAACATTCTGTTCAACTCATCTTATTTTAAAGGCCATTTCACTTGAATGCCCAGAACATGAATAGAGATATTTTACCTCGTTTTATTACACAAAATTGCAGAAAATTATGCATTTGCAAGGATTAATAGCAGATGTGTGGTTAAATGTTTGTCTATATTTCCATTTGTAGTTAGGTTAGGTTTTGTTGATTACCTATTAGTATGCAATAATTAATTAATTACTTTCTGCATGGCTTGTTTGCTACACACACATAAACCATAATCATTTTAATATTGAGGCCCAAGTATACATATATGATGTAGATTATTGAAAAATACTGTTTAAGGATTTGAGAAATGTTTTTATGCCTCCGCCACCGAAGGTGGTGCCGGAGCATTATGTTTTCGGGTTGTCCGTCCGTCCGTCCGTACGTACGCGTCCCGTTTTCGTTCTCGCGATAACTTAAGAACCGTTTTGACGGATCACTTTCAAACTTGGATCATGTATGCATATGGTAGGGACAATGATCTGACTAGATTTTAGGGTCATGAGGTCAAAGTCAAAGGTCACAGAGGTCATTGTATGCATGAAAATGGCTCGTTCTCGCCATAACTTAAAAACCGTTTGACGGGTCAACTTCAAACTTGGGTAATGTGTGCCTATGGGAGGGGCATGAAATGATTAGATTTTAGGGTCATGTAGGTCAAAGGTCAAAGGTCACAGATGTCATTGTATTACATGAAAATGGTTCGTTCTCGCCAATAACTTAAGAACTGTGTGACGGGGTCAACTTCAAACTTGAGTAATGTGTGCATATGGGAGGGGCAATGAAACTGATTAGATTTTGGGCGTCAAAGGTCAAAGGTCACAGAGGTCATTGTTATACATAAAAATAGTTTGTACTCGCTGATAACTTAAAGACCGTTGACGGAGTAAATTACAACCTACATCGATTGAAAGCTAAAGTAGGCCGTATAACATAAATACCCCAAAAATAAATTTAAAAAAAATAAATTTTCATAACAGTATTCATTAAAAGATGATCGACCTCAACCAGGCCATCCCTCCCAAGTACTCGTAAAAGTACCCCTATTATATAATGCGGCTGATGACGTCAAAGAAGTTTAAGGATGCTACTGCCAGGCATGATTGGGTTTCGCCTTTAGAAAACACGTTGTTTATTGCTATGTCGGAACAATAGAATTCTAGCACACATGGGGTCTTATTGTTCTGACGTAGCAATACAAACGTGTTTCTAAAGCCGAAACCCTATCATGCCTGGCAGCAGCATTCCCTTAAACTTCTTTGACGTCATCAGCCGCATTATATAATAGGGTACTTTTACGAGTACTTGGAGGGATGGCCTGGTTGAGGTTCGATCACCTTTTTAATGCAATACTTTCTAAATGGAAGATAAAATGCTTAAATTGGGAATTGTTGTATTAGGAAGAATATTAGCTTTCGTTTTATATGTAATTTTTTGTTTTCATTTCTCGGTCGCGTCTGGGACTTTAAGAACCGTTTGAGGGATAAACTTAAACTTGGTCATATGTGCATATATGAGGTCAATAAACTTTTATTAGATTTTGGGGTCATGAGTCAAAGTCACAGGTCATTGTGAACGTGAAAATGGCTCTCGTTCTTGCGATAACTTAGAAACCGTTTGAGGATCAACTTCAAACTTGATCATATTTACATATGGGAGGACAATGAACTTATCAGATTTTGGGTCATAAGGTTCAAAGGTCACAAGGTCATTGTGTACATGAAAATGGCTTGTTCTCGCAATAAACTTAAAAACCGTTTGACGGATCAATTTCAAACTTTGGTCATATGTGCATATGGGACACATATAAAACTGATTAGAATTTAGAGTCATGAGGTCAAAGTTCAAAGGCCACAGAGGACATTGTGTACGTGAAAATGGCTGTTCTTGCGATAACTTAGAACAGTTTGATGGATGAGACATCAACTTGGGCATGTGTGCATGTATGGGGGACAATGAATTTAACATATTTTGAGGTCAAAAGTCAAAGGTCAAGGGTCACAGACGTCATTGATATACATGAAATGGCACGTTCTTGCTGTAACTTCTGAACCGTTTTATGATCAACTTCAAACTTGGGTCATGTGGGAGAAAGATGAACTGATTAGATTTTTGAGGTCAGGACATCAAAGGTCACTGGTTATTTATGTAAATGACTCGTTTGTGCAATTTCTGAAGGACCTTTGACATATTCAACTTAAACATGTTTATCCTTTTTATTACATCAGTAGCCATCCTTCCTGAGTTGGAATAATTCTGATGATACAACTTTGATAGATTTGGGGTCAATATCTCAAAGATGTCATGGATATAAATGGATGTTAAAATACTCACATGCGATGTTAGACTCTTTTCGAGTCGTCTTGTTTGCCGGTGGCTATTCTACTTTGGGCAACGAATAGCAATTTGAAGAGATATAGGTAAGTATAGCGCAGTGTAGTAAATAGTTGAGTATATAAACTTAGATTTATTTTTACGCAGAAATAAACATTTTCTGAAGTGAAAGCTGAGCACAACTCATCACATTCTTCCTCTGTTAATTATGCTTTTCTATTTTTATTTTTTTTTTAAAGAAATATTAACACTATAAGAAACTGATAATCTATTCATACAAGGTGCACACGATGTGCGAATGAAAGGCTAATGATGAGATTTATATTTATAATGATTTATACCTCCACACCACAATCGTCATAGCAACTGCCTCTTCACACCTGTCTGGATCTCACAGGACACATCTGTTGTCATGGAAATCAGTGATTAAGTCCCTATTAACTCTTTAACCCTGGTGTATTCATTCTCCTATGCTTAGCACAGGTATCATGCAAGTTACCAATAGGTAATGAGTTAATTTTCATCAACCTCCACTGAATAAATGATAATCTGTATTGAAACGTCAAACCCTCTTTTATTTTGTGACAAAGTATTAATCAATCCACTGAATTTGCCCTCGTGGGAGGCTATTTCACAGCTCATCGGCTGAGTGCATTGTAATGCATGCACTTAAAACATAAACCCCTAACTGTGGAGGAATGGTAGCCATTTTATTTTTAAGTCTATTGTTTTAGGAAGCTATGGCAACTAATCTATAATTCCTATACCATACTGCACATAGGATTCATTATCAAAACGAGACACAAGTTGTCGAGCAAACTCAGCAAAGGGTTGATGAGGAAATCGGTATAATAATAAAAAATGGAGGAAAAAAATGAAGATAATAATGTTTTTATTTTGAGAAACTTAAATGTTTCATGTGTGCTCTGTAAAAAAAAAGAAATTGAATTTAAAAAAAAAAAAAAAAAGACTAAACATGACAAGCGGGAAACCATTCAAAAATGGATTATTTTGAACATATCCTTGACTTTTTACTGGTGACTTGTGTCTCATTTTGACATGGTGAAACGCAAAAGACAAAAATGGTGGGAAAGCCTGTGGAGTAACAGCAATTTACACCCTTTTTAAAAACACTGTCACTCTTCAGGCCCCCATTCCACCCTTTCATTTTTAGAGAGTATACTCCATGTTATGATGGTCATTCATATTTATCTGAAGCTTTAGAAATGATGGGTATTATTTTTTTTAAATCCCTGGATAAGAGAGTTTTTTTTAAAGGAAATTCAATAATTCATGAAAATATGCATGACGATTTACTTAGATCCTTTAGGGGAAGAAAAGTATGAAGTCTTATATCCCCATCATATGTTATTGCCACCCCTTCATAAATAATACATCTTACTTATTTTACATTTCAGAGATTTGAAATAAAGTCTTGAATAATACTATGCAGCCTTTATATTTCCTTCTCGTTATAAATAATGCATTGTACATAGTGGTGTATCTATAAAACTATACATCTCTCATATTTCTATAATGTACCTCTCCATTTTGAATGAGGAATCCAACTGACTTTAAATTTTGAACATTCTCAGACCTACATGTAGATAAAGTAGTTTTTTTTTGTTGTTTTTTTTTTTTTTTTACACTACATTTTGTGATCTTAAAGGGGAAGTTCACCCTGGAATTTTATTGGTCTTAAAAAATGAAGAAAAATAATAAAAAAATATTAGTCAAAGTTTGAAGAAAATCGACCAAAAAATAACGAAGTTATGAATATTTAAAGTTTTGATTCTGTGACGTCACGTGCGAGCAGCTCTCCCATTGGTTGTGTATGTAAATTCCATAAATTTGTCTTTTTGTCATGGTTCTTGATAAAGATGGGTCAGTTTGAGTTAGACATTTATATGAACATATGTTTGATGGTATATCGACCGCATAGGCGACATAATTATTTTCTTCTTAAAAAAATGACATTTTATGGAATTTACACTACATAACACATAGGAGATCTGCTCGCATGTGACGTCACAGAATCAAAACTATGAATATTCATAACTTCATCATATATTGGTCGATTTTCCCCAAATCTTCACTCATATTTTTCTTTTATTTTTCTGCCTTTTTTAAGACCAATACAATTCCAGGGTGAACTTCCCCTTTAAAGGAGTGATAAAAGTCTGAAAAAAACATTACATCCCTTATAAGTTTACCAATTTCATAAATAATACATTTTTTTTTTTTTTTAATGTATGAAATACTTCAATGAATGGTTTTGACTTATGCGAAATCTTTTTTTTCACTCTCACAAAATTTCCACTTCAATATAAGACTATTTTATAAAAAGATGTTAATAATCAGGAAAATATTGACTCACAAATTTCCCCAACTAGTCGAAAATCAAGAAATGATATGAAAGAGAAATATAGCAAACCTCAACAACTCAACAAAGGAATACAAACTAACAAACTGAATGCTTCAAACATCAAGTAACCTGAGATCCCTGATGCCTTCAACAATATTAAACAAACCGTAGAATATTTCAAGCTACCAGAATCAAATATATTTCCAAATCTAATTTTCCCAGAAGATAAAATCACATGAATCTTTGTCAAGCTAGACATGTAAGACCTACAGAAAACCTGTCAGCAGAACTGATTTCCAAATCAAAGACGATACATCCCTTTCAAAGCCACAGATAAATCATGCAGATTCACTGATATCCTTGATCCAAGTTGCATCCATTTTGAAGTTCACCATCACTCATATGCACAGTGGACTAGTTTAAAGGAACAGTGTACTGGTTTAAAGGAACAGTAGTTCCTTGGGTAAAAGGATTCCATGACAATTGCTCCGCTGCAAATACCATACAAATATCAAATGGCCAAATTCAACCCTTCCCTAATAAACATATAACCCTATTGCAACCCTAACCCTATATCTTAGACGAAAAAAAGCCCAAAGCAGGTGCAAATGTCATGTCACCACTAAAAGAGCTCACAATATTTGTATCCTCCAGAAAGTTGCAGATGAATTATATAGATTATCTCATCTCCAAATTGCTTCTCCTTGCCTCCACAAACTATATGAAGCTTCTGTCCCGAGTATCTCCATATGAATAATCCAATATAATGCCACTGTATATTTCAGAAGTGCATTGTTTGAAGCAGGTCCGAAGCTATTGAAAATGGTCCATTGCATCCTATACATGTAGTATCTCACAATTAAAGCTAAACATCGAACAATAACACGCTATTGTTAAATCCCAGTCCAGGTGCCAGAAGCAAATTTGGCGGCAATTAATGGACCCGAACATGTTTGCAAACAGTCCCAATCAAAGGCATTCAGAACAATATAATCAATGAATCACCAGGTCTAAAGCTCATCTTAACCTTGATGGGATGTTCATTACAATGTAAACAGTTTTACAGATGCTCTTATGAAGTAGCGAACATATCATTGACCTATGTCCTCTGGCTTCTTCAAAAATCAATAAAAATGTACTTCAAGCAATACCCGTTTATAGATTACAGGTAGTGGCAAGATGTTGACAGTCAATTGAAGAAAAAAAGTACTTTGGTTAATGTGTAAATATTTGTTTGTTTTGAGAATAAAAACATCTTGCATTTTTGCTTGATACCCATACATGCAATTTATAGCTCATGAAAGAGAGTAAACAGTTGCCAATCTATATAATAAAAGCCGAAGCCGAAGGACAAGAAAACGGAGAGCTGCCACTGCCCGAAAACGGGTAGTACCCGTTTCCGGCGACTATGTGTGGCGGGTCGTGCGCAGCCGAGACCCTACACGGCTTCCATCGTATCCGTACTGCATGAACGCGTGAAATCTAACGCTTTCCCCCCTCTATGTTCTTTGGGTATCGAGGTTCGGTGCGAATGTTTGTCGCCGTCGTTGTTTTTTTTAGTGTCAACACTTTGCTCAACAAATCACTTAACAAAAAAAGCAGTGCAACGTAACATTCAGACGTCATGAAATAGGACCGTTTGGATGCAATCTCGCCATTTTCGATGAAAAACTGCACACGGAATTTCTGCCGATCGATCGCTATAATCTATGGTGTCTTTAAGAAAGCAAAAACACGTTAATCACAGCAAAAAAAACAAAACAAAAAAACAACAACAACAAAGAGAGAGAGACAGAGACAGAGACAGACAGAAAGGGGCGTCATAAAAAAAAAATAATAAAAAATATACGTGTTATATAGAAGTGAGAGAGAGATACATATAACAAAATAGTAAGGGAGGATGGACAGCCGGAAATTGTATAGAAATCAAGCCACTAAAATTATAATTTTTAAAATTATTATAGGCCCATATTACGTTATCGGTTACGAAGTAATCATAAACTAATTACTCATATACCTCTCAGTCTAAACTTGATTCGGGGTCTTTTAATTGTTAAGTATTTTCTTGGGTTTTGTTTTTGATATTTCGTTCGAGGGAAAGGCTGCATGCTTCAAGAATATATGTTTTAATAAAATATTTTATACCTGAGATACATCCTGAAAGGGAACGTCTTCAATTAAACGATATAAGGTGAGTAAATATATAGTGGCAAATCCGGAAGGAAAAGAAAAACGAAAATAAAACAATGTAATAGAAAGAGGATGGAACGAGAAAAGGAATTAAAAAAAAAAAAAAAAAAAGTGCTCTATATTATATTTGAATAATTCGTTGATCACACTCTAAAAAAATGAGTAAAATCTTACCCAATATTGAGCAAAAAGGTTACTCGCGTGAAATTGAGTAAAAAATATTACTCATGCGGTATTGAGATAAACTGTTACTGAGTAAAAAATATTACTTCATAGCGATTGAGCTAAATGTTACCAGAAAAGAGTAACTTTTAATCATCTATGTATCATTCCTAATCCTAGCTTCGAAAGAGTAAACCATTAACCATTAGTTTACTCATTTTTTTGCGAGTTACCTTTTTGATCTGTTAAGAGTAAAACAAAATTTACTCCGTTGGGAGTAAAGCATTAGTTTACTCCGCGTTGGGAGAAAGCATTAGTTTATTCATTTTCTTGCGAGTTATACCTTTTTTTTTAGAGTGCAGCAGAGGTGAGCTGGAAATGTTTTTGTTTTGTTTTGTTTTGTTTGTTTTTGTTTTGGTTGGTTTTTTTTTTTTGTTTTTTTTTTTTGTTTTTTTTTTGTTTTGTTTTTTTTTTTTTGGGGGGGGGTTATGATTGATATTAATTCCGAATGCAATGTTAGCAAAATCTGGTAGGAAAAGAAGTCTAATCGTATATTAAAATATGTATAAGAACGAACTTGAAATAAATCTCTCGGAGGGAAAGATGGAGAAAAAAAGAAGAAGAGAAAGAGAGAGAGAGAAGGGGAAAAGGAATAATAAACAATCTATGGTGGACGGTTGTCAAGGTATCGAAACATTTGTACATGTATATAATAACACGATATTCCTCTTTATTGATAATCATTATTTTAAACATCAGCAGCAATTAAAAATGAAAATGAGTCGGTTGAAGGGCGTTTTTTTTTAATGTCGGAATGAAATTTTAAAAAAAAGGCGTCATAAAAAAATATACACCCCAACCATAGTGAGAGAGAAAGGGGCGTCTTATAAAAATAATATAATAAAATCCATGTTATGGAGGAGGTGGAGAGGATGCGCAGAGAGATATATAAACTAAAACAATAAGATAGCCGGAAAATTAAAAGAGAAACGAATTATTAAATTATGATATTTTCAAAATAAATATAATTTAAAGAGAAATCAAAATATTAAAATTATGATATTTCAAAATAGATATAATTTTCATAATAATGATTGAAAATCAAATAATATTCAAAATGAATATAATATTCGTTATATGAGGGAAAATAAAAAAATATGGAAAATTGGTTCTACCAATAGCCCCAAGAACATGAACCTCTCAGAGTTGTTTACCATTAACAGTTCAGTTAGGGCTCCAAGTACTCCATCGACCCATTCAGGTGTCATGAAATAATACAGTTTGATTAAATGAAGGAAAAAAATGAAAAAACAAAAAACAAACAAACATATTATAGAGGAGGTGGGAGAGGAGGAACGGAGAGGAGAGAGGGAGAAGAGAGAGATATAAAGTAAAATATTAAGGGAGTATAGGACAGCCGGGAAATAGAAAGACTAAACCAACCACTAAAATTATGATATTTCAAATTGAATATATATTACGTTATACGGGAAAGCAAATAAACTAAGGGGAAAATTTATTGTTCTGGCCAATGGACCAGAACAAGAGAGCAAAAACGTAATTCGAAGCAATTAAAGAGCTTACATGTCACTTACACGATTTAATCATGCAGATATCATGCACATTGTAATATATACCTCTTAGTCTAACTTACCTCTCAGTCTAACTGGATTGGTTTTTTTTTTTTTTTTTTGGGGGGGGGGGAGGGGCGGGGTGATTTTGATATTTGGGTTGATGGGCACACTTGAAGGATAATGTTTTGATAAAGCATTCATATCTAATTATTATAAGTTTCTGTAGGATGTCTCCAATTAAACTGATATAAAGATAACAAAATATTATAGGGGGAAAAATACGAAAAGGAAAGAAAAACAGAAGTAGAACTATAAGTAACATGCGCGTATTTTGGGTGGGGGGGGGGTTAAGGGACAACCAATTTACCTTAGCGGGGCGCTAAACTGACCTGAAGGGGACACCAAATTGGTCGAAACAAATATAAAAATAATAATAAAAATAGGGGGAAAAAATAATTAACACCCCTATATATGTCTGATATGTGACCTTTCTTTTCTTAGAGCCTGAATGCCGATTTTTTTTTTTTTTTTTTTTTTAAAACAAATTAGGAGAAATTATAGGGGAACGATAGAGTGAGAAAAGGGAAAGGTAATAACATGCTTGGTGGACTGTTGACATGATATCGAAATATGTTTATTATTATGATAACATTTCAACGTTTGTTTTTGTTTGTTTTTTGGGTTGTTTTTTTAACGTCAGAATCAAATTTTTATAATGTAACAAACCATATAAAATAAAATCATGTGCCTCCCCCTGTGCTGCTACGGGCACTGCTGCTAGTAATAATTTACTGTTCTAAAGAGTAGTGAACTTTTAGAGATCAAACTGAAATGGGTCTAAAGGGAACTGGAACGAAGATGTATGCTCTCAGATGGTGTCTATAGCCTCACATGGGGAATATTTCTTATACATAATCTTTGAAAAAGATTGTTTCTTTAGGAATGACAAAGGACTAAAAGCTATGAAGAGTCTGGAGCACATCCCCCTTCCCATAAAAAAATTCCTTTGACTCCCCAACTTCAGTAATATAAATGGGGCACACATGGTTGCAGTCCCTATATTTCAGCCGGGATCCTGTAAAGAACTTTTATTAAAAAGAGTCATTATTCAGACAACAGAACATATAGTAGCTACACTTACCAGTTATAAAATTGAGTTTCCCTTTTCACACATCCTTAAAAACAAGAACAAAAAAAGCGTACTGCACATTGTATATGACTTATCCAAAAGTAAAATCCTTGCGTAAGTCTTTGAGAGTTTTTACTTCAATGTACCTCCTAATGAGCCTTGTGTACTACCATGGATATTCTCTTATATATCCATGGTACTACTAAACATGGATGATACACACTCTCTCATGCATGTTTCGCCTTCTATAGACCCCCTAGCAGGCCAGCCAGGTTAGCTCTTAATTCTGACCTACAAGCTATTAACGGGAAGGAGGAAATTGCCTCTTACATGTACACCCCTGAGTTAACTCGTGGGTGCTAAATCGCACCCCATGTGTAAAATATGAACGAAGTTGGGTGTGGAAGGGGAATATGAGGCATTTGGAGGGGTAGCAAACATAACAAGATTTTGAATTGGGGAAAGGGTGTGTCAATTTCACTTTTGGAAAAAAAAAAGTTATGTTGCAACATCCACTAAAAAATATTATCCACTAAAAAAAATTATAGAGCCTATAACACGACAACATAGAAGAATCGGTATTATAGACTAGATAGAAAAAGAGGAAAGGTTATACATACACCTTGGAATAGAAAGGTAAGAGGAAGGATGCCGCTAAAGATCAAAGAGTTTAAATTGCCCGGGGAAGGGTAAAGGGATGGGCGTGGTGGGGTGGAAGTTATAAACACCTTGATGACAGAATGAAGAGCTGGGGGTGTTTCACAAAGAGTTATGTAGACGTAAATTCCTAGCTGCATAAGGTATACTGCGCATCACCTCATTGGTTGTTAGATCATGATCAGGGTCAGCGCGCCGTTGAGGAGTTTATCAATAAGATTGCGCGTTAAGTAGAGTTGAAGTGCGACTCTAAGTCTGCTTACGATCTTTGATATACCTCCCTGGATTGTCAGTGAAAGGATGTAGGAGTCATGAGTGGGCACAGAGGTGTTGTGGGGAAGAGGATAGGTCACTCAATTGTTGATCACAAGGGTAGGGATTCAAGTCATGTCATATCACTTAAATTTATAGATGAGTGAACAAAAACTAAATTATCCTTGGGGAAAAAAAAGTATCACAGTAGAAAGTGTTGGTTGATAAAAAGGCAAATATATGGAGAAGAGAGATGTTGAGAGAAGGTAAGATCAAAGAGCTTCAAGCAGATCAACAAAAAGAAGAGACAGAGTGGGAGAGGAACAGAGATAGAGAGAGAAAGTATGTAAAAGTACAGTCAAAGGGTGGATTAAATGAGAGTGTTTAAATGATCTTGGTGACAGATCCAATAGACATTTATATCCCCTGAGATTAAAGACAACACACACTGTAAGGAAAAATACAAATTCACCAATTTTATTGTTAACCCAACAAGGCAAGAGGGTGTGTTTTGCAAACATCTGTTTTAAACTTCAAACGCGTTGCAGGTCCTATTACAGCAATTCCCAAATACATTCTAACATGCTTTAGCAATGACCTGTCTAGAAAGGCATTTTTCCCAGTTCAATAACAAATTATTGAATCCAAATTAAAACCTGTTTCAAAGATGAAATTACATTAATTTATTATTGTGTGGTTTTCATGATGTTAAAAGAATCGTTCTGACTCATTAAAATTCACCTATTAATAAATGAAAAACATTTCCTCAGCCTAAATTATCTGATCAAGATAAGATCTTCCACAATACTGTAATGAAAAGTCCGAATTACATCTACATAAAATTTTACCTTGACTTTTGCTCAAAGAGCCTTATACAAACATTAAAAGGGAAACAAGAAGCAAGCTTAAATCATTGAAGCAAGATTAAAGACAACACACACTGTAAGGAAAAATACAAATTCACCAATTTTATTGTTAACCCAACAACGGCATGAGGCGTGTGTGTTTGCAAACATCTGTTTTTAAACTTCAACGGTGCAGGTCCTATTACAGCATTCCCAAATATATTCTAACATGCTTTAGCAATGACCTGTCTAGAAAGGCCCATTTTTCCCAGTTCAATAACAAAATTATTGAATCAAATTAAACCTTGTTCAAAAAGATGAATTACATTAATTTATTTTGTGTGGTTTTCATGATGTTAAAGAATCGTTTGACTCATTAAAATTTCACCTTTATTAACTAATGGAAAACCATTTCCTAGCCTAAATTATTCTGATCAAGATGAAGCATTTCACAATACTGTAATGAAAGTCGCGAATTACATCTAGCATAAAATTTTACTTGACTTTTGCCTCAAAGAGCCTTATACAAACATTAAAAGGGAAACAAGAAGCAAGCTTAAATCATTGAAGCAAGATCAAAATCTCCCAAAATACCAGAAATAGGAGGTCCCTAATCACATCAAATTATCAACAAAGAATTCTCCCACCCGGATTCATTCCATATGAAGCCTAAAAACCCAAACCGAAGGAGTTGTGGAAGCTGTAATTCCACCGTATTTCCCCCCAAAGCCGCCTGGCCCATATGCTGCACCGACGAAAAGTGGAAATCCGCACAGCTGACAGACGCAATTTATTCCCTTCCTCAATGAAGTCAAGTGCAAAAGAGAGAGAAATGAGGTGGAGAGTCTGAGCAATACGAGATGATAGACGGTCTGTTAGGGTGATTAACGCCTCGTGATAGAGAACAAAATGTGCTGAGAAAATATTGTTTATTGACACTTGAAAAACTTTGAATTTAACGCTCTTTAAATGTACAATATATACATGTTTTCGGACCCTTCATGATTCAATGATCAATGCTTCATCATAGTGAAAAGGACTTCATTTTGACAGCCAGAATCATATATCCACCTAACTTTAACACCACTAATGATAACATTTTGTATGTTTCGCATCTGATTAACTTTCTTATTTTCACTGTCCAATTCATTTCTGTTCATTCTTTGCCCTGTAACACAAAGAATTACAATCGATTTTAACTTGGTAGCCTCATTTGGACCGCAGGTACAGTCATGGATTAGGATAAGGATATAATTAAGATTAGAGTTAGGGCTAGGGTTAGGATTAAGATCATGAGCTTTGGAGCATCCTGTCCATGATGAGGCTACCGAGAAAAAATCTATTGTAACTTTTTATCGATTGTATGTCTTTATGTTACAGGGCACTTGTGTACGAAGTGAAAAACGTAAAATTAAAATATCTCCATGTTGTTATTTCATACAACTGTTTGCTCACCAGCACTATTTATGCCACAGAGATCAACATGAAAACCTAAATCTTGGGGGTGCGGGGCACATACATGTATACAACATTTGGAATACCAAGGGTTGAAACGGGGGTAATACTGCCCCTACTTTAAACAGGTGGGTAATATTGGTTTTCTACATGAGTACGATAGGAAACAGATACTCATGAAGAATCAATCAACCTTATACAGCTAAGGGGAAGATGTCAAAATATGGGAAATCCAATCAAAGAAATTGTCCAGAGCTGTTAACTGAAGAAGGGTGTGGGGATAGGAATGAGGGAGGGAGAGAGAGGGAGAAGGACAGAGGGAGAGGGCAGGAGCTGCAAAGAAAATTGAGAGAGAGAAAGGGGGCATAGAGGGGGAAAGAAGGACAGATCAAGAGAGAGAGAGAGAGAGAGAGAGAGAGAAAGAACAGGGACAGAGAAACTGAAGATATGAAGACATGGGAAAAGAAAGATGGAGTTAAAGAAAATGCACATATATACAGCAGATAGAGATTAAGAAAGAGAAGTACATGTACAGGAAAATTGAAAATAAATGAGAATGGAAGAGACGAGTTAAAAGAAGACTTTTTATTTTTTTTTTGAGAGAGAGAGAGAGAATCAGAAATAGGGATTGCAATTAATTGAAAAAGAAACAAAGATAACATGAGAAAGAGACAGAGGGAGAAGAATTAAACTGATACTGAAATAAAGAGCAAAAAACAAGGGGGGGGGGAAAGCTGAAACAGGAGAGGGGCAGTATTTTGGTGATGATGGAGAGAATTATTGTGAGTCAACCACTCCGGGATACCAGCACACCTCTACATGCTATTTTTTAAAAAGTTGATAGCTACATTTAGAGCCGAGTGTGTTTTTATAACCTTTCCCATGTCCACTATTTCTATAAATGACGACCACATGGTCATATCATCCATATCTTTCAACTGCCAAGGAATGAAATTTTCATACAAACATTCATTATTATTTCTATTTTTTTTTCACCTGAAGTTAGGATCAGATATGCATTTCACCTTTAAGTAGCCAAGTCAATGTACATGTAGACTTTCTTTAAAAAACATGTATAATTTACCATTACTAAAATTTAGCCCAATATAAACTAGAAAAATACTCACCACAAAAGCATCCGAATCACCAGATCAAATCCAATCAATATCCTTGGTTCAACAAAATAATTCTATCCCATTTGCACAAAAACAAGTTCTCGTTTTTCCAATTTTGTTAGCTTATAACTGGTCAATTAAAACACATCACATAGCCTCCAATAATAATTTACTTAAAACCAGCAACGGATATTTGTTCATGGCTATGCTTCTCAGGTTAATGTAAAATAACAGCATCAAGTTTCAGAGTCAACAAAAGTCAAGCTTGTATTTTCTCAAAGTGTCTTGGTTTCCCCATTCACCAACTCATTCACAAATATCAAGGAAACCTTCCTACACAATGGAGCTTTCTACGGAACTTGGAGTAAGAGAACTAAGCAAACTCAGAGCTTCCAAAATTGATTCGGTATCTCAAAATACCAGCTCACTTAATGGGACAAGAGGGGAAGTTTGGGCTTAAAGCATGTGTCATACAAAGCTAGCTCTCTCTCTGTGGTTAAATATGTGCGCTTCATCAGGGACCTTATCACCTTACCAGAACCAGAAAGGGTGTTAATTCACATAAATGTGAAACTTCAGGTTTACCAAACTTCCAAATCTAAAACTTCCAGCCGGTATCAACGACTTGGGTTCACAAATTGGGCAAAATTTCAGTTAAAGTAACTTCAAAGTTTGAAACTATAAGCTGTGGTTAAAGTCTTAAATATTTAAGCCTAGTCTAATCTTGATCTCTCCCTAAATAAAAGGATGAACGCTTAATTTTCAAGTGAGGTCGCTTTAAGCTGAGAGTGCATGAAACTTTAAGTTCAGTACGTCTTCTAGAGTATATTCAATAGGCAAACTACAGTATGAACTACACAATGCTCAAGGTTTCATCACAATTTTTATGCTTAAACCTTAGGCTATGTTAAGGTTTAAAAGTGAAAGTTTTTTTAAAACCACAGGCCGAAACCTTTGAACATCATATACATGTACATGTAGCTTTGAAATCCCTATGAAACTTCAAGTTAAACTAAAGTTTTAACCTGCTGTGTAAACACATCTTATATGTTGAAATACAAGTAACCCTTCTTGCTCTCGACTGATAAAATCAAGTTAAATTCTTTGCTAAGCCAGCCTCTGAGGACCATAGCAATGGTCAGGGAATTGGGGTCAGTTTGTAAGGACAAGTCTGGATTACTAATCTGACCTTGAGGATTAAACCTGTCTGGCGCTAATCCTCAATGGTAATATTTTTAAGTTTGATTAAAGGATGCGGTAGACTTTAGGGAGGGGTCTAGTCTGAGAAAGGCAAGAGATGTAAATAGGTTGAATGTTGAAATATACATCAAAGTAAACACAACACAAAAAGAAAGTTCCCCTATTCCAGATATAAATCATTTTTGAACCAGGAAGAATTGGAAAAATCTAATTATATCTTCATGTAGGGAATTTAATTAGCTACCTTGGGAGCGAATTTTAGGAAAAATCATGAAGTCATGCTTCAGTAAGCAATGGTAGAATGCAAAAATGTGGTTTTTTGAAGTTCCCAAGCCTAAAATCACAACTTTGATTCAATGATATTGGACCGATTTTCAGATTTTAAACATTTTACACGTCAGAATGTATGCAAAACGTGCTTTCCAACACACGGAAAGAAAATTTGGATCAAATTTCACGGTTGAGTGAGCATGCAGCAAGAATTGCCCAAACAGCGATTTTTACTTTTTGCCATATTATATTCGATCAAATATGATGGAACTCCTGTTTTGGAAGTGTATGCAGTCAATATCCCTTCATTCACGATTGAATGAACCATCAAACAAACAATGGCAAAGAAGTAAAAACCGCAGTTTGGGTAATTTTTGCTGCATGCTCACTCTTTTTGTGTTGTGTTTACATGTATAGTAATAAGGAAATCTAAATCTTCATGTCTTATTCCACGGACTTGGTGAGAGTATCAGAGCCATAACAAAACAAATACACAAACATATCAGCATCAGGGCACAAAACAGACATTATCTGCTTCTACAGTTATTTAATTATGAAAAGAAATGTTGTAGTACATATACATGTATTTCTGTCACATGACTGACTGTATAGGAAAGGAAATGGGGGAAAAATGAAATACACTGTACAAGTATGAATGATACATGTAGTTTAGCAAATAAAAATACACTATCATTCATATGACATGGATGTGCATTATGTACATCTAGAAGCTACATTATTGAGGGAAAAATCAATTTTAACTGTTTTTATTTTTATAGGAGAATGGTACATCTGAAGAAATCCTGCCTCGAATACCTCCTGAAGATAAATTGATATCTTATATAGATCCATATACAAATAAAACTTTTGACACATTTAATGAAATAACATTTAAATACATGCACACAAACAGTAGATGCATCTCACGAATTCCAGTTTGCAATGCCACACCTGCATACAATACAGAGTTCATGTAAATATTTCATAGTTGATCTCTGACATTAGAGGGGGAAAAAACAAGATTTATGTAAAGGTCTTACCTGACTCAGTCCTAGTCTGAATGAAGATTGATCTAGGTCTAGATGATTCAGGAGCAACTCCACAGCCTGAAGAAAAATGATATAGATTTATTAAAACATGTATGATCTGCATGTCAATTATTTAGGTATAAATGGCATTATAGATTTGTTTTAAAGTATGTACATGCTGGTAATCATGTTCGTCACCATCCTTAATCTTATCATCATCATTATCTGTATAATCAGCATCAACCCTGTCATCATCAAGATCATCATCATCACCCTCATGATAATTATCATCATCATCATCATCATCATCATTACATCATCATTATCATCATCATGAATGCCATTATCATTATCATCTTCATCATCAACATTATCATTGTCACCATCAGTATCATCATCATCATCATCATCATCATCACCATCATTATCATCACCACCATCGTCATTATCATCATCATCACCACCACTATCATCATCATCATCATCATCATTATCATCACCACTATCATCATCATAATCATCATCATCATCACCATCATGATGATGATCATCATCATCAACATTATCATTGTCATCATCAACATTATCATAACCATGAGCATCATCATCAACTTTACCATTTGCACCATTATCACCATCAGTATTATCATCATCATCATCATCATCACCATCATTATCACCACCACCGAAATTATCATCATCATCATCATCATCATCATCTTCATCATCATCATCATCACCAACATCATTATCACCACCACCATCATCATTATCATCATCATCATCATCACCACCACTATCATCATCATCATCATCATCATCATCATCATCACCACTATCATCATCATAATCATCATCATCATCATCACCATCATGATGATCACCATCATAATCATGATGATCATCATCATAATCATCACCATCATCATCATCATCATAATCATCATCACTATCATCATCATCATACCTTTCTTTCATCCATGACAGGTTCAGGCATCTTGGCTTCAGACGGGGCCAGGATCTCAAACCGATAGCGGAACTCTTGGAACAACATGCTCTCTGGGAAACCTAGAGAGGGAGACAGTCAATAATAGATCAGTGTCATGTAAGGTGCGCAAAGTTCTCCTCGATGAGAGAAATTATTCCCAACAGAGATAGCGAGAATTTTTTCCCCTCACTTTTCTAAGAATTCTTTGGGGAAAGGATATTAGTGTTTTGTTACAGAATGGACAGAAAAGAGACTCATACATTTCACAATGAAACAAAGGAAATAGAAATGGAGATAGGATGGGCAAATGGAGAGGAAGGTTGGGAAGGAGAGAGAAAGTAAAACAGAGAGATAAAGAAGAAGTGAAAGGGAGGGAGGTATAGGGAGGGTGGGGAAAAATACAGATGATGGAAGGGATTAAATTGAAGGAGGAATCTTTGAGGACGAAATTTAAAGAAATATAAAGAGTTTAGAAGACAGAAAAAAGAAAAATAGTGCTCTTGTTCCAAAAAGACATTTTTTCTAACCGTGACCAGATGATAACATTTTTTTCTGTCTACTTACCAAACCTGAAGATTCTGATGGCAGCCATGATCTTTGACCCCCTGACTTGTGACCTCAGCAAGGGTACATTCAGTAGTTCATTGTTAGAGGGAGAGTTAGGAGGTTTGCCTGCAATGATCCTAGCTTCACACAACCCAGCATCAGCATGGGGCACCAGGCAGTGGACAAAGTGAAGACGAGTGCGACGGATGCTCTCAACAATACCATCCTTTAGAGAGAAAAGACAATTTACACATCGGTTTATAGTTGATCATACACAGTTTGAGAGCATGATAAGGGTATAGTCAGTGGGTCACTGTTGGAGAGAGAGTTGGTAGGTTTGTGTGCCATAATCTCAGCTTCACACAACCCAGCATTAGACAGTGTATAAAGTGAAGGCGAGTGTACTCTCAACAATTCCATCCTTCAAGAAGAAACAAGGAAGATGATATAGACAAAGATCCTGACAAGATCCCTCTTGCTTTTATCAGATGATTAATGTCTGTATTACATTGTATTTTTATGCATATTGTAATAAACATTTACTGAGAAATGACATTCATGTTAGCAAGATGGTGGTTGTCTTATTTTCAAAAGGAGTGTGCAGAAGTTTCAACAGAGTAAGGTTCCCCCAACATATTTTTCGGGATGGATTTTCATTTTCACTTATTTTTGTATTTTATTTATTGTTTTTGCTTGTGCCTACATGCTCTAGGAGGAAAATGGACAAATAATAAATTGCCAATTTGAGGAAGAATGTATAATTCATTAAAAATTTAAGAGATTTGGGCCCACTGTACAAATAGGTTGTACAAAAATAACGTGCTTACCACTTGATATTTGGCCTGCAGACACAATGATTTCCTCTTGATGGCTGCCGTCCCACTGGTCCACGCCCTACGTATGCTAGAGGCTCTGCGTAGTGATGAACCGCCCTCTATACCAGCGACTGAGCCAACCATAGAGCTAGGCATGGAGCCAGACAGGTTGATAAAGAGACGACTGATGTTTGGTCTGGAAGTAGAAATGAAAATTGCATATTAATCTTTGAAAAGATATATATATATATATATATATATATATATATATATTTGATATTGATTCATAAAGTCCTTTAAAGTGAGATCATCATCATAACTTTCACGTTGATATCTTTAAAAGGATTGAGTAACTTTATGGAGCCTAGCAAAAATCTAAGCTGTGGGCCCTATATGCATATAATAATTTGTTAAGAAGAAACCGTGAACAAAATGACTTCCTAAACATCAATACATGTTCACAATAAGTAAAAAAAAGTGTTAATTTTCCCCTTATAGACTACTTAAGCGTACCCAGGTACGTGATTCAAGGTTTCTTATGTACCTTCTTATGTACCAAAATTTGACCTGAAATACATTGTAGGATAGTACAAAAAACTATAATAACGTACAGCACAGTGAAAAACCTTCTGTAATTTAATATTTTCGTAGATCTGTTTGGCAAACCAAATGTATACGAATAAATATGGCATAAGTCTCCCTAACTGACTTACTTCTGTGATTCTTGAAGTACAACGGAAGCGCTGCGAATGGCCGGGTGTTCCCTGGATTCCCTAAGCCAGTTAGTAGCATTGTATGTGATTGGTACAGTGCCATGGATGTGATTTAAGATGAATGATTTCTTATCAGGACTCTGCTTGATGGCTCCGTCAGCTGTAAAGCAGAAGGTGAATAAGTTAGATTATTACCTGTATGAGGCATTTTGGAGACAAGATATAGCGTGTATTTTGTCTGCCTAATTGATCCAGTCAACAAAAAATACGTCACAATGGATAAGTTGTACCACAACGGGCCGTAATATCCATATTCCCCTCCTCCGTGATTCCCTATTGGGTTTGTGTACAAAACTGTCGGTCCATAATATCCATATTTTGTCTGGTCGCGAGTCCTACGCGTAATTGTAAGTAGATGATGCGCGTTAACAAAGAGTAAGACAATGGATACGCACAGAAGCATTATTGCGTCACAATGGTTCAACTCAGAATGCTGAAGAAACAAAGAAAAACACCCAAAAAAAAACACGACAAATGCCCAGTTTAAATCAAGTAAACTTATTTTATTCCCTTAAAAATGGGGCTAATTGAGGTTAACAGGTAATAATAATAATATTGACTGGCTTTACCTTCGGGAGATACCTCCTATGTTTCCCTCACAAGACCCATATTGCCCTCGTCTTCGACTCGAGGCAATATGAGACTTGTTTGGGAAATATCTGCGGTATCTCCCTCAAGGCAGTTAATATTATATAAATATTCAGAGTATATTGGATGACCTTGAGTGGGATACGTAGAAATATTTTCCTTCAGTGGGTTACAATATTACATGTATACCACGAAAATTGATCATTCAATATTATAATTATATTTAGATACATGTACCCCACAAACACATAAATCCTAATCTTGTCATCCTTTTCTAGCGATCGTGTAAGGTGCACCACAGTACTGTTCTGTGTTCCTCAGATCAGGATTTGACGTACGGATCTAAGGAGTTTAAAAACATTATTGAAGTTTCCCATATCTTGCCAAAAGCAGTTTAATATGCAGTGAAATTTCATTCTGACGTCACATATCTGTATGGCGCATAATAAACGTGCAACTGTTCATAAGCACTGCAATTTCTCAAGTCAGCCGCATGCACACACTCATTTCATTGGCCAATGGTAATCTTGTGGGCGGGGCAAAATATTAATTGAATCCAATATTAATAATATTGGACTGTCACATGAAGTGCTCCTAGCCAATCAATATTCAACAAACTTTCAATGATGGATATAAAAATGTCTATATACTCACATCTGTTAGCTTCCTCATGGTAGTGAAGATAAAGACGTTCCAGGAAGGAATCATCAGACGCTCCTGGAAAGATGGATTCTTCGTCCAAGAGCCAAAGGATCCCCTTCTGTTCTGTGTTCCTCAGATCAGGATTTGACGTACGGATCTAAGGAGTTTAAAAACATTATTGTGTACTAAATTTATATTGGAGAAGAATAATCTTTTATAAATGTGCTAATACTTATCATTAAAGTGCAGGGAAAAGGGCGAGGCAGAGTTGATAATGAATTGACTTGAATTGACAATCCAGGTACAAATGTATGAAGAATTCCCAAGGGAAAATCCAAAGTCAAAACTTCAGAAATAGATCCAAAAGTGTTTTTTAAAAGACAGCAGCACATTTAGCATTCAAAAACCGTAAATGATCTTATAGGGAGTAAGCCTGCTCATAAAAAATTGTACAATTGTATGGTCAAAGAATAAAGGCAGGGACATGCATTTTGGACCCCAAAAAAACTTGGTTGGTAAAGGGAGTTGTCCATGAGGTAGGTACATGAAGGTAGAGAAGATTATGGTTAGATCAAAGAAGATTTGTTGGCCTGTATTCTCAAAAGCCGCCTAACTTTAAGCCTAGCTCAAATTCCTGGTTTAACTATGGCTTGCTAAAATGGAATCAATCTTTCTATGTTGCATGTTCCTATCACCTTCAATGAATCCTGGAATCATGTTTTAATTGTGAGGAAAACTATTGTACTTATCAATTCCCAAGCGGTTTTTAATAGTTTCACTACCAAAAATTATGATGAATTGAACATCTACATTTCGGGATTTATTCCCTTTTAGCAAGCCATAGTTAAACCACAAATTTAAGCTAGGCTTAAAGTTAGGCGGCTTTTGAGAATATAGGCCGTTAGATTTCAAAATGAACTTACCAATCCTTGTTGCCTGTCAATAAGGTTCACCATAAGACCAGGGGTAGATTCTGAGTCATTCTCCCTTCCCAGATCACACTCAATGTTCTCCTGAATAGGTCAATCAAAAGAATATGGAAATGTAATCATTAAAACCAATACTCTTTTAAGTCCTACATTTTCTCCAATTCTTAAGATTTCAATGTTGTGACTTCGTAATCAACAAGTTTAACTTTTAATCTAATATACTCTTGTATGGCTGAAAATTCTTTAACTGAATATGATTTAAAAAAAATTTTTTTAAATTAAAAAAAAATTTGATGTCATGGTCACTGTTAATGCAGACTTATTAGTTGTGAATAAGAACCTCAATTACCTTTAAATTTTTTAGAAGGGCACCCGAAAATCAGGGTTTTTGATAATCATCCAAAGCTTACACGTCAGACACAACAATTACCCAAATTCCTTAGTGCACCACTTGAATAGGAAAATCTTTTATAATGTGATATCATTTTGACCGATCGTTTTGCGGGATTTTGGGGATAGATACAATTTTTAGAAGCAGATGAGACTCAAGAAATAATCACTTTCGTACCTGGGCATACTTGTCCTTCATCTGTGTGAATGCTGTATCATGGAATAGAAGTTGCATCCTCTCCTGTGCATAGTTATTACATAGATCCTGGAAGCTTGCTCCGGTCTTACGACCACATCCCTCAGGTATCTGGAGACCGGGTAGATCTACGACCAGTATGGAGGACTTGGTGCGGTACGCTGATGATAGACCCCTATAGAAGAAAGACACGGGTTAGAGTATAAATTAAAAACTATTGGTTTGCTCTCCAGAGGCTGCACTAACATCCTCATCACCTTTAGGTACTACTGTTGTCAAGGAAAGTTGAAAAACAAGATTGTATAAGGCTACCTGCAAGATATTATCAAAGATTACACATGACCTTTATAATAACACCTTTGCCTCTTAAAGACTCTTCCATGAAATTTGCTCCAGGACATTTGCTCCGCTATAGATTAAATACACTATTTGAATGACTAATGGCAACTCTGGATTCACCACTATACCCTACCCTAGATCTAACATAAAACCGTATTGTAACACTTAACCTAACGCTATGTCTTAGTCGAAGTAAATCCTGGAGCAATTGTGGCAGGAGCAAATGTCTTGTCACCTATTTACAATGTACCTGTTGACTAGCGAGACCACTGCATTGACCAGCTCCATGTAGAGTCCAGAGATCATCCCCTCCAGAGCTTCTATAGCAGCGCCCCCTGACCCGCCCCCATCGGATCCCCCATCAGAGGGTGTGGCTCTCAGGTTGGTCCGGGTAGGGGTACCAGTGGACTTAGGGTTGAAGGTGTTACGGGCGAGGTCCTCAAGAGACACGCCCAGGAGGGTGGCAGCTCGCTGGGCCTCGGACGGGTTGAGGAACTGGGCCTTGGCACTTCCCGATCCTATAATAAAGGAAAAATTGTAAATTGTATGTAAAATATCTGTGGGAAGTAACTTTTGTCAAATAATATATTGGAGATTTGAAAGCCAGGGCAGCTACATGTACGCTTTCCGCTCTAAACAAATTGTGATTTAAAGGTCATGTATAGTTTTGGGAGAATAGATTTTTTTGTTTTGCTTCCAGAGCAGAATAATACGAATGAATACCTCAATTAACCTCTGTGTACAAAGGGATTTGTCATAAAATCCACTCTAACACCTGAATTTAGCAACAAAACTGTGTAGATATATCTATTGACAGTGCCACAATCGATAGGATCTCACATGGACAATGCCAGCATACAGCGGTTTGTGTACAAAGCTTATGCTCTTCCATACACAGACTGTACACACAGAATTCACTCACGCTATACCAATCAGCTGCTGATTGGCATGCCCAGAGTTCTGGGGTGAGAGTGAAGGAAGTATGGCCTTATTTTGATGAACATCTCCCCGTGCTCATGCAAACTATTACATATCATGGAAAGACATGCATGGAATATGATTATATCCTTTGCCCATATATTGATATGTCATTAGAACAATTTGAGGACAAGTTGAGCAAGTTTTAACAAAATCAATTTTTTTCTACTACAACTATAATTGGGCTTTAAACTGTGTAACCAGTAGAAAAAATCTTCTTGAATAATATGTGTTTCAAATCAGTAGCCTAGCTAAGATTGTTAAATACTGCAGCACATTGACCACCATACTAAAAGGATATGAGAGTTATACAAGAAGGCAATATTATCATAAAACTGGAGATATACTATCACTATTAACAAACATAATATTCTAAATTAATTTGCTGAAATAAAAAAAAATAATATTGAAACCTGCCTCCTCGAAACAGCCAATAAAACGCACATGGCAGGAAAACCCAGGGTTCTTTTTTCTATATAGAATCATTAAAAGCTTTTCTTGCATAATAGTAAACTACAAGTGTTTGATATCATTAGAAAGCTTTGAATCTCTAAGTTTCAGACAAAATATAAATCCAAATCTAAATCATATACTCTGAATGTTACCTTTTGTTGCTCCAGCGGCACCTAGGTGTATGATAGCTGCTAAGACACACCATAGAGCCTTGCATTCATCAGGCGTGAAGTTAAGAAGCTGACATGCAGTAAGGACCTTCTGCCACATCACCTTGCCATGATCAATCTCCACATTCTGAAATTTGAAAAAAAAAAAGAAATAATAAGAATAATACAACTACAGTACCGCCTGAGATCAACGTCACAGTTGATTGCAATCGATTGAGTGCAGTTGTACACAAAGTACATGGGGATGATGTCATTTGATTGCAATCACCTGTGATGTTGATCTCAGGCGGCACTGTACTTATTATAACAACAAAGATTTACAGAGTGCACAGACCGTCCATGCACGAATATGGCGTTAGCTCAGCAAAAGTTCTCTTTGATGGAGGCATACATGTATTTGTAAGCTAAAACTTAATCTTATATTTTCCTTTTAAAAAAAAACTTATGAACAATTTACAACACCAATCGGCATTCTCAGCTCACAATTAATATTTTTTTAGCAAATGAACAGTATGTCCAAGAAAAATGTCTAACCAACTCTGATAGCTTCACATTTAAAGGCCAATAAAGTCAAACAATTTATATACAGTGTACATGTATCTGTAGTGGGCCTTTCTACTAATTTATTTTTCATAAATACCATGAAAACAATTTGAAAGCTAACAATATTTTGTTTTACCTTTTCCACTACACTAGATGTAGATTCTCATTATGCTTTTGATATATATATACAAATGTATATATATATAAAACAAAGAAACAGGATACTGCTGTCATTCCTTCAAAATCATTTAAATCACTAACCTTTTGCAATGGCTGAATATATGGGTTCTCTTTGGACATCTTATTCAGTGACAGGTCTTGACTGAAAAAGAGAAATATAAGAGAAAAATACATTGTAATATGAAGAGTATTGAAAGATTTATATACATGTATGCCATCAAGTGGAAGAATGGCAATTAGGAATCATAACACAAAAAACTATCTCATTTTGATCCTTTAAAATTATTTAGAACAAAATTCATAAAATGTTAAATGTACAAGTACTATCTGCCTCCAACATCAACGATACTACCAATACATCATTTTCCTTTAATAAGCAAGGCAGTTTATCTACATGTACATTGCCAATCTTAAGTCCACTGGACACTATACGACTTTCAGTGGCACGACCGACCGACTTTGGATCTGAAATAACTAAGCGCATAAATTTTTACACGCGCTGCTTTATTTCGGATCCAAAGTCGGTTAGTCGTGCGACCTTTAGTGTGCAGTGGCCTTTAGACTATGAAGGGCTTCTTATCTTTATTAAAATAAAATCAGCATATTCGTTATTATGACTCAAAGGATCCTCATCTACCCTTCTTATTGTGTGATCCCTGAAAGAGATGGTGATGCTGCAAGTGACTCAGTTCGTCTGGTCTCTTACAAGATACCAAGAGAGCTGTGAAAGCAATTATTCATTCCCTCACGGCATATTTCACACCACACTCAAGCTCACCACTTGTTTCCAAGCACATGATTTAGTCTATGACATAAGGGCATATCACAAGTAAGAAACAGTTGGGAGCTTAACGAGTTTTCACTAAAGTGACATTCTTGTTTTATTATAATGATAATCTATGTAATTAGGTTCCCACTCTTCCCCTCCCGATCCTGATATGCTTTACAAAATAAATATCAGGGTCTAAAATATAAAACTATACACGGCGTCTTATAAGGCCTGTATTGTAGCTTAGATTTTGGCACAGCTCGAGATTGATACAGTGCAAGCTCAAAGTACTACTACATGTAGTCTACAAGCTGACTCAAGGTTCAGACTTAAATAAAAACAAAAGAACAAAATCATGCCTTAAAGGTGAAGACTAGACGATGTTTTACTACATATAGTGGACATGGGCTTGATCGTGTCCCCAAACTATGTTGTAGGCCATGGGAGCTTGTTAAATTGTCGGAATAGAGTCTGTGCAAGTAGACTAAGTGATTCAGCGGAAGAGACAGTTAGTTGAGGTGTGATGCAATAATGGTGAGGGTGACCATGGCGACTCCTCTGCTACTTTCACACCGCTCCTGAAGCAACACCCAGGTATCACAAGTGTCAAGCTATTAGACTTAAAATTCAGGCTCAATTAGGGTAGAAATTGTACTTGTACAGGCTTTTGAACTCCTGCATCACTTTTGCTCTGTCTTTATTTCTCCCTCCCTCTCCGCTGTACATGTATAACTCTTTGTCCGTATCTAGATGGTTGGTTGGTTTGTTGACTGATTGGGCAGAGACTGACCTGTAAATTCCCCATTCAAAAACATGACTGAAATTCAAAGTCAGTTCCACAGAGCTGAGAGTGAGTGTTTAGTACTCAAACAACCCCTCATCTGTTCAGTTCTATCTCTTATAAAAATTTACACCAAAAATGAAGATCCTTATCATATTCATTGAGTGCATGACTAGCAAATCAGTACCAAAAAAATGTGCTGTTTATGAAGTTGTAAAAAGTAGTGTAAAAATTGTCTTCATTCGCCTGCATTCTTTTGTTAAGTCCAGATGTGAAGATTGATCAGTGTTTGGGACTGACTGCAGAGCAATTCTTTAGAATAGATTTACCTGAGTGATGTGTCTGCCCCTGCCATGAGGTAGTAGAATATATTGAAGGATCTCTCATCCTCTGGCTTCCTAATGATGCGATACTTCTCCAACATCAGGACCTAAAATGACAAGAACAATGGGATATAATTAAATGATATTAATTTCACAAGACTATATCAAGAAAGTATACAGGTTTTTTTATTTGGAGTAAGCAACTAATGGAACTAAATTCCAAATTGAAGGTCTTGATAAATGCATTTATTAGCTAAAAACCATACTGTATTCTGCACCTCTGAATAGCTTACTCATTGGAATGTGCATGACAAGTGCTGTATTTACAGTGTATTATTAGTAAAAAAAAAAAGAGTGCAATTATTACCCTTTATTCATTTTTAAAGGGTTACCCGTTTCCTTCAACCCATGGAATCCCCAGTTCTTGAGAAAGCCTGTTCCCTTAAGAATTCATGGTAGCTTTAGTTTCGGGATGAAATTTAAGAATAAATTTGAAATGTCTTGCTTTGGTTGTTGATGTTGTTTGTTTCTTTTACTACGCTTTGGGGGCTCCATCCTTGATATCACTTTTTTAAGATTAAATTAAACTTAAAGTGATCCATCCATCTAATGTGGTCAAAGACTAAAGAGTAGATACTGGCACATCAGGTGACAGAAATGTTTTGGTTCTGATGGATCTGTACACGGCTCCATCCCCTTTCGATTCTCCTTGTGAGGCATTACCTGTATTGAGCTTGAAGCAATCTGTCCATTGTGGTCAAAGTCTAGAGAGTAGATGTTAGCACATCTGGTAGCACTGGTGTTCTGAATTGTCCTTGCTCCACCAAAGGCATCCAGGAGGGTGGTTACTGCTGTGATCTTGTCAACTGATGAGATAAATGATGGGATGAAGAGAGGAATAATGAGGAAGTGATTGTTGAATTTGTTAAGTACATTTTACTGAAAAAGCAAAGCCTTGTAGATAATTTAATCATCAGAAACTTTGAATTTGTAGGACCAAGTCGTTGTTTTGTCCTTTTTTGCCTTTCCCATCCAATTCCTAACATTACTCATTTAATCGCATTACGAGGCAAGAACACACAATAACGGCAAGCATTTTGAAAAAAAAAAAAAGAACGAGGGACAATTAAACTCCTTATTACAGTATTTTTGCTGAGGTACCCTTGAGTTCCCAAGTACTGAATGTATTTCTTAATCAATTTTTCATTCTATCAATTTGCTGGTTCTCAAATTCATACTACATGTTCATAAGCCCGCAATTGGACCCGCTGAAATTTCTACCCTTTAGGTTTGTGTCAGGTTAAATAGCTTTACTCAACCATTGAGAGCTAATGGGTTCTCTGGGACAAAAACCAATATAAGGATTTGCTATAGCTCAGTCTGTAGAGTGCAACTTGCTCCTTTTTTTTTTTTTTTAATTAATGTACCACAGATATTTCCTCAAGTTCAGTATATGAATCGAGAATCATTTAATTTAATTATTTTCTTTGAAGACCAACCTGTGACATTATTGCTATGAGTACCGGCCACGATTGTGAGGTACTGCAATACATGGCGGACGTTCCATGATTTACCACCTCCACTCCTACCCATGAAGACAATGGACTGGTCCTGCCGAGTAGACTGCATGGATCGGTAGGCTGTCTGGGCAGCGGCATAGATGTGAGGGGGCATGTCCTCCAACTTACAGCCTCGGAACATCTGAATGACCTGTGGAATATATAAACAAGAATTTGTTGAGATACATTGAGGATTGGGTGGGGGTTTTGTACTATTATTTGTGAAGAGGTGTTGTGAGCATTCTTGAGGATTGAGCCACAAAAGTCACAAAATAAAAACATTGAACATTCCTAATTTTGTTTAACTTTGGTGAATTTTCTTTAAACCTTCATATTTTCTTTTATGTTGCATTTTTAAAAACCAATTAAATTCCAGTGTGAACTTTCCCTAAAGAAGTGTGAAAGAGCATGACCTACATTTTGTAAGTTCTCCGTTCTGGCCCTCAGGAGTCAGTGTATGTAATTGAGATGGATATGCCTCAATAAATGTAATCGCATTAAATAACCCTGTCTATTGTGTTTGAATGAGCTCCATTATGATCACATTTCACATTGTTATTTATGACTATGCGGGCATTGACTTATCCACGTTGTTTGATCTAGAACCTATTTGTTAGATACTCAGTTGGTCTATCACCTTTTATTTCACATCCATTTTGGCTATTGTCTATATGAACTAATCCTATTTCGTCTACAACCAACTAGTGTTCTATCACAATCTCATAACCATACAGTCCAATTTCCACTTGGCCTAATCCAAATTAAACTGATTAGGTTGAAGAAAGAAAACTATATCACATGTAGACCAACAGGACATTAAACTAAGTGACAATTAAAACCAAATGGTTATTAGCATATAGAGTCATTGGACCAAATGCAAAAGAACAAAATTATTATCAGGGCATGTGCATAGACCACTTGCGAATTCGACCAAGTGGTTTTAGACCAAATAGCAATAAAAAAAAAAAGAATGGAGAAACTTCCTCGATCAAAAGTATATTCAAGAGAACAATGCAGCTTATAAGTAATATCATAAACTCTCAAGAACTAATGTAAAATTTGCAGCCAATACTCTCCGCACATTGGAAAAAAATGTCCTCAATAAAAATATTCTGGAAGATATTATCATACAAAAAACAAATGATGATGACAGCTCATATGCTATATAACATTGAATGAATTAGTTTTCCAATTAAAGCTATCACAATTTCCATACTAATATGAGTTTCCTACTGAGTACTACATGTAGTACAAGTAAAAGCTGCCATTAAAGATTACTACTTTCACTAACCAATTAAATATTTGGTGTATAAAGATTTAGAAAAGAGCATACAAATTAAAGCATTTTTACACATTGACGATTATAATATGTGAAGATTCCTTGATTTATTACATGTATTGTTTTTGCAGGCAATTAAACATTATCCATTTGTGTGCCTCACTGGAACTACATGTACAATGTAAAGCTGTAAAATTCTGTAGATTCTGAAGAAATTCTCATTCTAAAACTGGCTCTTCACGGTCAATTTTTATACTCAAAAGTAAATATATCTTATTAGAAACTACCGTTCTCTTTATGTTTTAAATTTCGATTCCTCACAGCAATGTAGCATACATATTACAGGAAAATTGGGAATTGCCAAGCAGGTTACGATGAGTTTTGATCAACTAGAATCTCTTTGGTTCATCGTGGACAATGACTGAATAAAACCATGCATTTTGGATGTACTCTTGAAATGTATATTCTTGTTTTTCATTGCTATCCTTGTACCCATCTGTCATGTCCCACTAACTACTAGAGATGCAAGACACATAATTGCTCTCATTAGGCCCAAATTGGAGTTTTAAAGGGGTATGAGACAGGGCTTAGCAAGTATAAAAGCAAGTATAAATGTAACGTGCGCGTCTAACATATATTTCATAAGATATACATTTTAATTTTGTGAGGTAAAGGATTGTTTATAGAGACAAATTAAGTGTTTAAAGACAAACAAAATGAAATTGCTATATTGGTGTCCAGAGAAATAATGGAAGATTTTTGTTTTTATCTCATAACAATTTTTTTTTTTTTACTAATACTGCTACTACTCCTACTGCTACTGCTACTACTACTACTACTACCACTACTACTACCACTGCTACTACTATCACTGCGGCTACCACTACTACTCCTGCTACTACTACTACTACTACCACTGCTACTGCTGCTATTACTACTACTACTACTACACTCCTTCTCATATTAACTACTATCTCTTCTAATAATACTAATTCTTTGGTGTCATTGTTTGTTTCTGATCCTGCATGATAGCTTCCCTCAAAAAACTTGAATCATTTATTTAAACTCTGGCAAGAAATGGAGGGAAACCTTAAGGAAACATAACTTCCAGGGCCCCTAACTTCCATGCCCTATGGAAGCAATGCATCATATCCTTTTCCTTTTTTAGCTGCTCGTAACAAAATCACCATTTCCTATAAACTGGCGTATCCAATTCAGGACTTTGAACTTCAAGCTTATTTTAGGTACCGGTACTTGCAAATCATGCCTTCACTCGGATCTCTGTTAAGATCCATGATTTATTCTACCCACTCTAACCCCCCCCCCCTTTTTTTTTCTCTCTTTCTCTCTCTCTCTCTCTTGATCTCTCTCTTGATCTCTCTCTCTCTTGATCTCGAAAAGAAGAATGTGTCTGGAAGAATTTTCATGGATTCTTGAGGGCAATATCAGTGCACAATGTAGCTTGGATCAAATATTTTAATCATTTAATGACAAACACTTTAACACCATTATCTATCATGGAAAGTCATGAAATTTAATGTTTGAGATACAGGCAAGGACAAACAGTTACATAATCAATCTAAAACAAACAGCAAGCTTCTTTTTGAAAATGATATCCCTAAACACTAACCATAATATCCAAGGAGATCTTCAAGGAGTTTTAAAAAGCCACCAGACTGTAATATAAAGTGGGATTACATTTCAAAAGACTTTACAGTCTAATGATGGCCTTGCCATGTCTGTGTTTAGTAAACAAAATACTAAATGACAAAGTGGATCAGGTAGGCTTGAAGGGTTAAAGGATACTGTATAACTATTGATTCTTGCAGTGGTTTTATTTTTGCGAATTTCGCGAGTCCATCTTCGCGAAAAATTTCCACTTCAACATATATGGCTATTTATAGTAATGAAAACCTCACAAAAAAATGCCAAATTATCAACTCGCGATTTTCCAAAACTAGCGCAAAATTGCAAAAAATATTAGCTTATACAGTAGTTTAAGCTGGTAAATTCATGTCTGCATTGAAGATTTTATCAGTAAAATTAGTTCAAATGAATTTATTTCAGATTATTAGAGCTTAATAAAAAGTACAGTAACCAATTTTCCTTTGCGTTACTAGGCCTACAACTTACAAAAAAAAAAAATCAACTTTAATTATTTATTGGATTTCATCACTACATTTATATATTACTTTAATGTTTTTATCAAACAAACTTGTGACAGTGTGGACATACATGTAGGATTTAAGCCAGTTTAACCATTTGACCAGTGACTGAAATGTAAACATCGTCAGTTGGGAGCCATAAGGGCGTTATTGCATCTTATAGATGTTCCGTTGAAAGCCATAAGGGCGCTATTACTGTACAAAGTCAATGGTAATAGCACCCTTCTGGCTCCAAACGGAACATCTTTGATCTGCAATAGCGCCCTTCTGGCTCCAAGCCGACGACATAGTAATTGTCCTTTAACCATGGTTTGAGAAACAAAAATTCTTATTTTGTAATCACTACATTATATTATCATGAATTTGAATTCTTGCTGTAGTTTTGTGGATCTTCCACAAGAGCGAAAACTGCCAAGACAAAGTCTTCATCTGGCTGAGGGTACATAACTCACTGTGTGCATAGCTGCATTCAACATCCAGACATGCCATAAATGTACTTATCAGTGTTCATTTCATAGGCATGCAATAGTACATGTCACGTTCATTTCAAAGCCACTCTCAATGCAAACACATCAAATTGGACACAAAGTTGCACATCAAATAAAGAAGATACGTGTAGGAGACATATTATAACTATATACTTTGCAGGAAGGACTTTCCTCATTTAGATAGAAAGTTCTTAAATATTTTATATTTTTCTATGCCTAAGTGAACAGATTAGCTGCTGATATAATCTTAGTCACAAGCACTTCAGAGTCTCTAGCGGAAAATACATATTTAGGCCTTTATCCATAAATAAATAAATATGCTTTTTTTTTTTTATCATGGAATTATCTATTTGTTTATACTTCTAAAATGTTTACGATTCATTTGTAATATAGGACTCTGAATAATAAAAATTGTATCCTATTCTAAAGATGACATTTTTTTTTGTAATAATCTTTCTATTTCTAATCAAAGTATCTTTGATATGACTAAATATTAGAAGCATAAATAATTCTTTTTAAAACTCTCATATGCAGTCTATTTTCGAAAGAGTCATCAAGATCTGTAAGTTATTTCATAATTCAGAAGAGTGACAACATTTATACAAAGCTCACTGCAAATGTTCAAAAGCTCATCAAATATCTGGACCAAACCAATAACAATGATTTTAGTTACAAACAAAAAACAAAAACACTTCAACATGAACAAATAAAGCAGAAACTAGTGCAACACACAGCAAGCTTACATTATACAGTGCTCGGGAAAGCAGCAAAATTAAGAATAAAGCACACAAATTCTAGTTGAGGATGATTTTTGTACTTACAGCCTTAGCATACTGTTGAACAAATCAAAACATAAAAAGCACCAATTGTGAATTGTGAGCTAAAACAAACCCATTTTCATACAAAGTGCATACATTTGTGCCATCTACAAATGGGGATAGGTTTGACAAAAACACTTTTTTTTTTATCAAGGCAATGGCAATTATGTTAAAAAAAGCAAAACATATTTTGGGGTGTGTCAAAATTGCAACATGATGCATGACAATCAGAAAAAGGGGAGTATTGTAGGCCTTATGCCATTATGTGTACAATATAATAAGCCTTCAAAAATGATTACGCCCTTATGGCATAAGACCAACGATATGTTCATATAATGTGTACAATATAATAAGCCTTTAAAAATGATAAGGCCCTTTTGGCATAACGCCCTTCTTGCTTCTGTATCATGGGTGTGACATATTTGTAATGCATCCAATGTACATTATAATGTGAGGGCAAGAAGGGATTAAGCTCATCAATTTGAGGAGAGATAAATCCTAGCATGCAGTCATATCATTCCAGAATATGATCCTCACTAACTATGATTCACATATTATGCTCATTTATGATGTCTATATTGCTGGAACATGTTGTTCTATCCAGCAAAAAATTCATAAAAAAAGCATATGAGAATCTACTGAAGTTATCATTTATTGAAAATCACAAGTCCTATTTCGTGATATGCGACAGAGCGTCTGTCCCCAATTCTTTATCCTTTTAAATCATTGTTCAGCTATTCAGAGAAAGTTTAGTTAGAAAATATGGTGATTTTTTTTTTTTTTTTTTTTTTTTTTTTAATTCTATCATTACCAGAATTCTAAGTTCCCTGTGCGACGTACCAGGGGTGTGACCACAAATTTTTAAAAAAGATGAAAAGGTTGAAAAGAAGTTGAAATTGAAAGGGCTCCTACATACTTTTGAACAGAGGAAGAGATAAAATAAGCTGAAAACCAGCTAAAAATCTGAACTCTTACACCCCTGATGTACCTTTAATGCCGGTAAAAGCTGTAATAAGGGACCATGAATGAGAGAACCTGATTTCTACAGACATGAATGGCAGGCAGACAAATAACATTAGACGCATCTGTTCATACCATACGGTACACTTCCAAGTGCTCAAAGACTGTGCTTTTTTAACAGCTGTCTCTACTACACCCATACAAAGCAATGGCTATATGAGATTGAAATCAATTTAAATTCTATTGCTGCCATCATATATTAAAGCAACTTTGCGCATTGCTTGCCAAACATCAGGCCAAAATAGACAAGATAGTTACAAGAAAACATACATGTGTTACAACTTTTTCAATCCTTTAAATTTTGTTCCTGTTGGTGTATTTTGTATGTATTGAATTTCACTAAACTATTATTTGATATTACTTTTGTTGTATCTCACATATATTCAATACTTATTTTAGTTTTGGTATTGTCAAGATAACTGTAGATAACTAATCCTCTTTCCTGTAAATCATTAAAAGACAAACTGAGTACACATGCTTTTCCAACATCGTTGAGAGAGAGAGAGAGATGGAGCTATAAATTTTATCAATATGAAATCCTAAAAAATGATCATATATCAAGAACCCTCCGCCCCCCTCCCTTCCTTAAAAAAAAACAGGAAAGCCTGCTTAAACCACTTCTAAAATCCATACATTTCATGAAAGGCATGTCCCGGCACATGTTATTGGGCCATTCGAGTCAGCGGCACACTCTCTCAATATGCTACAAACCCAATTTCATGATTGCCAGGGGTGGATTAATGCTACATCTTGGGTTTCTAAACTTTCTACCATGACATCCCTTGATTCAATTTCATTGCAATCTCTCCTCTTAGGTAGGGCATTCATTCATGTCATCTGAAGAGAGCTAGAAGGACTGACGTTCATTTTCAAAGCGCTGTTAAGGCCCTTGTACCGTTAACCAGTTGATGTTAAGGCGGAGATAGGGCCTACTGTAATCAGATGCGCACACCTGCCATTTAGTACTCTGACACACAGAACAAAATGTGTACATGTATGACAAGAATTGATGTACACTGTCTACTTACATGTAGACAGCATTGATTTCTACCCTTTAGATCAGAGCAAATGCATTTGAAGTAAAGTGACCCATTACAAGCAATGGTATATGCTGCTGGGAGCAGGAGGGTTTAACAGAAACATACAACAGCCCTTGTCTTTGACTCGGGTAATATAATTCTACCACGGTAATATATTGTATTAGTGTGTCCTTTAAAGGATAAATTTCAGTTTTGGTCGATTCAAAAGGATTCCTTAGTGTTCAGAGGACCTTTTTTTACTTTATAAAAATAATTTGATAAATCTCAACAAGTTTGTTCATCTTCCCCACTTCAGTATATGTAAATATCTACTGAAGATGGTAACCTATTTTAGACATGATCTTCTGATAGAAGCCGAGTTATGGAGAATCAAATTGCCCTCCTCTGCAACTCGGCCAACATAATTCACCTGCGGGCAATATATTTTGTATACCCCCAATGTTATGCAATAAATATGAATATCTACTGAAGATAGTAACCTATTGCACATGATATTCTGATGAAAGAAAAATTTGAGAGAATGAAATTGCCAGTTTTGGAAAATCAAATTACTCTAGTCTACAGCTCAGCCAACATGATCCGATTGAGGGCAATATATTTCATATTCCCACCAAGGTTATGCAATAATTATATGACTATCTACTGAAGATAGTAACATATTACACAAGAGAATATGTTTTACTGAGAGTAATACAGTTTGATATAATTATATTACCTCCTCTTCAACTCCAGCATAATGATTTCATACCCACCAATATGTTTTACGATCTGAAATTCCCTTAACGGCTATCCAATGTTTTATCTTCTGTAGATGGTAACCTACTAAGGAGGTAGATATATTTTGTAATCTTGAAAATTGGGAAAATCTGAAAGTTTGTGCCCAAAACGAATAGAGAGTTGTTCATAAAATTGGCCATTTTGAAGCCGATGTTGCCAATTTGAGGATACCCATAGAAATTACAGCGAGACTTTTCAAACTTCCATTTATAACTTTCTTATTTCATTACCGATTTTGATGAAACTTTTTTTTTAAATTGCTCCTCTCATTATGCTCTTTCCTATAAAAGTGATAATTTCCTTGGGGTTCAGGTACCAAAAGGATTTTATTTTCCGAAACAAAGGTCAACGGATATTATTTTTGCTCCTTTTCGCGTGGGCCTCGCAGCGCCAAACAGGGCAGCAGCAACTACCATTTTTTAAACGTCTTTTGGTATGACGGGGCCGGGGATCGAACCCACGACATGCCGATTATGACGCGAATGCTCAATCCACTGAGCCAACACATCGGTTTAAAGACGTCTAGAAGACTCATGTAGCACTTGTCTTCAACACAGGCAATATGGATCTGTGGAGGGCAATATACTGTATTCTGTACGCCTATACTACAAGAAAACATGGCAGACAAAAAAAATAGTCCTACATTACGTTTTTAGTAAAAACATAATGAGGCAATTATTACCAAAATTATGCTTTGTCGCATGCACAGCTTCCCCCTCCCCCTTCGCTTAGTGTCACCACATTCAAAAACGTTCCATGGTCCATGAATAGTCTATATATCAAACTGAAAAGGTGTCAAATTTCCGTCCATACCTATATGCACTTAAGTTATCATCCCCTTTACAGATGTATGCTAAGTGGGAAGAGGACAATCGTATCAATTCTCACATCATTTGTCTGGTTTGAGCAAGAAGGGCCTTGGGGCTACATATACATCTCTATATGTAACAGTATATTATCTGACAGCCCTCTGACTCTCAACTCTTCAAGATTCATCCTGTTTCTCCTAATAAGGAAGTGGGTACAGGCTCAATCACACTGCTGGAAGCAAGTCCAGACACAACAAGGAATTACATTTACCCCTGAATGGCTAATAATTGACTGATTGGCCAATGTGACTGCTGTATGATGTTTCTCTCCAGTGCTTCAGTATGAGAGCTATAAAACTGTTCAAGTGGTTAAGTGTCCCTTTCGGTATGAGGAGCACTTAAAGGTTCGGACATATAATTGCACTTGACAGGATTTAAATAAAAAGTACAAAATTTAAGAAACGAAATGTAGATCCCCTACAATATTAATCACATGAATATTTAAAAAAAAAGAAAAGAAAAATGCTCCAACTTTATTGTCCGAAACAAAAGTGGTTTTGGTATGACCCGGCCGGGGATCGAACCAAAGACCTCCCGTTTATAAGGCAGACACTCTATTCACTGAGCTAATACATCTTTCATGCATACATAATTTTTAAAAAAGAAATGTGAATAATTCAACATAAATGCATTTTCATTTATCATTTTTCATAACTACATTTGCACTCTATAGGAATGTCGTCAATGTGTGTAGATGTTTACAAATAAACCAATAACAGCTCAGAAGGCTAGAGCAGTTGCTTGCTCTTTTTTAGACTGCATGTGGTACATGTATTTCATTTTAGTGCATTGTAATGTTAATAGCAAGTTATTAATTAGCATACCTCATTAATATGCAAAATAAAAGAAAGTATAACTTGTTTCCATGAAGTTTGGATTATTGGGACATTCATGCAACCCCCCCCTCCCACCCCCTCTCTCTTCTCTCCCATCCTCATCTCTCTCTCTCTCTCTTCCTCCTTCCCTTCCTCTCTCATTTATTTTAACAAGGACATTGTGAGTAGGAAACAGTTCTCTGTTTTAACCTCAAGGTATCCAATTTGTCACACCCACTTTAATTGCATTTTATTCTCAATAATTGAGTAAGCCAATCATGTAATTTGCAAGGCTCTGTAACCCAAGATATTATTACGTTTAATCAAATGAAAATGTAAAAAGAAAAGTGCATATTTTTTAATGTGCTTTGTATCATCATAATGTAGCTCTTATTTTTTTATCAACATATTTTATACAAGATGAAACAAAAAGTATTTAGCGAACATTATAATATCGGACTAATGTCTGAAAATGAAACAGATATCTTTGAAGGGATGATTTAGGTGTAAATATTCATATAATGAATGAAAGCGCCGTAAAATATAAAAACAACAAGAACAACATAGATTAATTACTTGATCTATGAAAAAACAGAAGCACATATCAATATCATAATTAATTATTCATTGACAACTATTAAATCAAATTTACTTTTGGTTTTGACTTGTTGCTAGTGCAGTGTGTGAAGATATTTATTTTTAGTTACAAGGAAATCTTTCATAGACTAATAATCAGTAGCTGATTTTCCGTAATATTAACAAATAAAATCACTTTATTATCATTATTTTTTTCTAGCAATGAAATCAAATTAAAAATAATCAAGCATTCAAGACCTTGTTTTGTAGACTAATTATGGTTAACTTACCTTCCCAATTTTCTATTAATAAACAATAACGAAACAAAAGGATACATGTATATATTTAATCACAGAAATCATAAAGGGTACTTAAGCACAGTTCTTATTTGATATTGTGTATTAAAAGGTACAATAGAAAACCATAACACAAAGTAAAACAAACTATGTTGCAATTATTCACTGCTTCTTATAAATTTCTTCATATAATATCTGGTTCCTTGTATTATTCATATTTTCTTGAAAAAAGGACTAATAATTTTTGCCTCATTATATCAAATATTTTGATAGAAAAATGCAGAAAACTCTGTTATATACCACTATAGAAAAATAATGCATTGGACTGTGAGCACATCACAACTCCATATCTGGTTCAATAAACCCAATTATATGCCTAATCGCTTTCTGCTATCTATAAATGGTGGATATCTAGGCTAAATGACTTCATGGCTAGATGGCTATCAAATTATTTTCAAAACCATATCACTGCCATCCTATTGACACAACCTGGCATTTGCGAATGAACTGCTCTATAGGGACATTGGCGAAAATGCAATAAAAATTGGATTTGTATTTTGACAACCCCCAGGCACTGGCAAATGGGGAGTTAAGTGATTCTCAACGGCACATGGTGGGGGAAATTTCATAGCATGTAAACACAGCATACAGACAATCGATATGGGTACATGTACTAAAGACTTTTATAGAATGGATGAATGTTGTTTAATACCAAATATTACACAGTATGCTCATCACAAAATGATGATATGGAAACCAGTATATCGGTCAATGTGGTTATTACATGTATCTATCAATGATTACATTCTCGTACAGTTTTTTTTTTAAACAACATCTGCAGAGTTGGCAATGAAAAGTATTTATACTATACATGTATGTATTTCTCACAATGTTATTCATGATATTTATAGAATTCAATAAATTAAAACTGAAGATTCAGTATTATACCATTCAAATTTGTCATGAAAATAAAGAGAAACTGCAAGAAACTCAGGATTGTTAAAAGTAATAGTATTCATACAAGGGAAAAAGGAAAAATATCCAGCATATGAAAATAATAGGATCCTTGTACAGCATGACAAAGTACAAATTAATAGAGACAGTTGGACATACACAGAGATATGTTTAATATCTGTAAGATATATCAGGATAAGGATGTGTATTCATTCTATCGCAGACAATCAATATCAATTAATTTCAGGTCATTTGTAGTTGATGTGGAGATGGGACTACATGTATATGTATACGCAAATTGTTGAGTGCCAGAAGGGCCTATTATGCATATAAAGAGTGTGGTTTAAAATGCCCTTCTTGCTTTATAAATGATGATACTGGTTGTTGGGTATTTCATTAATAGAAAAAAAGAACTATCCAATAAAGGTGAACATAATAAAGCATACCTTGATGTATGGGGGAAATAAGGTGAAAATTCAATATTGAACTACCAGTATTTCTTTATTCGCATTTCTTGCTGTTATCAAAACTAATTGACCTGTGTTTATTGTACCAGCAGAATTTTGATTTTATTATTATGGCCTTTGATATTTTATAACATCTGTCTGCTCAGAGATAATGATGTATCTACATGTAGCCTTTTCACTGTACCAAATATTCAATTGGCCATGCAACGTACAAGAACAGTACGGCCGTCCAACAAATTTTGAAATACAAAACTACAATGAATTGTCTAAAGATAGTCAGATGATTATTATGCAATGTACAGGTACATAAAGATGATGTGAATTTATCAAATGTCTAAATAAGATGGGCACTAATTTGATAGCATTTACATTGTAGGTCATGACTATTTATTCATTCATACTGAGTTAGAAAGATGTCTACTTTGTGGCAGTATTATTAATGCCCTTTTAGGAGTCAGGGGAATGTTTCGTTTTTAGGAATAATGGTAGTTGAGTAATGCAGATCTATATGCCGTTCTGTATGAAATATAACACAGATGCATAATAGCAGCAAATAATTGAAATCAATACGTGATCGTCGTACTTGTAAGCATTTCCTATTTGTGTGTATTGATTGCATGCCTGCCACTAATGATTAATGTCACCGATGGGAGAAATATGCTGGCATTCGAGACAAAACCATAATCAATTTATATTACGCAGGCATATTGTATGATCTTCATACATGTATATTCTGCCATACTGCATTTTGAATAAAAAGTATTAGATCACAAATGTACCATAGATTTACGCATGTTATCTTTGCGGGTTTTTTTTTTTTTGTTGCTTGTTCGTTTTGTTTTGTTTGTCCTATCAATATTGGTAGAATTCGGGCAGAGCAATAAAAAGATGTTAACTTAATAGTACATTGTATATAAAGAAGATAGCAACAGAGAGAGAGACAGAGAAAGAGAGAAAGAGAGAAAGAAAGAGAGAGAGATAGAAAGAGAAGATAAAGGGTACACGTATGCAGATATTGAGAAAAGATAAAAGCCAGAACTTTTTACATAAAGTCCTACAAATTTAAAAGTGCAAAGAATAGAATAATTTTACCCAAGGAATTAGTAATAACAACAGCACCCCAACCTCTCCTCCCCCCCCCCCCACTTTAAAGTGACAGCTCCACATCAAGTCCCAATCTGTCTTTCTAGAGTGTAGATACAGGAAGACTCTACCCCACTACCATGTAATAACCCATAAATCTCAGCTCCTTAAAACGGCTCTCTTGATGAGCCACATGTCTCAATTACAATCTGCATAAAAGTCTTCAGCAATTTATGGTGATACCTCGAGGGCTTAACGGCACTGTCCTTCAGAGCTCGAAGCCATGTTCAAACTGGTAGAGTATACTGATATATATTTTTTTGAGAAAAACTTTAAAAAAGGATGCCATTTGAGAAATTGTTTCGGTTAAATTGTGAGAAATATTTCTATGCCTGCACTGATCAACTTGAAGAATTATTATTTCATTTCCTATGGTCAACAATTTTTAATTTTTTTGCAATGTGATTCTTATCATCTCCACTCTTGGAATATATAATTATAAAACATAAATCATAACTTTTATAACAGCCTCCCCCCCCCCTTAATCGGAGATTGAGAACCAATCATGATTTAGCTGGTTAACAGAAAATCTATCAAACACAGGCTTGGAGAAAAATTCGCTTTTACAGCAAATATGGTAGAATATCCACATCCCCAACACCAAAATAACAAAAACAAAAAAACAGCACTTTGGAACAAGAAATGTCAAATCTGAATTCAAATTTTGACTAGGGTTACATGGAAGAAGCATGATACGCTACAGAAATTCCAGCTGAAATACAAGAACCCCTGCCTCTTGGTCAGGCTTGCTTTGGGCCCGATCATACAGTACATCGGACACCATTTGAGAGTCTTTGTCACAAAAGGCAAGAATAACTTTGATGAATTGCATGCTACATATACATGTATCTTCATTTTGTCATTCATTACCCCTCCCCCTCCCTCACCCAAAAGCAAAATTCTCTTATGAAAGGCTTAACGTCCGAGTCTACATACTTTCGAGGACAGTAATTGGGTGACAGACGATTTGGAATTGACACGCTAGTTGTAAAGTGTCTCTAAGTATCAAGTTTAAGCTGTCTCTATACATGAGTGGTGAGTCACCTTTATCGCATTGTAACTTTATATCCAATTTGCATTGAAAGCATAAATGAACGGAACTGCCAAATGAGGAAGAAGTATGATTTAATCTGATTTATTACCATGTATTAATGTCTGTTTATGTGTCCAATCAGTTTCATTATACCATAAAATAATTGCATTGTCCTACTTAAATAAATAACTTCAGGCTAAATTTATCTACAATGAACTTTAATGGTGTATGATTTTGAAAGCCAATCTTATGATTTAAATTTAGAGAATTGGGAAGGAGGAAGAGCTTTAATTTAATCTGATTTATTACCATGTAGGCCTATTTAGAACTCGGTATAAAATTGTATACATTTATATTATGCCATAAGAAGAACCTTAATTGGTTTTAGTTTCTATTTAATACCTGTGTAATTTTAGAGCATTGTTATGTATTCATTTAATAGACAGAGATGAAACCTTCACCATTCGGTTTCTATGACTTCTCTGCTTTCCTTTAAGAAACTTCCTGAAAAGGTCGGTTTTTCTTTTAATTGGTAACTACATGTACACAAACTACAACCAGGATTTCTGTGAATGCATACATGAAACACTTTTGTAGCTAGTACCAAGTGCAGGGGATTTCAGAAGAAAAATGCAAAGTGCAAATTTTCCCTGTCCTGTGTACAAATAAAGGTAATAAATGCAAACTCAATGCACACTATCAACCTTCAAAATTGCTTTCAATTGGTCTTCCCAAACCATCCCTTTGTGATACTACAAGCAGCAATACATTTCATTCACCATGAACCAAATAAATTCCTGCAAAAAGCACTCTTTAAACAAAAACAAAACAAAAAAGAGTCTACCTTTGGAGGTTTACAAACATTTTATTGAAGGTGAAATTTCCACTCTCAGAAAAAGTGGATTGCATTATTCTAAATGTCTAGTGATTGTGAAAATGTGAAATCTCTATTCCGAAAGACAAAAGTCCACTTTATCTGTGAGTGGATTCTCACACCACATAAAGCAATCCCTAAAACAGGTAGATTTTCACTTCTGTTTTTTACAAGAACAGTGTATAGAGTACCAAAGTGCTGATGGCATAACTGTTCATCATCTTGGTTACTGGTCAAATCATGAAAGCCTTTGCAAGAGGTTGAGCATGAGCACAATCCAGCAACAGGCTGGACTTCAGCAAATACATGGATAGTTTTTGGCTTTTGATCATGTTGCAATTGCTCATAATTATTAAGAACGAGCAAAAACACATTTGCAACGTTTCGTATCGCCAGATAAAGGCTAACAGCACGCAGCTAAAAAGTCACAATTTTTTTGACCACTTAGAGAGACAACTGGATACTGATTCTTTGACCACGAAGATCAACATCTTTGGGGTCACTGACCAGCAACCTTAAACAACATCATTGGCACGTCAGCATACTTTGCTACCCTATAACACAAGACATCAGGCAACAAGACATTGTTTCCAACCAAACTTAACACTCTTAGATGACTTTTCGGTTTTGTTCTTACCTTATCCGAGTAGACAGAGAGCTGATGTGTAGGGTTAATGATGATTAGGTTGCGCCCTGCATAGCTATGGATGAGGTTCGCTCCATAGCGCTGTCTCAGGGTATGCAGGACACTGGATTCGTTCAAGAACTGCAGAGTGGCTAGGTCTTCAGCTCGGTCAAATTGAGGTGGGTTGGCCTATTAAAAGCAAATAAAAAAATGACAAACACATTCAATTATTAATTCAAGTAAATGATGATGGTTAGGTTGCACCCTGCATAGCTATGGATGAGGTTCGCTCCATAGCACTGTCTCAGGGTATGCAGGATACTGTATTTGTTCAAGAACTGCAGAGTGGCTAGATCCTCGGCTCGGTCAAATTGAGGTGGGTTGGCCTAAATGCAAATTTAAAAATGGCAAACACGTTGAATTTTTAATCCAAGTTAAATCTAAAATATCTAGATGCCGTGGTAAATGGAATCCCCTTGATAAAGATTTGAGGGACTCTTGACTTGATCAGTGCAGATCGGATGGCCAGTTACTCAGCTCTGACAATTGAGAGGGATGGTCTATTTTAAAATGGACATAAAGGCAACCATATTCATTTCTTTATTGCTCTATGGTACATGGGGTATGTAAATCTATGTCATATTTTCATTCTTATAACACATAGTGGACACTTGTTTCAGTCAAGAACTGCAGATTGGCCAGATCCTTGACTCAATCAATGGAAGGGACTTGGCCTAAATGGAAAAAAAGACAAAAAAGATCAACAGATATATCCTGTTAATACAGGATTAATCTCGAATATGTACATTGTACAGTCTGTGTCAAATAAAATGGTGCAAGTGGAAAACATTTTTTTATAGTATGAAGATAAATCACAACCTGGTATTGTTTGGTATCTTCATAAAGCAGGAAAATCAGACTTTCTCCTGCAATTTTTTTCATCACATTTGGTGCTATAATTTTTGATATATGACTAGTTTTCTACAATCAAGAAAAATCCAGTTTCTGCACGCCGTCCCATGCCTTTGTGTAGGTTTCGCATAATGGCCATGAATTCAGCGCTCCAGAACAATAGAAGTGCGTAATTTCGATTTGCTCCTCGTCGCACAAAACTTAGCATAACTTTTGTTTTACAAAAGCAAATTATATAAAACAAAGCGCATCAGCAAGAAAAATCTTTTGGCTTTAATTTGGTACCAGATACACACATTATATGAAAAGATTTAACACCTTAATTATTTTTTTCCCCGACTGTACCATTTTTTTGGACACAGACTGTAGTATTCCTTTGATTTTAATACTGAAAACCTCCTTTAATTCAAAGATGGCAAGAGTGCACATAGCTGTAAGGATGTGAACCTTAAATCTTAACTTTCATTAAAAAGCATATTTAATAATGTAAAAAATAATAAAAAGTAATGTAAGGTTGTGAAATACTTCTAAATTTGATGTCAAATCTAAATACCTCCAACAATTTATGTCGTATTAGTATTATTTTTTTTTCTCCAGCAAAATCTATGTGGATATTTTCATTCTTTCAGAAATTGAAGAAATATATTGCTGAATTCTTTTTTTAACTATTTTTTTTTTTGCTAAAGTAAAATCTGTTTGAACCTTTTTATTCTTTTCAAAACTGACCCTGAAGTGCAGATGAACAAAAAAATACAAACAGCTACATGAAAAACTGCTGAATTCTGCAGATGGTTTGAATCATTTCTTTTCTTCTTTTTTTTTCTCTCTTCATTTTTCTGCTGATTACAAGTTTTCAGCCAAGAAAAATGATGTCATGACATTGATATATTGGTTTAAGGTGATTGTACAAGACGACCTTTACATTGACCTGTGAAATTCACTACCTGAGTACAAAGGTCATGATGAATATCACTTTGAAATAAAAGTGGTGGATACAGGCCGGGGCGTAATGGACGCTCGCCCCCTCTATAATTTGAAACCACTCTTTGACTGTACATGTTAAAATCTGACAATTTTGGCGGCTCATGCACCCCCTTATCTGGTCTGGCGCCCCTCTATTTTCAAATCCTCGATCTGCCACTGAATAACACAATGTGGGTTGGCAAACTTTCTTGTAATATTATCCCAAGTATAAATCATTAAGCAGCACCCTATTACCGATTTCTTATACAAGCTAGAGGGAATTAACATACTTGTATGGAAAAAGTTTTGGCAATACACGAAGAGTGATCTCTCTCAAACAATGAACAATGTAGCAAATGAATTCTAGGCAAGTTGGAGAAATTAGTGAATTAAAACCACAAAACTTAAAGTAAATAGCTTTTATTTTGCCCTCTCCATCTCTTACTATATCCTACCTCCCTACCCCCCCCCCCCCCCCTCTCTCTCTCTTCACACTCTCTCTCTCTCTCTCTCTCTCTCTCACTCTCTTTCTCTTTAACTTCAGATTTATTGTAATATTAATAGTGTAAATATTTGCCCTGAAACTTTAAGGAAAGTCATGTGGTATTTGTGTAGGCCCTACACAGTTTTGCAAGAGCCACAGGCCCTACATTATTTCCTATGCATATTTCACTTCTGCATTTTAATATCATTTATTTCATTGTTTCGCAAACAACCTTTGAATTTCTAAACATCTCACTTCCTTTACCAGTTGACTGTCAAGAACATGCCCTCTACTAAGTTCAGAGCAAGACGGGAGGTTCCCTCTTTTCATTTTAAATAGAATCAATGGCCTTTTGCCTCTGTAAGAACCTGTGATAAATGGGACTTTGGAGTTTGTACAGAGATCAAAGAAATGTGATTCATCATAACTTGACATATGAATAAAATAAAGCAAGCTGTATTATTGTTATGAGACTGGGATCTGCTCTTCTTTGGTTGACAGACAGTGCATGACAAACTTAATAATCCTCTGTGACCCTAAATTTCTTCTCTTTTTTTCTCCCTCTCTCTATTTTTTTAGGGGGGGGGTTCTATTTCACATTTTAAAAAAGATATCTTAATGAAAGCTGGAGATCAGTACTTTTTTCCCCCTTTTTTAAAAAGCCCATCTATTGACAGACTTCTTTCAGGTGGTGTTGACTACAAACCATACTACATGTATGTACACTGTAGAATCTACTAAATATGTGGGGTGTAACACAAAGACTTACGATTAAAGTTACGATTAATTTTTTTTCTCGGTATCCTCTTCATGGACAGGATGCTCCAAAGTTGATGATTTTAATCCTAACCCTAGCCCTAACCCTACTCTTAATCATTTCCAAATCCTACTCCATGACTGTACCTGGATTTCAAATGAGGCTACCGAGAAAAAATCAATCGTAACTTTTAATCAATCGTAAGTCTTTGTGTTACACCCCAATGGAGTGTTGGGAAAGTCATCTTCAGTTCTTGTCTTTCCTTGAAGCTGTGTTGAACTGAAAGCTGAAAACCTTTATCTTCAACTCATAACCAAAGTTCAGGTTTAATGTCTTGAAATGGCATGAGCAAATCAAGGTTCTTGGGCTCTTGGAACCTTCAGGCTACTATTACTAGACAACTGCATCATGCCCTATCTCAACATGCCTCCAATTTGGCTTCATCAATTCATCGAGCACAAAATGTTAATTAATCAGTAAAGTCAAATTTATATCTTTTAATGTGGTTCTACGACAACTAACCCCTAGAAAATGATCCCCCGGCAAACTACCCCCCGCTCCCAAAAAAAAACTACCCTCCCCAAAACTCCGAACATCGTTTAAAAAAACTTTTAAAACACTTATTTTTTCCCCTGGCTGGGGGGGGGGGGGGGGAATTGACCTGGGGGCAACTGTCCAGGGGTAGTTGTCCTGATACATGTACATTTCAATGTAAAATCGTCGGCTGAGAACCAAGGGTGCTATTAAAGATCAAAGATGTTCCTTTGAGAACCAGAAGGGTGCTATTACCATGACTTTGTACAGCAATAACGCCCTTCTGGCTCTCTACAGACGAAATGTAGGCCTATATAACAAGGACTTGCTAAATGTAGATATAAAACCTGTTACATAGTGTAGCCCGTGTGGTGAGGTTATGTCCATGCATTGATGAAGGAGACACATTGGTGTGGCTGACTTTACACCTGATTGGGTATCAGGTGCTCGGATGAGAAAGCAGTCATGTGATAAGTCACATGCTTGACTGCAGAATCAGAGATGTGTTCTGCTGTGCTACTGTACAAAGTACATGCATGCATAATAAGATGAAGGTTCTTGCAGCTGAATTGAAATATTCATGTAGGCTTACAGCGTAAGGCAAAACAGGACAATTACAAATGTAAGAGTCTTACAGAGAGGAGAAGTTTTTATCATGAATGTAATATCATTTGGGGTGTTTAGAACTGATAAAACAAAAAATCATTGCTAAACTAATTTCAGTGAAGATGAAATAAAGGTATTGCTGAGCTTCATTTCATTATAGTAAATAGTGGTAGTATTTGAAGAGTTGTGATTGGTTGAAATGATGTCACGTGTCATTCACGTTTTTGTTATATTGAACGGTTTTTGTTATATTGAACGGTTTCAATCCCGTGTTAAAATGAATGGTGAAATGAGGGTGGATAAGTACTTGTCAGACCTGCTTTTATTTTCCGCATGGATGGGGACATGTCTGGGGCTGTTCTTTTTTTAATGGGGCTATTTTTTAGTGGGGCTTTTCGAGGGGCATTTTTTTTTTTTTTGGTGGGGCGGACATTTTTTTTTTATTTAAATTTTTTTTTTTTTTTTTTTTAGAAAATGTCAAATTAAAAAATAAAAAAATAAAAAATGGGGGGCCCAAAAAAAATTTGGGGCCGATTTTTTTTTTTTTTTTTTTTTTTTTTTTTGAAATATTCACATAAAAAAAAATAAATAAAAAAATGGGGGGGGGCGCCCAAAAAATTTGGGGGGCCAATTTTTTTTTTTTTTTTTTTTGGTATAGAAACTTCATTAAACAAGAAAAAAAAAAAAAAAAAAAAAAAAAAAAAAAATGGGGGGGGGGCGCTCAAAAAAATTGTGGGCCGTTTTTTTTTATGGCCCCAATTTTTTGGGGAGGGGCATGTATTTTATTTATTATTTTTTCTAGGCCTATTATTATTATTTCAAATATATAAACAAAATAACATGGGTGGGCCCATGGGGGGGCGGGCGGCTGATTTTAGGGGGCTATTTACTATAATAAATAGTGCATGCTCTATTAATGCAACATTACTGACTATGTGAACTCCAAATACTAAATTATCCCTCGTGCACCTCTATTTCACCTCGGCCTACGGCCTCGGTCAAATAAAGTGCCCTCGGGATAATTTAGTATTTGTCGTGCACATAATCTAGTATGTTGCATGGTAGAGCATGCACTATTTATATAATGTTGTTTATTTAGCATTAATAGGCATTGTTTCATTATGTTGTGTAAGCAATGATAAGCATTAGACAAATAATTTTATTCATTTGTCTCCATTTGTCATGCATTGATGAAGGAGACACATTGGTGTGGCTGACTTTACACCTGATTGGGTATCAGGTGCTCGGATAAGCATTGTTTCATTGTGTTCCGTATAATAGAGATATTAATATTAATAATGGAACAATTAAGCAAAAAGCAAAAAAGGAGAGGAACATGTAGGCCAATATTTTGGATCTATAGGCCTATTTGAAGAAAAAAAATAGTAATAATGATGAACATACACTAAATATGTAGAGTAGATATTCAATAATTATGAACCCCCTGTCAGTGGCAGACCCAGGTTTTCGAAATACAGAGGGTGCATTACCCCCCCCCCCCCTAGAAAAAAAAAATAGGGGCACAGCTTAATTTTCTGATTTTAACATGTACAATGTAGTCAGTCAATGAGTGATTTTCAAATTATAGAGGGGTGCGTGTCCCCTGCGCTATCGCCTGGATCTGCCACTGCCTGGCCCCTTGTCCAATAGGCCAGACGCCTGACGTTCAATGTAATGTTTGCAACCCCTACTCGTACATTGTACATGTACATGTATGTCATACATTTAATTAATTGGTATGAAGACCAACTCATGAATCCATAGGACTCTAATCACATTAGTCACACGAGCCAATAACATTTCATATAACCCACAGCTGTACAGTAAGGGGATCACCAATGTCTGCTATGTTCTGATGATTAAATTACTCATTAGCTACTCCACCAGGATGTCCTCCGACAAATGTACCTGTTTTTAACCCGTTCATTCTCAAGAGAGAGGCTGATCTGAAGCATATCTTGGGATGAAACTCTGATGTTGTGTTGTGAGGGTAAACAAGTTTGAAGTCCGTCTGTATTAAATCCAATTTTACTTAAAATGTAATAAATCAATCTCTATCGAATATGAAATGATTTGCGTGAAAGTACAATACAATATTTCAAAGCATATTCATTGTCTTCAAGAATAAATTTAGTATTATTGTTTATCATCATCATCATCTCAAGTATACTAATTTATGGACCAAGTAAAGGGCTTTCTTTTTTTCTAATACTTCAACAATTCACCAGGGCTTTCATAATCAAAGGCCATGGAGGCCATGGCCTTACATGTAGACGCTCCTCTTCCTGACATTAGTGCCCATTTCAAAAATCCCTGTTTGGTGCCCTTTCCAGACATACTGTTGTTGTGAATTTGTACTATATTTAAAAATAGTGCCCTATGGAAAAATGGCCTTGCCCTAAAACTGATAAAATTTAAGGCCTGAAATTTACCAAACGAAGGAAACTTATGAAGAAGAAACTAATCTAAGGTTACAAATATTGAAATCAAGTTCCTCGCGATGCAAATTCTATACTCAATGTAAAGCCACTTTGTGTAACTATTTACCCTCATGCATTGAAGCAAGACCACATATATTTCGGAAGCAGTCGATTCACAAAGGTAATCGGTGAATCCCTCCCTAAACAATTTCACAAATGAGCACGTCAGAGGTTCTTTAGAAATATTGTTCAAATATGTAAGTCTTTGTTGTGACATCGACAGGAAGAATAGGCGACAACTATGACGGGGAATTTTGTAACCAAGTTCACTGTACTTGTAAAAAAATCTGTGTATGTCATGTTCCACCATGTAAAATACTAGAGGCACACAGTTATTTTGCCTTCAAAACTTCCATGTATCAATCAACCCCATATCAGAGCCCCTGTAAAGTCATCTTTTCACATTTTTTCCCCCAGACTTTGTGAGGGGTGTGCCTATTTGCTGGACAATAAGTTACATGTATGTGTAGAAGGAACTGATCACAGAAAAAAAAAAACTGTTGTACAATGTACATTTTAAACAATAAAAGTTGAGAGGGAAATGTGAACATAAATCATACAAAACTTTCAAAAAAAATAAGTCATAATAATGGGTGGCGCTACGTCTTTCATGAATGACACTGTACTACAGGAACTGCATATTTTATATTTTGTTCTTCCTCTCTACATATACATGTACATGTATTTCCTTAACTTTCTTCTTTATAATGTCATCTCTCATTCTTCACACCCTTTTTTTTACTTTTTAACATAATTCTATTAAAGTTTAATTGGAAGATATTTTCTGAGAAAAAGGTCAGTGTGTATGGTTTTCTCAAATAACTAAATTCATGAAAACCTGAATTCTTGAGTTGAAAACAGTTGTGTAGATCAAATCCTAGATCTAGCATCTCAAATTAGATTTGAGAATGTGCTTCCCTCACAAATTATTTAGGGGTAAAATGATATTTTGGGGAGGAAGGTGGGGGTTCCCCCACATATGGAAAGGGTTTATATTTATTGCTCCTAAAATGGGGGCATGGGAAATTGATTATAGACTTATGACTCCCTGTCTCTCAACTCAACTTCCCTGTCTACCAATGTGTACCACTTTCATAGGAAATTGTGTTGGAAAATCCATAATGTCAGAAACAGGAAGATGCTGGAAAAAAAATAAAAATCACTGATTTGTACCAAAGCTTAAAATACACACTGTACCTTAAAAATGATTTTGTTGTTAATACAATACCTACAGCAGGATAAATCTGACTATATGTCTATGCATCCTTGGGTGAATTGCCACAAATTTGGTCTATTCTCAAGTGTTTCTCCCTTTAAACGTGAATTATTGAGCTTCAGCTCTGGATAAAGATGTGCACCCTCAAATTGTCAAATTCTGTTCCCTATCGGTAATCTCAGTAACATTTGCCCTGTCTATATGTTTCATGGCTCATCACCATATGACACATGTTTCAATTGATTATGAATGTATGTCAATTTGGATTGTACTCATTATGGAATTATTCCACCTCTATTAAACTTTAACTTTCATAATTGTAAAATTTCAATGAAATTGGCCCTGTTTATGTTTCAACAATCATCAGAAGGTGACACACATATCAATTGATTATCACTGTGTCATCTAGATTGTAGTCATCATGGAATTATTCAACCTGTCTTCACGAGTTAACCCAGCCCCCTATGATTCATTTAATCCCTGATGTGTGGAAAGAGAAACGTCAGCACAGTTCAAAACAACGTGTTGAGAGCCAGGGGGAGGGGGGTTTCCTTGCTGGAACGAACACAGTGTCCCACAGTGTGAACGCGGTATCCCACAGTGTGAAAATATGCCCACAGTGTGAAACGGGTGAAATTATCTTTAACAGTGTCCCACAATGTGAACACAGGGTTGAATCAAGCAGTGTCCCGAAGTGTGAAACACAGGGTGGAATCAAGCAGTGTCCCACAGTGTGGACACAGGATGAATTAATCTTTACACAGTGACCTGTAGACAGAACAAAAATGTGAACACAGAGTGGAATCAAGCAGTGTCCAAAAGTGTGAACAAAAGGTGAAATCATCTTTACAATGTCCCAAAGTGTGAAGTTATCTTCACATTGTAAAATCTGAGAAATCACATCTGCACATTGTGAGCGAATTAATTTAAAGGGTGAACACAAGCATCACTAGATCAACGTGAAAAAACAAGTGGAAAACCACATGCCAGTGTGAAATAAGATCCTCACAATTCTGCACTTCCACTGAACCTTCTCCCCCCCCCCTTCCCCTACACCCCTCCCCTCTCTCTCCCCTCCCCTTTCTCTCTCTGGAGTCCCACTCCCTCCCTTTGATCTCTATATTGATGGCTCTTTCTCTCTACCTCCCCCTCTCTCTTTCACTTCCATACCCCCACACCTCTGTATAGTTGTTTTTGCCCTCTGTATAAACCTGTTTTTCAATACTCTCCTTTTATTTAAAAAAAAAAAAAAATCAAGGAATTTTCAAAATAAATTAACAAAATTTTTTAATTAGTCATGGTTGTGTGATAATCATATTAATATGGATGGGATTGACCTTGAATGTCTATCAAATCCACTCAGTAATTTTAGTCAAATTGATGAGCAATTTAGACAGGTATTGGTACATGACATACATGTAATGTATGTGCACAGGTTTCACCAGTAAATAATATTGCTAGATAGAGTAAATAAAATATAATTTGAACATTATCATTACTTACTTGAGTATTGAAAGTCCTAATATTTTCTCATGTACATGTAGCTATAGGGAAAGAGAAGGGGAAATATTTTCACAAGGGAGTCTGTTTACATACATGTATATTCTCACATTCATCAATTTTTTTCTCTCTCTTCTCGATTAAGATAAAGGGAGGGCATGGGCCGCAATCCATTCAGCAACACCACCCCCCCCCCCCTCCACCCATTTGCACCCCATCCCCTCCCTTTACCATTTACAACATGTACGTGTACATGACATGATCACTATCAATCAGGACAAAAATACAGTTATGGGGGAGGATCAACTGTTACTGAATGTCATGGGAAGGATTTAGCAGACTTAAAGAAAACCACAACCCCACAGTTTCCACATATATCAAAATGATGTTACTCACCTTGGTGACAGCTCAATACTTTACACATCTCACTTCAGTCAGTGATATTGCAGGAGATTTTAATCATGCCCACATCCCTCACCCCAACCCTTCCCCTCATTTCATTGGATGTCAATACAGTAAATTTCATGCTTTAACTAAAAAAGAATTCAATTTTATGAAGATTACATCATGTAAACGATTCTTTCAGTGAGAGCTTGAATTATTCCTGTTAATCTCATTTTGTTATTGGTCAAATTATCTTGGCCTTGCCATGTATCCTTTCAATGAATGGGCTTTGTTATTTTTCCTTGCAGTTAATCACTATTAAGCAACAAAAATAGATTCAATTTCCTATTGTTAATCTTGAATGATATCATTTTCTCACGAAGTAGGCCTAAACATTCATATACATGTACAACCCTACTGTTCTGGGTTTTAATACTCAGAGGTACATGTACTTGTAGATCGTAATTATGTACACAAATTAGGGCCTGTAGCAAAGGAGGGTGTGCACATACCATCCCCGCCCCCTCAAAAAAAAAAAACACCCAAAACAATGACAACAACAAACAAACAAAAACAACAACAATAGGAAGCAGACAAACAAAAGCAATAAAAAAATAGTTCGCCCTGTTTTTATCAAAGGTCTGTTTTTTTGTTTTGTTTTGTTTTTGTTTTTTTAATGCACCATAACTTTATCCTAGATAGGCCAGTAATTTGTATTATATAATTTGATAGACAGTGAGTTGGTCCTTTTCAGGACAACTCATGACCTCAAGAAAGAATACTTGGTGCACCACGAAACCTTCCACTGCTAATTTGACAATGCTTGAAAAAAGAATATAGGGGGGGCTTTGATATTGAATATTTATAAACATTTCAAGACATCTCACCTTTTCCACATCCTCCTCCTCCACATCAAGAACATCGTCTCCTTGTTCCAATTTGACCTTAACCTTCCCTTCTCCCATCTGGTTACTATCCTCTCCTGATGTTACCCCATTGGGTGTCCGGGCAAGGCGTTTGGCGGCCGAAAAGCCCCCTCTATGCACCAGCCACACCCGCTCTGCCTCCAGCCACGCCTTCTCTTGGGCCAGCTGGTCATCGGTCTTCGCCTGTCAAAGGAAGACAAAGTTCAACATTATTTAATTTTAATTACTTATGATGAATCAATCACATTTGCATGAGTAGCATCAAAGGGAAGTACATTTTTAATACTCCAGGGTAGAATCCTGCAATTTGTATTAGTCTGGTATCCTTTCACATCTGTAATGCAGTTCAGCAACTACAAATATTCACATTTTGCAACAAAAAAATAATAATAGCACAAGAAAATCAAAGAAAGTAAACACTGGTAGGCCAATGTTTAACTCTAGAGGCGGAGATATAAAATAAAATGTTGTAACACTAACAGTCACATTTCTTCCAATTTTTATTGAAAGACTGGTTCAAAATTAAGAAATAGGAAATCTAACCTCAAGGATCAAGTCCAAAGGATACATCTTCTACGAATTACGTTTACTGCAGTACTTTTATCAAGCAACATGAAACCTTGGCACCTTCAAAGAACATGTGCTTCAACAGTTTTATATTTAACTGTACTAGTTCATGAGGGGACAGTGCCACTGAAGGCTGATTCAAGGAAGTAAGTGGACGAAGGTCTTTGGATATATCTGAAGGAATTAAGAGCATTAAGGGGTGTTTTTTAATACTAGGAGAAAATAACTACAAAAAGTATTCCCTCATCTTGGGAATACATTCCAAATAGCTTAGCTTTAGAAATTGCCCTAAAATCCTTCTACCATGCACATGGTGAATATACAAGAAGGACCTTTCTCTGAAGATTCTTACGGTAGAATTTGTAAGACTCAATCTCTTTGCTTGTCTCCTGGCGTGCACTTTGGCAGCCCGGGTGTTTGTGGCATACGTTGCACCAGACCCTTCCACACTAAGTTGGACTTTCAGGCTTGAACCCGCAGAAATCATGGTTTCAAATGTAAACAGTCCTTTTGATGAGTGATGAAATGTTCCTTTTGTATGCTTGTTATTTTATTGTGTTTCAAGAGTTATTATTAATCCCCAAATCAAGTCATATGGTCACGCTTTTACCCATGGCAATTAAGGATTCAAATGAAAATGATTCCGTGGCAACTTCAAGCTTGTTGTCTCATTCAATTTCAAGAGTTTTTAGCATCACACTCCAAATCGTTCTTTCATGCTCATATCCATCAAAATTATTATTTAACGTTTCTGATGTCAGTTTACTCAAATTTGGTCTTATCAATGGCCAAAGATAACAGTTCTTTGTATGCGTCTGCTATATCAGGCAAATCCAGCTTGGAACAGGCACTAGAACAACAGAAGATTTTATCATAGTGAATGGCAAGTAAATAGTTGGTTTGGATTCCCAAAAAAAAATTAAAACGCATGGTAGCAAATAAAGGGTCAAAACATCTCCCTTTGTCTGAGGTGATTCCATTTCCTCACCCTGCAACACTTCAGTAATAAACACATCCTAATCCTAATACTAGACTTAATCCAATCCTAAATTTCTGTGTTCAGGGTGTCAGGAGTATCACAAGAGTCAGGAGGTCACCAAATGGAAGATGTAGGCCTAAAAAAAACGACAAAATACAACTCTTTCCTGCCTACATCCACATTCTGGCTTATAAGACACTTCCCGGATTCAATTCAAAGCAGGTGAAATAATGACAGCACAACAACAATCCCTACAGTATACCATCAGTTGCCATGGCAATATATATACATGAGTGGAATTTGGGCAAGGAAACTGTAAAAGAGTCCCAAACACCATCTTTTCCAGTACAGGTGCAAAGAAAGACTCCACAGACCCCATACACCATCATCTCATAACACAGCCTCTGTGTAGTCTGCAGATCTATGCAAACCCTTGTCATCCATTAATGAACTAAAACAGAGTCTCAGTTAAGAGACTACAGGTAAAGTTAATGTCATTGAACATGTACTCTTGGATCTCAGAACTTATCTGACATAACCCATGGGAAGCTGGAATAGGCTTCATTCCAGGGCATCATAAATCTAAGTAAAGTATACAAACAGAGTCTGTTCTTGCAGACTAGGGTAGTAACACCATCTACATAGTAGAATCAGTGTTGATGTAACACAACCTCTCAATCAATCAAAGGTGTTCAGAACATGAAGTTCAACAAGTCAACCTGTATTATAATGAGACATTCGTAGCACATACTTTGAGTGCATTGATTGGATTCCTACTCGGGGCCTTGAAAGAGTATGTTGAAACCATGATACGACATTTGCTCCAGCGACAATTGCTCCGGGCTTTATTTAGACTAAGATACAGGGTTAGGGTTAGGGTTGCAATAGGGTTTTACATGTACATGTATGTTACATTTAGGTAAGGGTAGGGTGTTAAGTCTAGGGTTGAAGCTAGTCACTAGATTATGGTGCAGCTATTGTCGCCGGAGCAAATGTCAAATGTTGCATTGTTGAAACATACCAAAGATACGTGTTACACTCATGATTTCATATTTCATATTTTTCTGAAATATTAATTGATAAAGTTCCTATAGTTTTAGAAATGAACAATATTCTAAAAAGCAAGCAATCAACATGAAATTGGTGTCTTCGTTAGCTCCAAAGAGAGTGCATACATGTAGGATCAGAATATGAAACCAAAGATTCATTATAATATTCAAAGAGAGCAAAGCAATAACAAATTTCACCACAAAAAAAGGTTTCCAGAGATGAATACGTTCTCCTCCTGAACGTTAAGCAATCCGTCCTCTCCCCAAAATTGGCTATACACCAAATACACTGTATACACTGCAGATGAAACCCAAGCAAGCTATTCTAGATTCCATTATACTGTTAGAAGAGAAACCTTTAAAAAAAAAAGTAATGTCTAAGCTCCAGAATATTCTCAAACATACAGGATCAAACTAATTGCAAACTCTCCCCAAAAATGTCAAGAAGCATTTCTCCAGAGCTTCAAGTCATCCTCTTTTAATCCAACATCGGCTATAACTGCAGAGTTGAAGAGATAAAGCATACATTGCACATTCCAGCTAAAATTCCAATATTCCAAGGAGGGAAAATTCATCAGAATATCAAACCAAAGTGGATAAATGCAAGAGAAATAAAACAATCACAATATCTCTCAAAAAAATATCAAGAGATAACAAATTTATCCTTCTGAGCGCCATGATATTTCCTCTACCTGACATCAGCTACATGTACATGTATAACAAATAACTGGAGATTAAACTCAAGGAAACCACATATAAATCCAGCAAAAGATTCCATTGTTAAAAGAGAAAATCCAAAAATTATTTTCTGAGTTCCAATATCATATGTAATATCAACCCAAAGTGGAATAATCCAAAAGAACTGAAACAAAATCAATCCCTCAAAAATTTCAAGAGATGACAACTTTCTCCTCCTGCGTCCAACATCAGCTATACCAAATGCAGATTAAACTCAAGCAAGCCATAATACATACATGTACAGATCTATTCCGCCGGCCAAGGATGATTAAAACTAATTGCCATCTGAATGTCATCACACATTACACGTGACTACACGAAGTAAGAATTCATTTTCAAACTGAATACAAGCTGAGTCGCTTCCATGGGGGCGAGGTCCTTTCGTTTTCATTCAATTTTAGGAGGATTATTTTTCAGCTGATGTCAAGCAGGGCCGTTTCCAAGATGGTGAGGTGCTGCTCTGTTTCTCATCAAATTTTCAGGAGATGATTGCTCCGTTGAGCAGGTCAGACTTATTGAAAGATAAATAAATTATTGACTGGGTATTATAATGTCTTTGATAATCCATGTACATGTAGGCACATTAGAAATAGCCATCGGGCACTAATGAAAGTTGCATGCTGTGACCCCTTCAAGTGCTCCAAAAATAAAAATCAGCATCAGAGCCTACAATCTGAAAAAAGAAGTCAACTTCAAGGTAAATTCCAAACTGAAATCCACAACAATATAATGAGAATCATCACAAAACTTAAGGACTGCTGAAGAAACAATTTTTTTTTTAAATTAAACTCCAAGCACTGATCCTAACATCATGCCGGTTGCTTGCTCCTTGTTATCTGATTCAAATTAGATTTTAATCTCCATCCAATCCAGAAAATCACAAGAATAATTCACTCCAAATGGTTCATTCATAATAGTCGCAGCTCTAATACTGTGCATTTACAGCATTTCATACGCAGACTGACTCTCAGAATAAAAATGTATGCTTTTGATGATGGTCCACGCCTTCATGATCTATAGGATGATGGCTCAACACGAACAAGACATGATTCATTATCGTTTTATAATAACCGACACTCCTTCATATATGATGCAAGCTATATTTTCCGCAGATATATATCAAAGGCAGAAAGCAGGCGCTGATACCAGTCGGTCGCCATGGAAACAACATCCTTGCTATATAGACAGTGCGCCAATATAAACATCCTCTCTCATTGTCAATTTGAGCATGAAGATGGATGAGAAACAATGCTGCAAATTATTCATCATCTCGTCCTGGTCTCTCCATCTTGTTCAAAACTATTTTCTGTTGAGAGCCAGAAGGGAGTTAAATCACAAACTTTAAGCCCTTCTGACACTAAAAAACAATCAAACAGGGCCTAAATTTACTCAAAGCATGATGTGCAGGTACGTAGAGTCAAGTTTAGTTTTCTATTTGACTACTGGACTCAAGATGTAGTGTGTACACTTTACTTGTTAACTAATTTGTATCATTGGTATCCTGTATACAGAAGCACAGTCTCACAGACAAAATTACTCCATACCGAATATAAACCAACAAAACCATGGCCGTTCAAAGTATAAATATAAATATTAATTCGGTCTCTACTTGTTCTTTTCTGCCATGTGACTGGGCATGCTGTTAAGCAGGCGCAATCAGAGTATACTAATGAGAAAGCGCCTTTTACATTCTGGATTAGCATGAATTATTCTAACTACCATTAGTGTCCTATAAGCCCTGGTCAAACTGTCAAACTGACTTTGGCTGACATTTGATCGATAAAGCCATGGCCATTCCGGACAATGCAATCATTTATGAGGTTTGATGTTGGTCTCTGATATGTGACTGGCTTAATCAGAATGTACTGACGAGACAGCGCCTTCTACATTCTGGATTAGCATGAGATGTTTAAACTATCAGAAGTGTGCTAAACGTCAGTCACACAGTCAACCTGACAATATTCATGTAGACCGACCTTAGACCGATAAAGCTATGGCTATTGCGAATAATGCAATTATTTATTCGGTCTGATGCCGGTCTCGTCGGTCTGACTGGCGTATCAGAAATGCTAAGCAGGTGTAATCAGAGTGTGCAGACGAGAGAGCACACCTAATTAAAGCAGTTGGGAACATAGAGAGGCATCATTAGGGGGTACTGATGATGATGATCGAGACAATCTATCACGCAGGGATACCACGCTAAGAGAAGCATCTTAAGAGGAATATTGATAATGATGAGGGATGATGGGGGCGGGGGTAGGGAGGCTAAGGAGAGAGGGGTAAAAGAGGAAGAAAGGGAGAGAGAAAAAAACACAGAGACAGGGACACAAAGAGGAGCAATTAGAGTCAAAATGTTAAACTTCGAGAATACATGTATAAATCTTATCATCTCACATTCCAAATGAGATTAAAATAGTACTCGACTTTTAAATGAATAACCTGAAGGATGTGGAGGATGTAAGGCGGAAAAGGCGAGTTGGAGAGGTGGAAAGAAAGAAGAGGGTTGGGAGAGGGAAATAAAGTGGACAAATAAAAATAACTAGAACCATAACAACAAAAAGGAGAATAAAAACAATAGAAAACCAGTGAGAATGACAAGGAGAAAGTGGAAAATACAGAGAAAGATGGAGAGGGAAAAATTAGGGGTGAAAACAGAGGGCTGAATGAAATTTAGAATAAAATAGCATTAAATGGATATTACAAAGTGTCAAATTAACTTTTATTTACAGAACTGGAAAAAAAAATTGTATAAGGTGTGGATCTTAGAGAAGAGACTAGAGTACAGTACGTCAACCTACATGTACATGAACCTATGTATGTACCATATTCTTGCACTGTCCTACATCTGCTCAAGTTCAAGGTCAATGTAAACTGTCAGACGATTTGTAAGTGGATGAGTCACAGAAGAAGGAACTTGCACGTACTTTCTTCATAAAGATTCTCAGAGAATATGCGGGTAATGAGGGTGCTCATAACAACCTTTCTATAAAACGCAAAGCCTATATTGGAAACTGCAGGAAATTAGTATGGATATTATCATCAAAAGGCTCATGGTCATTGTTTCGAATTTAAATACATGTACGTGTAAGTTTAGAAAGAATTAAAATGAAATGTATCTTCTCTTTTGTAGGTTTTATCTTCCTGTTGTTTTTTCTATTCCGTTCTTTCAATCTCTCTCTTTCTAACTCTTTCTCTCTAAACCTGTGTATATTTTCCTTCTCTCAATGATAAGATCAGAATGATTTATTACCATAAACTGGAAACATATCAAAACATTTGGCATTTGAACTTCTTTGCCCATTACAATCTCAAAGAATACAAAAAAAAAACAGAAAGAGGAACTTGTATTTCAAATCAATAGTTCTGCTATTTGTGAGTTTTTGATTATTTTTTTTCCATGACGAGTTTTTTAATATAATGTTGATGCAAATATTTACCCATTGTACACCCGGATAAACCTATAGGTTTAATTAATTAATGTGTGTCTACGCTCTTTGCATGCACTCATGTTTATGGAGTGCGGCACTTACAGTAGAGTATTTGGCTCACAAATTTACTTGCTGCATATTAAATACATTACTTGTTTCCAATGTACAGTACTTCAAATATTTCAATAATCTGGAGTTTATAAAGTACTGTATGTAAAATGTAATAGGCGACAGTAGAACATGAAAAATCACAGCACGTCCATACTTTGACCTACATGTATAGGGCGCTACAAACCCACTTGCCCGCTTGCCCAGGGCAAGTGAAAACCACAGGCGGGCAAGCAAATTTCAAATTCACTTGCCCAATAGGGCAAGCAATGATTTGAGCACAAGATGTATGTGCAACATTTTACCTTAAAAATAACACAATAACACAGTGAAATACATTGTACATGTTTATAAACATGAACCAGACAAAAATATTACACTTGTATAGGATATCATTCTTGAGAGAACATTACCACTTTAATTTTACTATCATACCAGACAGTTGAAAAGTCTGAGATTTGTTTTCTTCAAAACATCGACCCTTTGATATTTTCTGATCGTTGTAGACCTCTAGTCCAATATGCAGATTCGATGTAATATTTATAAACCCCTAGATTGGAAAATAATAAAAATCTGAAGCAAGTAATTTCTTTTTTACTTTTTGTTTAATGTTTATTTCTGCTATTTTTTGTCTCTAATGTAGAAACAAGATAATTTTGCTGGACAATTAGTTCATCAATTTTACAATTAATTCTTTGTTTTTCATTTGTCAAAATTTAGGGTTCTGGCTTATATTCTCATTCTTCCTATAAAAGGCTCGTCGTATACGGACTCTTATTACATGTAGGTCTAGATAGTTGTTAATAAAAAAATAAAAATCAAGATTAGGGTCTAAACAAAGAAAATTAAAAGAAAATCTGGGCAAGTGTTTTTTCTCTTGGGCAAGCAAAACAATATTTCACTTGCCCAATATTTCACTTGCCCAATTGGGCAAGTGAAAAATGAAAATTTTGTAGAAGCCTGATGTAATGTTGAAAACCATTAGCTCTGCATTTAAAATGTACAGATTCCCGTGCATGTACATGTACATGTTGCTCTTCCTCTGTCAATCATCTCTGAAAACAGAAGGCAAAGATGACTGCATTGCAAGGAGACGATTGATTAAAATTCCTTTGTTATGAGTGCAGTGAGTAATAAAGGAAAGGTACATGTAGTGTTGAGAGCCAGAAGGGTATTAAGTGCATGAGTTAAAAACTTTCTGGCCCTCAGCACAAGATGAGGACATTAAATGAACATCATTAAGGTTCATACATGTACATGTACATTTCAGAGCTAATGATCACTCCACCACCACCTCCCTCCCTCCCGAATCAATCTGCACTTCTTACACAAAGTATTTATGATAATCCAAATCTTTACTTTAAATTTATTTTATTTCCAGTTTTAGTGAATTCATTTTGAATCATTTGATTCAAGTATTGTTCAATCAGTGATATTTTGCAAATACTGCCATAATTTTGCCAAAATTAAATGTTAATATTGTATTGTAAAACAACAAAAATCAGAGTAAATTCAATTTTCAAAGGCATTTCAAAAATAACATTGAAATTATACTCCTGCAACAGAAGGCACATAATGAAGAAGCCACCTGATTAAAATTCCTTTCCAATAATAACATAGAATAAAGGGCATGTGTACATTTCGTCTGAGCATCATTAGGTTTCCTTGATGTGTTTAATTAACTCCACACACTACTAGCTAGTCACTCCCATCTTCATTTACAACTTCTAATTATCTACTGTATACCAGGAACAGGAGCAGTAGAATAAAAGTTCCACAGCAGAGGTCGTAATTGTCCCTATCGTTTGTGAATGTACGTTGTACATGTATGCATGTATTTCGATTTCATTGATTCAATAAAACAGTTAAAAAATATAATTATACACATGTTGGCCTATATGAATAAAAAACACTGAATACCCTACAGGTTGTAGTACCAAGGTTTTTTTGGTATAAATGTGTGTGATAGTTAACTTGCAGTGCTACCCTGTATCCTAATAAATAAAAATATATATTTTTATATATATATATATATACTAGCAGCAGTGCCCGTAGCAGCACAGGGGGGAGGCACATGATTTTATTTTATATGGTTTGTTACATTATAGAAATTTGATTCTGACGTTAAAAAAAACACCAAACAAACAAACAAAAACAAACGTTGAAATGTTATCATAATAATAAACATATTTCGATATCATGTCAACAGTCCACCATAGATGTAATTATTACCTTTCCCTTTCTCCCTCTATCGTTCCCCTATAATTTCTCCTAATTTGTTTTTTTAAAAAAATTAAAAAATCGGCATTCAGGCTCTAAAAAAAGAAGGTCACATATCAGACATATAGGGGGTGTTTAATTATTTTTCCCCCCTATTTTTTATTTATTATTTTATATTGCTTTTCGACCAATTTGGTGTCCCTTCAGGTCAGTTTAGCGCCCCGCTAAGGTAAATTTGGTGTCCCTTAAGCCCCCCCCCACCCAAAATACGCGCATGTTACTTATAGTTCTATTTCTGTTTTTCTTTCCTTTCCGTATTTTCCCCCTATAATATTTTTGTTATCTTATATCAGTTTAATTGGAGACATTCCTTTACAGAAATTATAATAATTAGATATGAATGCTTTATCAAAACATTATCCTTCAAGTGTGCCATCACCCAATATCAAAATCACCCCGCCCCTCCCCCCCCAAAAAAAAAAAACCCCAATCCAGTTAGACTGAGAGGTAAGTTAGACTAGAGGTATATATTACAATGTGCAGTGATATCTGCATGGATTAAATCGTGTAAGTGACATGTAAGCTCTTTAATTGCTTCGAATTACGTTTTTGCTCTCTTGTTCTGGTCCATTGGCAGAACAATAAATTTTCCCTTAGTTTATTTGCTTTTCCGTATAACGTAATATATATTCAATTTGAAATATCATAATTTTAGTGGTTTGGTTTAGTCTTTCTATTTCCCGCTGTCCTATACTCCCTTAATATTTTCTTTATCTCTCTCTTCTCTCTCCTCTCTCTCTTCTCTCTCTCCGTTCCTCCTCTCCACCTCTCTATAATGTTTGTTTGTTTTTGTTTTTGTTTTTTTCATTTTTTCCCTTTTTAAATCAAACTGTATTTATTTCATGACACCTGAATGGGTCGATGGAGTACTTGGAGCCTAACTGAACTGTTAATGGTAAACATCTGAGAGGTTCATGTTCTTTGGGCTATTGGTAGAACAATTTTCCATATTTTTTTTTTATTTTCCCTCATATAACGAATATTATATTCATTTTGAAATATTATTTGATTTTCAATCATTATTATGAAATTATATCTATTTTGAAATATCTAATTTTAATATTTTGATTTCTCTTTAAATTATATTTATTTTGAAATATCATAATTTAATAATTTCGTTCTCTTTTAATTTTCCGGCTATCTTATTGTTTTAGTTTATATATCTCTCTGCGCATCCTCTCCACCTCCTCCATAACATGGATTTTTATTATTATTTATTTTTATAAGATGCCCCTTTCTCTCTCACTCTGGTTGGGGTGTATATTTTTTTATGACGCCTTTTTTTTTTAAATTTCATTCCGACATTAAAAAAAAACGCCTTCAACCGACTCATTTTCATTTTTTAATTGCTGCTGATGTTTAAAATAATGATTATCAATAAAAGGGAATACCGTGTTATATTCATGTACAAATGTTTCGATACCTTGACAACCGTCCACCATAGATTGTTTATTATTCTTCTTTTCCCCTTTCTCTCTCTTCTCTCTCTTTCTCTCTTCTTTTTTTCTCCATCTTTCCCTCCGAGAGTTTTATTTCAAGTTCGTTCTTAATACTATTTATATATACGATTAGACTTCTTTTCTTACCAGATTTTTGCTAACATTGCATTCGGAATTAATATCAATCATAACCCCCCCCCAAAAAAAAAACAACAACACACAACAACAAACAAACAAACAACAAAAAACAAAACAACAACAAAAACAAACAAAACAAAAACATTTCCAGCTCACCTCTGCTGCACTCTAAAAAAAAAGGTAACTCGCAAGAAAATGAATAAACAAATGCTTTACTCCAACGGAGTAAACTAATGCTTTACTCCCAACGGAGTAAATTTTGTTTACTCTTAACAGAGTCAAAAAGGTAACTCGCAAGAAATGAGTAAACTAATGGTAAATGGTTTACTCCTTTCGAAGCTAGGATTAGGAATGATACATAGATGATTAAAAGTTACTTTTCTGAGTAACATTTAGCTCAATCGCATGAGTAATATTTTTTACTCAGTAAATTTATCTCAACCGCATGAGTAATATTTTTTACTCAATTTCACGCGAGTTACCTTTTGCTCAATATTGGGTAAGATTTTACTCATTTTTTTTAGAGTGTGATCAACGAATTATTCAAATATAATATAGAGCACTTCTTTTTTTTTTTTTTATCCTTTTCTCGTTCCATCCTCTTTCTATACATTGTTTTATTTTCGTTTTTCTTTTCCTTTCCGGATTTGGCCACTATATATTTTACTCACCTTATATCGGTTTAATTGAAGACGTTCTTTCAGGATGTATCTCAGGTATAATATTTTATTAAAACATTATTCTTGAAGCATGCACGCTTTCCCTGAACGGAAATATCAAAAACAAAACCCAAGAAAATACTTACATTAAAAGACCCGAATCAAGTTAGACTGAGAGGTATATGAGATATTAGTTTATTGATTTACTTTCGTAACCGATAACGTAATATGGGCCTATAATCATTTTAAAAATTATAATTTTAGTGGTTTGATTCTATATCAATTTCCCGGCTGTCCATCTCCCTTACTATTTTGTTATATGTATCTCTCTCTCACTTCTATAAACACGTATATTTTTTATTATTTTTTTTATGACGCCCCTTTCTGTCTGTCTCTGTCTCTGTCTCTCTCTCTCTTTGTTGTTGTTGTTTTTTTTGTGTTTTTTTTTGTTGTTGCTGTGATTAACGTTGTTTTTGCTTTGTTAAAGACACCATAGATTATAGCGATCGATCGGCAGAAATTCCGTGTGCAGTTTTTCATCGAAAATGGCGAGATTGCATCCAAACGGTCCTATTTCATGACGTCTGAATGTTACGTTGCACTGCTTTTTTTGTTAAGTGATTTGTTGAGCAAAGTGTTGACACTAAAAAACCAACGACGGCGACAAACATTCGCACCGAACCTCGATACCCAAAGAATATAGAGGGGGAAAGCGTTAGATTTCACGCGTTCATGCAGTACGGATACGATGGAAGCCGTGTAGGGTCTCGCTGCGCACGACCAACACAACACGCGAGAACGGGTACTACCCGTTTTCGGGCAGTGGCAGCTCTCCGTTTTCTTGTCCTTCGGCTTCGGCTTTTATTATATAGATATATATATATATATATATATATATCTTAAAGTACAATATGATTAATCATTGATCATATTCATTAAAGAAAAAAAAAAATAACTTTAATGCAAGTAAAGTTAACCCTAATTTTCAAATACATACATTGTCAAAATGTTATTGGAACAACCTGTAACACACCCCCACCCCTTGAGTGATAGTAAGAGAAAGATTCCAAGTGTCCATCAGCAAGAAACATGTAAACAAACATGCCTCAAGAAGAACAATTTGTTGTCCTCATATGAGGTCACAGACTGCCAGGTTAAGGTAAAAGGTCATGACCCCATTCTGATGCTAATTGGATTGGCTAGGAGAATAGCCCCTGGCTAAAGATAGCAGCCCCAAGTTACAGCCAGGTTATGAGATTAGTCTAAAAATATAGCCCCTTCTCATGACTTTAACCACATTTTTCCTCTTCTTCTTTCGAGGAATTAACTAATTAGTGTGCACAAAAATATTGCTCTGTCTAGAAAGAAAGAGACAAAACCAAATGTTATGCTGGAATAGGCTTCATTCAATTTACAATACTTAATTTGTTAATTGTCAAGTTGGAGTCTGTGTGGCAGACTATTGTCAGATAAGAAACCAGAGATTGCTAACAGTACAGACAGTCTGTGTTTACTGTGCTTGATGTTTAAAAAAGATAAGATGTCATAAAACATGCAAAATAAACTTGTTGACCAACTAAATTTGATGCACATCAGTCCCTTTTGCAACAATCATGAAAATCAAATGGATTTTGAGCGCAGTGAAATGGTTGTTGATGTGCATTGTAGAATACAATATAACATATAGGCCTATGTACCAGTTGTACTTTAATATTGAAACGTGGAACAAATCTATAGTAATGTGCCAATTAAACAATTTGTTTTCTCATATAAACACAAAAATTATTTGAACACTAATTCAATCTTCATCAAATTCCAGCTTACATGTAGGCCTATACAATTTGTATAGGCCTATTACAATTGATGTAGATCTTTTTACACCACTTAAATTGTCAAAATCCGAGAAACCAGTAATTGGTAAAATCATGTCAATCAACAAATTAACGTTCAACACAGTCCACTAATCGCCGGTACACTTCAAATTACAAGCAATTTATGGCAGCCTGTACATAATGATACATCTTGTAAACGTGTGGTTTCTTGAGAATAACTGGTTGCTGATTCATATTGCTGTCGACACTCTGTCATTTCTTGGTAGTGCCCACTCCCTCGACAGGGTGTAATGATTTCATTTGTGATTAAATCATAATTTGGTGACGGATATAAATCAGATCCCCCTTTAATAATAATTTGCTGATAAAAACATAAAATGTGCAATATATGTATGTACCCGGTATGTAGGCTACTTGTACATACATTGTAGGATGGGAAATTTCTCCCTTTCTTTTTTTTTTTTTTTGAGAGGGGGGGGGGGGGGGGAAGGTTGTTATTAACATATGGCATAATGGTTTTTACAAGGTCTCTATGCTTGTGAATATTTTGCTTTAATAAAAAGAAAACAAAATCATTGATGAAATTTATGACAGGAAAATGGTCAATATTCAACCAGGGCTCCCTAAAATTTGTGAATCCATACTTAACAATTAGGGAGGGCGCATACTTATGGGCGCATCTGCCCTGGTTTCAATAAGATAATTTACAGAGAAATTACTTCTGAACAAGAATAACATGCAATCTTACTGGCTATTAAACACGAAAACAGAAAAATCATTTTCTAATGAGACAATTCCTCAGTTATGCTTCTCACCACTTCTAGTGATGGTTTTGAACAGTAGGCCTACATGTACATGTACAACATGTAAATGTACATCAATACTGAAGATGAAAATGAATCGATTATTCTCTGCACACTATGTGGTTAGCGTAATATTATTGAGTGGTACCTGATGAAATGCGCAATGATTTGATTACATGTTGCTGATTGATCAAAACCACTAGTTTCACAGTTAATGAAACAGATCCCTTTTCTATGGATTAATGTAATCTTGTTTCGTTGAAGTTAATTTACTAAAATCCAGGTTGCCCTGGTAATTCAAAATTAATTCCAAAGTCCTTCAGTTACATGAAGGTCAACAAGTGATACATGTACATGTACATTGTAGATGTAGACCTATGTACACGGAGTAGAATTTGTATACAATGTACAATGGTCATACTACTACATACAATAGCAATACTTGGCAAAGTGCATGTTTTTACATTTATAGGAAGTAATTTACAAGAGTCACTTCAAGAAATAGGCCTACCCATTTTTCAACCCAATTTGAATAGAGTTTTCACAAGGATTTCTAAAACTGAACCAGATACATGTATAATGTAATATACTAGTAATATGTAGCCTACACATACTATCTTCATGCACACACTGTATGTATGATTGTACATGTATGCTCTGTACATATGTAAGATGTACCTTTGAAGCCAGAAGGAGAAAAAATAATCCCTTATTGTTCAATACTAATCCCTTTTAAATATAGGCTATCACTGATAGCCTGACAGGGCCAGGGGGTGTGTCATCCCTATTGACCATGTGCATTGTACTCTAGTGTATAGGCCTACATGTACCCCATACATAAAGAACATATTGAACGGACCAATACCAAACAATGCCTGAGCTGGGTGCATTATAATTGTGCCTTCAGGCTGCTTTTAGTGTTTATAACATTATGCAAGGGGCCCTGGGCAGATACATTCAATGTGCATGTTTACAATATAAAACTGAAGTAAACAAGCTGGGATATGGCCTCATATAAATGTGTTTGTGTCTATGGCGTATAATGTCAGGTATACATGGCTGTATACACACTGTAAGAATGTACATGTACATTACATTGTTCATCAAAGTAATATACCTGCATGTACACTGTACAATCTATATTTTAGCCTGCATACACATGTACATGTAGAATTAATGTACAATGTAGTTTTTTAAGAGACAACACAAGATCTGGTTTTGATATAGGCCCTACATGTATGTATGCCAACATAAATTTATTTGCATATGCACTCAAATTTAACCTTACTCAATATTGGGTACTGGTACATTTTCATTATTCTGAAGGCCCACAGTGTATAGTGTAGCCTACATGTAAATGTAAAAGGCTGTAGCGCATGTTACAATGTAGGTATGTACACAAATATGCAATTCATTATCAAGAAGAATACAAAAATGCAAATATACTTTTTTGTTTCAAGTACCAAGTGAAAAGGTTAACGATTGACAAAACTCTGCATTCCGAAGTGAAAGAAAATACCACAAAAACCACATCAAAGCTAGCAAACAGTGTTGAAGCATTTGGCACATATTTGCTACTTTCCTCTACAGTCAGAGGTTTCCTGCATAACAAATAAAACTAAGGTTGGGTCCAGGAACCTAGAATATTCTTACAAGTCAACATCTTTCAATCATTCTCATTGGAAAAAAAAAAACACTTCAAATAAAATCTTTCTTCTTGTGTAGTGCAGAGTACATTTGTCAAGCATCATTGGATTGTGGTTTTATGTTAGAAAATTTGCAAAACTTGGAACCTGATTTTGTTTAGAATCCTAAAATATGCAGTTTGTAGGGAGAATTTAAATTAGATTAGAATTGAAATGTTGAATATATGTGTAACAACATGAAAGTGATGGTGTGGATCTGAAATCAATAATTGTCATAATGTTGATTAAATTATCTAAAGTATAGTATGTTCAGATCCTGGATCCGTTACCAGGTGTTAAATGAATTGACCATTGCAACCTGACCCACTAGATTATGGATGCATGAATAAATTGCCTGTCAATGTGCTGGTACGTAAGTCTAAAATATCATTTATGATGATGTGATCAGAGAGGTGATTGCAAAAACAAAAAAAAAAACAAAAAAAGTCATCAATTTATGAGGTAAAGCATGAAAATGATGACTTGCCTCTATATTTCCTAGCTTCCATTCCATTCATATGATGAATACTGGATAATAAAACCCTGTTGCTATTCAAAAGAGGATCAGGGGGGCATTTCATCAAAGGACTTATCGGACATTTTATCCGACAAATTTGTTCTCAGCCAATCAGATGCAAGCATTTCAGTAGCTTATAACAGTTTGTCGGATAAAACGTCCGACAAGTCCTTTGATGAAATGCTCCCCTGATTGAGGGCTTTACATGGTGACACAACATTTGCTCAGACTGTGACAATTGCTCCAGGTTTTATTTCGTGTACATGTAAGATGTAGGGTTAGAGTTAGGGTTGCAATAGGGTTTTAGTTTTAGGTTGGTTTAGGGTTAGATTTAGGGTAGTGTACATGTATGTTCAGGGTTGAACTTGGCCATTTGATTAGTGTACAGTATGGAATTTATGCCAAAGCAATTGTCAGCGGAGCAATTGTCATGGAACCCTTTACCTTGTGGCTTAAAGGGAAAGTTCATGCTGGGTTTAAATTGGTTTTTAAAAATGCAGAAAAATAAAAGAAAAATATGAGTGAAGGTTTGGAGAAAATCGACCAAAAAATAACGAAGTTATGAATATTTAAAATTTTGATTTTGTGACGTCACATGCGAGCAGTTCTCCTATGTGTTATGTAGTGTAAATTCCATAAAGTGTCATTTTTCAGAAGAAAATTAATTATTTCACCTGTATGGTCGATACATCATCAACCATATGTTAATAAACATGCCTCTATCAAATTGACCCATTCCTTTATCCAGAACTATGAAAAAAGACAAATTTATGGAATTTACATACACAACACATGGGAGAGCTGCTCGCATGTGACGTCACAGAATCAAAACTTTAAATATTCATAACTTCGCCATTTTTTGGTCGGTTTTCTTCAAACTTTCATTCATATGTTTCTTTTATTTTTCTGCGTTTTTCAAAACTAAAAAAAATCCAGGGTGAACTTCCCCTTTAAGCTGAAAAATGTACATTTATACAGGTGTAGTTATAGCTCCTCTAGAGCATTCAGGAGCAATGACTTTGACAACTATTTTCAAGACAGGTGCACCAGAAGCCAGTGAAAATTAAAACTGATTAAAGTCCATCATGTATCAGGAAGTCATGCTCACTCCTGCCAAGTTCTGGAAGAAATTAATCAATGCAACATGAAGACACATTCAATTTACAGTTACTTTGACAGACTGTGAACTTAGATTTTTTTTTTTTTTTTTTTTTTCATTCTGACTGGTACAGGGTTAAGTTACGAACCCATTGCATTTAGATATTTTGGCTGTTGTTGTTATGTTTGTTTGTTTGTTTGTTTGTATTGTTTTGTTTTTGTTTTTGTTTTTTTTTGTTTGTTGTTTTTTTACCCCAAAGGTAACCAAAGGGCTTATCTCTTCTGGCTACCTTACAATGTCAGTCAAGGCTTGACACCGACTTTCTGCCTACTGGAATGATTTTGGTTTATTTTTAGACTACTGAATAGTAAAGAAACTGGTAAAGTACTGTGAGTGCACAATGATGTAAAGTGTGGGTGCATGGTGATTCATATTGCCCCAGTACGATGTAGAATGGGTAACTTCCCTTTTTCAACCTCTGGGGAGTTACTTCATTACCCTTCTTCAATTAGATTAAAATCTTTTATCTTCTTAAATCTGATATATCAGACAGGGCACCCTATTGGCACACATAACCTGCCTAGTGTTACCATTATGCAAGGACTAACTACATGTGTAAGGACACCCTAGTAACTATAGCCTTGGAAGACATTGGTGTACAGTGTTTAAATAACAGACTTTGGACTCAAGTACAAGAAGGCCTATAAAATGGGCCATACATGTAGGCCTACATGGAAGTGTTTTAACGTATGAAGTATGACATCTGTGCCCTGTATTAAACATAAAGACTTACGATTGATAAAAAGTTATGATTGATTTTATCTTGGTAGCCTCATTTTGAACGCAGGTACAGCCATGAATTTTGATTTGGATATCATTAAGATTAGGGTTAGGGCTAAGGTTAGGATTAAGATCATCAACTTTGGAGTACCCTGTCCATGATGAGGCTACCAAGAAAAATCAATCGTAAGTCTTTGTGTAATACAGGGCAATGATGCAAAAGGCAAAAAGTGTGGAGTACATGTAGTCAAATTTGGTTGAAATGCCACCTACATGTAGGCGGACATGTAGGCTTACATGATCTTGCATTCATGACTAAAAAGTGCAAGTAAATATCCAAACACCAAAGAGTCAGTACAGCAATGCAAACAACTATCCTGATTCTGGCTTCAGTGTTGTAATACATTTGATGTGGGGATTAAAATTCCTACACTATGTGTGGACACAATACAGTGCATTGAATCTTCAAATCAGAGTGCCCAATGGACCATGCATTGTGCAAGGCTCAGTGGCTTACAATGAGATCTAAGGTACATTCTGAGTGAAGAGTGTCTTATACATGTAGACACATTGACCCATAGGCTGTGTACAAGCGTGCACATGTACCTTTGTACAACGTACAATGTGATCTACATTTTATTTACATAAACATTGCAAATACATACAATATGCAGCGATTTGCACATGATCTACATTTGGGAACACCATGTGTACATATATGTGCCTAATCTTCAACACTGTAGAACTGACCAAACATAAAAAAAACAACATTATGAAAAGTATGCATGCACAACATACATCGTGTGCAGGCTAAAAATTTGTTAGTATCACCGTGGGTAAATACACAATTTGTGGTTGTCCCCCGCCCCCCCCCCCCCTTTATGACTGACATAAAAGTTATAATATCTTAAATTTGAAATTGCATTTTCATTTATATATTATAGCCTACAGGTTACATCGTCTCTAGAAGAATAACTTGTACAGAATAAACAATACTAGATGTGTCTCATTTCACATTGTCCCAATAATTTTGTCACTCGAACACAGCCAGCAAGATTGACGCGATCATAATTCGGAATCAATTGGGCTACCTAACTGGCGTTAGCAGCAATATCCTCTCATCAGTAGAACTAATGACAGGGCAGGTGTGAGAATGAGTAATTACTTCAGCCCTAATGCAGGCATAGTATGAGTGAGCTTTGTTATTACCGCTGCTCTTCAGTGACACATTACTATTAACTGTCTCAAAACAGATCTACAATTGGATAAAACTAGTTAAATATAATTGAGCTATCATTATGCAGGGTTTTTTTTAGGAGGGTGTTGTTTTCCTTCTTTTTATTTCTTTTTTTTTTTTTTATTATAATTTGGTATTGATTTCGTTTTCATATAAGGTATTTGCTCTGTAAATCTAGCTTTTCCCATAACACATTTCCTGTTTTCCCACAAGGTTGGTTTATGTCTGAATATCTATTGCAAATGCAATCTTTTAAATCATGTAGGAAAAACATTACTGATAATTTTTTAATAGAGCAATATTATAAGACTGACAGTGTCTGAAACCTTTGAAGAGCTATACAGTGCACAAATTGTGGGACACGTGATGCATTTGAAAGGAAGGACTCACCTTTCTGTCCTTGTGCCTGAGACTAGCACTCCTGGCCAGCGTCCCTGTCTTCAAGAGCTGTTCCTCAAGATGAACTTCAGTTCCATCCATCCCAGACCTCATGCTCAATTCAATTAACTCCGGGATAGGCTGGACTTTCAGGGTCACAGAGTCACCAGAACTGCGGATCAACTCAATAATGCTATCCCGCGGGCTATTCTCGACGTTATTTCCATTAACTTCCACAAGGCGATCCCCTGGTAGTAGCCCAGTAGCGTTGTCTCGTTGCGTCGCGCTCGGTTCTGCGAAATGAACCTGTCGCCGACTGATGCTCCCATCGGGTCCAGATCGCTCTTCAATATTGGTCCTGCGTAGAGTGAAACCGAATCCGCCGGTGGGTTGGCGACTGAGAATGACGTCCCTTGCGCGAGGGGGCTTTGGCGGGGCCACCACAGGGAGACGTAGATCAACATTAAACGTCTTTTCACCAGGAGGTTCTGGTTCAGGTATGGTATGCGGTATTTGGTAGCTATCAAGCTCATCTCCTACCATTTCATTAAATGCTGTATTTTGCGCCAAAAGCACTGAATCGTTAACCTTCACGACCACCTCGTTGACAGGGGCCTCTGAAACCGCCTGACTTGATGACCTCAGTTTCAAGATCCCTTTACCTTTAGAAGACGTCTTCCGTTTCTTCTCATATGAAGATTGCCTCGTTGTGGTTCTCGGGTCTTCAGCGATATTTTCAAGCGGAGGAGCAGAGACAGAGTGTATTCTGACATCTCCTGTGCTACCCTTATCAAAACCGGGTGTTGAAGCACCGCTCGCATCACTCCCACTCGGGCTCGTCAGCGGACCATCAACACTCCTCTCGTTGACACCAAGAGTAATTTCCATGTTGTACTGCCCATTGCTGTTCTCCTCTGAAACAGCATAGGCATGGGACTTGAGCGGAAGATGACCGGGTGCCCCTGACTTTTGACGAGAGCTAGACTTCTTGTTGAACAGGCCCTTCTTGATGTCTTCAAGGCGATTCAACTCTTCTGGAGACATCTCTTTGTTTCGCTTTGCTTCCTTCTTCCTCTCCTTCTTCTCCTTGTCTTTCTTCTTAAAGCTGAACATGGTGGATTAATCCTTAGTACATCCAAATGAAATCAGGCTTTGAATAAAGTTCTACTCTCCTGGAGCATTTCAAATTCAAGTTGGTTCCTATTAAAAACGAGTGAAAGAAATAGGAAATAAATTGTTACAGGGATTGTAAATACTTTGAGGGAAAAATGAATATACATGTAGATTCTAAACTCTAGTAATTCGAGAAAACTTTGCCAGGGCTGTGACATGACAGTGTAGCAATTGCTCCAGGAAAAAAATATAAATGGTGAAGGCATGAGAATAAAACCATTTCATGATTTTCAATTTAGTCTACAGGTCTTCAAAAGAAGTTATTTAAAGTGAAATACAATATGAAAATATCACACAAATATAAAACAAAATAGGCACAAAAACATTTTTTTTTCCTTTTAAACTATCAAATTTATTATCGAGGATGATGAATTTATAGTCCTGAATTAAGTTTATGGTATGAGCGGTAAAGTGTGCACACCCATAAGAAACTAATTTTTTTAAATCTAAGTTAAATTGCTCATGTCATATCGACATATCCTTGTTGGCCCATTTTTCGCCTACTCTCGGTATTCCTATCATGATCTGGTGAATATTCCACAGACCAGATCTAGATCTAGTTGTAATTTGTGATATAAATTTTGATAAATTTTGTAAAAAGTAGGTCTAATGCAAAGTATATATTTCTCTTTTTGTGTTCATAATCACATTTGTTTTCTCTCAACCGCTTTAAAGGCAATTTGCAATTTTGCTGTATATAAAATGATTATAATATTGCCTGCCAAGTTCGACTATAGTCACAATTGTACTTATTAACTATACAATCGTAATAATTCATTTTCTCTGCAATGGCTGGGCCAAAATATCTGAAATCACTGATAATGCTAGGACCGGGTCTGTGGCATAATTTTTCGTAGTTCATACTAAGGAAATATTGTTACACTATTTTTAATAATTAAAGAGAAAAGTCTTCTTTTTTATGCTTAAAATTAATGTGGCGTGCAAAGAGTTAATATAAATGCGAAATTTTTAACAAAACACAACCAACAGGAAGCGAACATTTGAAATTCATAATGTAGTCCTCTAAGCCTCTGCAATATATTTTATGATAGACAATGTCTTATGATCATCAGCGAGTTTTGTTTTCAACCTTTAAACATAAATTTACAAAATTGTGTCTAAAGGTAAAACATCCAAAAATGCATCAAAAACTGCATCCAAAATGAGTTAGTGAGAACATGACACATGAGCACCTTCAGTTTTGTAACAAAAAAGGACAAGCCCAATTAACGTTACTTAAATTGTCAAAAGAAACATTTGTCATTGTCGATCTTGTTAAATAAATTCATAAAAGTTTTTGCTTAATAATTGACATTGATCATAAGAATCTTAGAATATGAAGAATGGAATAGTAATTCAACATTAATGAATTTTTAAATATTCCACTTTTTAGTGCTAAATAAGGTCTGAAACGTTTGACGAATCGAATCTTGACAAAGCACTGCATGCTGCACTCTCTCTCTCTCTCAGCTCTCTCTGCCAATCTCTTTACATCACTTTACGGTAGTCAATTTCTAGCTGCCCTTCCGCCCGACACTCTGGCAGGGTAGCAAACCAAAACAGCCCTCCCACTTCCCCGCCCGCCTGCGAGTTCTCTGACTCTCGAGTTTTGGTTTCAAAGTTTACAACACCATTAGAAGTAAAGCACTAAAATCTTGAAAAAAAATAAGTATTTATTGTATAAAGGATATCCTTATTACCTCAAATCAAGCAACAGTAGCCAAACCTCTTTTATAAATCGTGCAGATTGATGAGTTCCCGTGTGTTCGAGTTTCAAAACTGTAACGGATCTCATATTGAGAAACTAGCTTAGTGGAGGAACTAACCCTGTCTGTGTTACGAACACACACACGGGATATCCCCTTCGGGTCAAAGTCGGGTCACGTCACTGATCAGCTGTTATCTCGGCGAGCCTGGAAATTTCCGAGGCCAGCAATGTAAGTTCTTCCTAGTTTTCATGATATTTAGCTTGTTTTTGGACTCGGAAACTAATGAATATTTATCCAGTTTAAATATAGCATTGGTTTATGTATTTCTTATATTCATTTCAAGCGTAGCTTCATGTGTATGTAGACTAATGTTTTTCATTTGAATTGTTGTTTTTTTCTCTCTCGTTTGTTAATTTATGGAATGGTCACAGACGCCAGCCGCGCCGTGCCGCCGCCGCCGAGGCCGAGGCGAGGCTTCTCCGCATCGCCCAGTTATTGACTAGGAGTTAGAATGGCAAGTAAAAAAGGAAGACTAGCCAATATTTGTATCTTTACCGCAAATACTGGAAGAATGCAGAGTAGCAAGTCTATCTTCTTGTCAGCTCTACATCATGTATGAAGGAAGTGCCTAAAAGCAGCCTATGTCTGCACACCTAGGCTAAAATTCGATCTTTATTTTATTACAAATTAATACAAAGTAAAATATTAATATTTTAGAATCATCATCAATGTTATTCCGTTCTTCATATTCTAATGATCAATTAACTATACACAGCCCCGTTGCCAAAGGCGACGGGGCTGGATACTTGTGAAGTCGAGTCTTGCAGTTTTTCTTCCACAATGGTCTCCATTTTGGTAATGATTGACGGCTAGTGCATGAAGAGCCAAAAGTTTTCGCGGGTATGGCGTACAACAGGTGGATGCATTCCGCACGTGTCGACAGCTGTCGAATTGGCGTATTACAAAAATGCAACTTATTTTCTTTTGTCGTCTTCATTGCCCTACTACCCTGAGAAATTAGCTGCTGATGCGGTGCGCTACAACGCATGCGTTATTAGTGGGTGCATGTGTATCTCACCGTATATGCAGCTCCGTGCACGTGACGCGAAACCCAACTGTTTGTGATAAGCTACGCCCCCAGCTATTGTTTCCGTCTTCGTTCAATGCACATGTGTGTTAAATAAACATGAGTGAGTGCGCACCTTTGTGCGATTAGCCAGTCAGAGCAAGTACCTCCTCTTTCACTGCGCCCCAGAACTTTGGCTGTAGAGAATTGCGACATATTAATGTGCTGGGTAGGCCTATACATAGACTGACCAGTCGCGGTCACAAAGCGATGGGGACTGATGGGTGCTTAGTTGTGGGGCTGGAATACCCTGAATCTCACCCAAGTAATATATATTTTTTAAATTGATACTCAGATTGAATTTATGTAACTGCCAAGGATACAAGACCAGATAGGTTCTTCCACATACTAGTAGTTATATCGTCATAACAGTTAGTGATTGATATTTGAAGGCAAAAATCAGTTCCAAACGTAACCTGTGTTCATATCGCAAGTACGGTACATAGCGATATAAACCCGCGGTAGCGAGTGCCGTCTGCTAGCAAGCTAGCTATGTCGTTAGCGCTGGCGGCTATACCGCTCCGTGTGCGTTGCTGGTCAAAAGCACAGCGATGTGTTCTACTTCCGGGTCAGCCAACCGGCGAGGTCACAGAATACATTTGATTCCCTTCTCCAGCGCTGTCTGTAGTTAGCCTCTAACTATAGACAGCGCTGTAGAAGGGAATGGATATTATACCCGGAAGTAGAGTACATCGCTGTGCTTTTGAACAGCAGTGCACACGGAGCGCTATACATGTAGATGCCTGCAGATGGTGCTCGAGACTGCGGGTTTATATCGCCATACCATACCGTACCGTACTTGCGATATGAACACGACTTACGTGTTTGGAACTGATTTTTGCCTTCAAATATCAATCACTAGTTTTTATGACGACATAAATGTGTGGTGGAGCCTATTTGGTCTGGTATCCTTGGCAGTTACATAAATTTAATGTGAGTGACAATTAAAAAAATATATATTTCTTTGGAGAGATTGGGGGTATACCAGCCCCACAGCTAATCATCTGTCAGTCCCGCTTCTTGACGGGGTCTAGCCTATACATAGAAAATTAAGTTCACTCTCTGAAAGTCTTCATGTACCAAAATTTCATCACCACAGTACCGACATGGTTTTGCTTGTAGCGTGGTATAGAGCACTGTTTAATTGTTTTGATTGTACCAAAACTGAAAAATTCTGCGAAAGATGTTGAGGACTTGAAAAACCTCTCGTCCAATTGCAAATTTGAGTTTTTGTAGTAAATTATTAGAAAGAATTGCAGCATTTCAAATACAACAATATTTGGATAACTTTTTACATTTTTACATGCTAAATCTCATTCTGGTTACCACTCGTTCCATAGCATTGAAACTGCTCTCTTACGTGTAACAAACTCTATTCTTTTATCTCTAGATAAAGGGGATTCAAGTTATATTTTTTTGTTAGATAAGTGCCTTTGACACCGTAAAGCACAATATTTTGTTACAGCGACTAAAATTGGGCTTTGAATTCAATGGTCAGGCTATCAAGTGGAGTAGTGGACAGAGTTTTGTTTATGCCAACCTACACACACTGTAATGATTGGGAACAAGCAATCATCCGACATGTCATGTCACAGGGAGTTCCCCAGGGTTCGGTTCTAGGCCTGAACTTATTCATTTTGTACTCATCTCATCTTGAAAGTATCATCAATAACCATAATGTGCATAAGATGTTCTATGCGGATGACATGCAACTGTATATTACATTTACATGTAAGAGGCACAATAATTTTGATGTTACTTCCGTAATATTTAATTGCGTGAGATTAATCAAAAATTGGTTTCCAGCAAATGGATTGAAATTTAACCATTCCTAGACTGAATTTTTTTATGTTTCTTCACGTCACACATCAACTGAACCAATTTTTAAATTGAACCTGGATGGCACTCTTGGTAATGCTACAAAAACATGCACAAATCTCGGGAGTTTCTTTTGATGACAAGTTCACATTCGAAAAATGCGTTTCTCAAAAATGTCGTTCAGCATCATTTGGTTTATACAAAATAGATCAAATTCACAATTTCTTAGACAAAACTGAATGTATCATCCATGCCTTTGTTGTGTGACATCTTGACTCCTGTAATTTCAGTATCCAGTTCAAAGTAATTTCATTAGCATATGAATGCTTGTATCAATTTGTACCTCCATACTTAAATGAAGTACTTAGACAGTACAAACCAGAAAGGACTCTGCATTCCAGTAAAAAAATCTCTTCTCCATGTTCCTCAAATTGTAACGAAAATCATATGGTCAAAGGTCATTTTCACATGCAGCTACTGTTCTGTGGAATAATCTACCAGAACACCTGAGTGTCCTGAAAACACATCTATTCAGATCTTTGTAGATATAATTTTTATGAACCCAGTGCACTATTTTGTTCTTTTGTTTCCTGTTTCTTTTAAAGAAATTAGATAACTTTAAAAAACGAGCATAAAAATGAATAAAATTATATTGCTCTAACAGTAAAAAAAAACTACTGAAAGTTTCAGATCAAATGGAAGTCATTCACTATCTTAAAGGGAAAGTTCACCCTGGGTTTAAAATGGTTTTAAAAAATGCAGAAAAATATAAAATAAATGTGAGTGAAGGTTTGAAGAAAAAAAAGAAGAAAAATAACGAAGTTATGAATATCTAAAATTTTTGATTCTGCGACGTCATATGGAAGCTGCTCTCCCATGTAATGTAAATTACGTAAAGTGTCATTTTTTCAGAAACATATTATTTATTTCACCTGTGCAGTTGATATATCATCAAACCTATGTTCATATACATGCCTCTATCAATTCAACCAATTTCGTTATCAAGAACCATGAAAAAAGACAAATTTATGGAATTTACATACACATCACATGGGAGATCTGCTCGCATGTGACATCACTGATTCAAAACTTTGAATATTCATAACTTCAATATTTTTTGGTCAATTTTCTTCAAACTTTCACTCATACTTTTCTTTTGTTTTTCTGCCTTTTTTAAAAGCAATAAAAATTCCAGGGTAAACTTCCCCTTTAAAACAGTGTAAATAAACAATGCTAAGAATACAGCAAAGCACAAGTTAATTGACTACCGCTCCGTTGCAAGCTTAGCAGCCCGCTATGGACGGGGACTACGAGACAGGAAATGCTATGTACGTTGTGCTGCGTTGAAACACACGCAGTTTTCAAAAGCATCAGGGAATGGGTTTGAAAATTTGAGTATGAAATCATAGATATCTCGAAAGTAAAGCAAGCAATTAGCCTGCAATTTTTAAGAGATGCCAGAGTGACCTATGTGTTTATTAACATGTTGGCAAAATGAGCTAAATCGAATAAATTGTCATTTGAATATTCAATGTTACTGCATCCCTTTAAAGTGAAACTAGTGTTCTGGTCATGACATTGAAATGTAGAAGACAATGTCTAAAAATGATTTTGGAGAGGTTGATAACATTTAACCTTTATAATGGAAGCATTATTTTGTGCTGTGAGGTTTTGGAATCGCCAAAATGATAAGAAGTTAACCCAATTCAGCTTTGAGTCACATGCACTTACACAGAAATGCATGTATGGGGCAACACAAAATGTTCGGGACCCAAACATGTCAGCTGTGTGGTATACTTTGGATACATTTGAAGAGCAATTTTTTTGTGGAGCTTTTTATTATGATATTCTTCCCAAATATGAAAATGGAAAGCTCACAATAATTTTCTTCATCTTTCCCACACCTTTCCACGTACTCTAGATTTCTTTGACATAGAGACATGGAGTTGCTAATGTGTTATGCGCTATAAAAACTTATTATTATCATTATAAAAGTGTTAAATCAATATGTTAAAAGAAGTATATATAATCATTGGTATAATTATTAGGAAAACATTGTTCAAAAACCGCATTTGTTGTTAATGTCATTGAGAGATGAGAGAGATTTTATGTAGGGCCTAATATATAGACTTTAAACAATGTTGGTGCAAGAACTGATCCTTTAGGTACACAAAGTCAGCAACCAAAGAATCAGATAGCTTGCCAGCTATGTTTGGTAGGAATTCATGCACTTACCCTCAAATTCATTTCACTCGCAGTTACAAATGTATTTGCTTTAATTATTATACATCAAATTACATTTTCACAAGAGCTCAAATTTAGATTTAATTGTTACTTATTTTCCAACTTGCATTCTCTAGCATTTTGATAAGACGTAAATTTAAAAAATCCTCATTTGCACTTTAATCTCTTGGTCAAGTCTGAATAATGTGTTTTCTCCATGTCTTCCCTTGTTTTGTTTGTGTTTTTTTGTTATTTTTTTCCCCCTTCATGAAATGGAGAAGTGGGGGGTGCTCCTCAGTGCCCTATCTATATGTATGCCACAATCTACAGGTCAATTGTATTTATCCCTCTTCTGGTCACACACGCCTAATTACCGACAGAGAGCAAAAAATATTCATTCGACCCAACCCTTCCAAAAAATTTTAAACTTTGAACAGCTGATAGACAAAAATGTGTGCATATGATTCACATTTAAGAATGGTTATCGGAAAGGCAATCATTAAGCTTCGTATGCTAAAACTGGGAAGAAATTTATGTTAAAGCTGGTGTATAGTTTCGGGAGAAGGAAAAATTAATTTTGATTCACACTAAGATAAATTATGAAAGATTGAATCCAAGAACTATAATAAAGCAAATTATAGTACTTGAAATCTCGTTTTAGTGTCTTTATTTCGTAATATAAGGATAAAAAAGATAAGTCGGGGACCCGTCACAGGTTAGCGCTCACGTGGAAAACCAATGGGGATTCTCTTGTGTGGGTGTTACACACAGATCGTTCGAACTAATTCACGCCGTAACCTTCGGCGTGCGAATCTGTCAGCAGAGGTATAAACGGCCGTTAATTACGCTTCATTCAAAACAAATTCAATGAAATTCATCGGAAATAATGAAAGGAATGTCACAAGATCTCTCACACATATCTTTTAGTGCAATGTGGACAACATGTAACTACATTTGATCGGTTTTGTGCCAATTCCTTTTTTGTTACCAAAACTATACACCACGTTTAAGGCTTGGCACTATATTAGAAGCTCAAGGTTTGATATCAAATTCTTACTTTTGACTGCCAATTGAGTTAGTTTCGGCATGAGGGGGCGCTATATCAATTTATTTTTAAAATGAGCCGGTAAACAGCTAGTTTCTTGGCTCAATTAGAAAGGAGGAATAATTTGTCTATCCGTTCCACATGTCCAATCACCGAGTGAATTTAAGGCTGATTTTATATAAATTTATCAAACCTCAAAATTAACACAAAGTCTCAATGAGATGATAATTACAGGTGTGGCGCCTTCCATATCTATTCATGTAGTTACTCTTTTGCGATTACAATGCTGCAGGATATTAACAAAAGAGGGCAGCAAGCATGAAATGCACTTGTCCCTCTTCAAGGATTGTGGTTCCTACATTTGTTTCAAATTAAAAAATAGTCACTTAAACCCATGTAATTAAAACCAACAATTAGAATATATTCAGGATGATATTTCCTGATTTATGTTAGATGATTTTTTTTTTTCAATTTTTTTCATTTTCAAAAAAAAAAATCTTTTTAAGACAACTTTTAAATTTGCAGATAAAATAGCAAAAGTGCATCCACCCCCCCCCCCCCCCCCCCCGCCCCATCTAGGGGCTTTGGGCCTCGATCTCAATTAAAGGGCTACCCACTGGACCCCAGCCCATTTGTAGTTTTTCTCTATCTCTCTCTCTCTCTCTTCTTTTCAAAAGTGTGCACTAAAAGAATCCAGAATAATTATCATAAAATATACATGCACATGCACATATATCCATTGCTCCACCCATCATTAGTATGATCAATACACAAGATCACTTTGAGAGTTACAATGTCATTGTCATTTTGAGGAAGGCACCACCCTGTCCTTATCGGACATTCACCTCGAAATGCTCATCATACTTTCAATGTCAAATTGGCAACCGGAACTTATTTACATATGGACAATAAAACACAACCTGACAGAACTAACAACAACATGTTCAGTTAAGGTCATTCAATTCATTCTTTGGAAATGCACTGTTGTCATTTTAGAGAGTTTCCACTTAACAGGGAGTGTTTCCATTTTCTTTAAAAAAGAATTATATTAAAAAAAAAACAGAATACAGGATGTACTGTTTTTCAGTATCCTTAGTTTTTGATTCTGTTAAATCTTGATTGTGATAACAATGTAATGTTACACACATGTAATGCACCTGGGGGTGTTTCACAAACAGTTACGTAAGAAGACTTAAAAATCGCACTTAAATCGTTATTTTCCTGCATTATGTTATGCATTGATCACCTGATTGGACTGACCCTCTTCGGGGATGCGCGCCATTGAGAAGTCTATAAATTAGATTGCACGTTATTATACAAGATGCGCGTAGAAGTTAAGTGCAACTTTACATTAAGTCTACTTTACACTTTGTGAAACACCCCCCCCCCCCCCCCCCCCACCACCACCTGGGCATTCGATAGTGCTGGGAGGAGTTTGGATGACCAGAATTTCCAGCCCCTACCAGGATTTTATTTTGGGGCAAAATTGTATGAAATCAGTATTTAAAAAATGTTGGTGATAATGTTCAGAACTTATGCAACCTTGTTTGTGAGGCCTACCAAAGACCATCCCGTTTAGATTGAGGAAATTCTGTGTTATCTTTGGACGGTTCTCACCCATCCCTGTTTTGTAGATCTTTTGGAAAGCGTTTCCACTCTCGATTAAAAACAGGACTATGTGTTTCACAATATTCTGCCCCTACCAAGATTTCTTTTGCAAACAAAATTGTATGAAGTCAGTATAAATGTCAGTGATAATTTTCAGGACTTGTGTAACCTTGTTTTTAAGCTTGCCAAAGATCATCCCTTTCAGATTGAGGAAATTCTTTGTTATCTTTGGACAGTTCCTACCCATCCCTGTTTTGTAGATCTTTAGGAAAGCGTTTCCAATCTCGATTAAAAACAGGAATATGTATTACCAGGGACTCACGTCCCTGGTATTACACAATATTCTACCCCTACCAGGATTTTATTTGCAAACAAAATTGTATGAAGTCAGTATAAATGTCAGTGATAACGTTCAGGACTTGTGTAACCTTGTTTTTAGGCCTACCAAAGATCATCCCTTTCAGATTGAGGAAATTCTATGTTATCTTTGGACAGTTACCACCCATCCCTGTTTTTTTTTAGGTTTTTAGGAAAGCGTTTCCACTCTCGATTAAAAACAGGAATATGTGTTTCACAATATTCTGCCCCTACCAAGATTTTATTTGCAAACAAAATTGTATGAATGTCAGTGATAACGTTCAGGACTTGTGTAACCTTGTTTTTTAGGCGTACCAACGATCATCCCATTCAGATTGAGGAAATGTTGTGTTATCATCAGACATTTCCCACCCATCCCTGTTTTGTTGATCTTTAGCGAAGCGTTTCCACTCTCGATTAAAAACAGGAATACCGACTTTCACAGATGTATGATATTACTGATTTTTCAATTGTTACATTAATTTACAAAGTAATTGCATTCTAGAGCAATATGCTTCAAGATGTTGGGAGTGACTTTCTTCCCACCCTGACTTCTTGATTTTCTTTTGTTTGGTTTTTGTTTTTGTTGTTGTTGCGGGGGAGGTGGCACATCTGTATTACATGAAAAGTTGTTTTTATCAAATTTAATAGGTGTTGCTTTATAGTGTTTGCAAAAATTAATCTATTGTATGATTTACAATATGTTTTTACTTCTGAATTTATTGATAAGAGTTTAAGAATGTTGACAATTCATTGAGTTATATTCTGTTGCCCAATCTTGTCAAAATTTTGTATTAAAAAATGTATGTTTTTGCAGTTTCCATTGCTGAGATTTGAGATGATGGAAGTATTTTCCATAGGTTAAAAGCCTGAAGCTTCAAAAGCATTGATCTTTGATCAAATGCTTTGTAATTTATGCAAGAAACGTGATGTTTATGTGATAGACTGGATCATAACAGGAATTCGTAAGGCGCGTGGGCATGTCTGGTGTATGATCTCATGCATCCATACAAACACTGTCATTTCCCTCCAAACAGTGCATCTACATGTACATGTACGATGTACCCTGAATCCAGTTTTGATCCTCTTCCTCCTCTTTCAGACTTGGTATTGTAGAAGGATCTCAACATTTTCTGAAATTATGAAGGAATATCACATTTTAAAAATTACTGTGATGGAGGACAGCTGTTATGATAGAATGACTTTCAAGGCAGAGTTAAGACTAGAAAATGTTCAGGCATTCATTTTAGGTATTTATCGCTATTACTTGTTTACAGTCTGAAAGGTTTGGAAATGAATGCAAGATCATGGACCATAACAAAATGCTTAGGGCATGTATTGATTATGACTTTTGAATGAAGGGGAATTATGAATAACACGTCTTGAGGTCACTAGAATGAAGAGAAATGCAGATACTCTAGTTTGAACAATTTAATTGAGATATAGGCATGCATATTATAAGTACTTATGAGGTGAGATAATCGAACTGGCAAAAACAGAATTTTACAGTTTTAGAACCTATAGCTGTTTGTTTCTTCTTCTGTTTTAAAATTCTGATAACATTACTGTTGCAGCTTGTTATTCTGAAAGTTTGTTGAAACAAGATTCCTAATTGATCTGAAATTGAAATAAGGTTTGTAAATGTGGAAAAATGAAGTAAACCAAATGTTATAACCCTATTCCATTTCTCATTCAGGTGTTTAAAAAAAATAAAATCATTTTACTTTAAGATGAACAAACTGAATTTGATTTTTTTATGTCATGTAAGCATTCTTAAATTGCAATTTTATTGGTGTTTTGATTTTTAATTTTGAAGAAAACACTCGGCCTACCACCCCCATGAAGATTTAAAACGCAATTACTTTTAGATGATACCCTCAGATAGAAAATGATATATTGTCTCCAAGGTAATAACCTTTGCAAGTATTGGATTAGAGTGTCTGTTCCCTACGCTACATTAAACACTTGAAAGAAATCTAATATGGTTAGCAATCTATGATTTAATTTGGATTGAAAGGGAGGGGTTAGCGCATGAGGAAGCCTCTAACGGCTATATGGTTTGAAACAAGTGATAGCTGTAAAAACCTTTTGTAATGAAACATTGTCTTCTTTCAATGATTACTGTATTTTGTCTTCATTAAGATATGTTTTACTTCAAATGTTATGAAATACCATGATATTACGTCTGAAAAGTAATATGATATTGATACGAGGGAAATTAGGTTATCATGTTTGATAGCGTTATTATTTGATCGGCAAAGATAGCCTATGTGAGAGAAGACAATATACAATTACAGAAGAAGGATATTCAAAAGCTGGGAAAAGAAAAAGATTAACTACATTGTGAATAAATACATGTACATCAAATTGAATATATGTCATAATTTTCATTTTCATAATTGATAATGATTTATAAAGAAGGTACCAATATTTTATACAAGTGATAGGATTATCTTCTTTCAGATTATTAAAAAAGTGCAAAATTGTCACCTATTGTCATCTGGCCTAATACAAAACTTAAATAAATTCATATTTCCAGCATTTTGGCCTATTTCACCTGTCCCAATCAAATCATGATGTTGCAATAAGGGAGTTTACAGATACAATCTGCGCATGCGCGAGTCTCCGATATCCACTTTCGGGGTCAGGCCATATGTACATAAAATGCGTCGACCGTACAGTCAACCCATGGGTCAACCAAACAAAAAATTCTTATCAGACAAAAATCTAGCTGTATATTTCTTTTTGTCGGTTTTTTCCTTCTCGTTTGCCATGTTGAATAATATGATGAGATATTTTCATGACTTTAATTAACGTTTTCCTCCCAGAAAGTTGCAAAAACACCGACTCTGTACTTATGCACACCGGTCCGAATATCGAGATTTCAAGCCCCGTTAGTTTCGGCGAACTCAATGCCGCTTTGCCGTACGCGAGTTGGTAACTTACAAATTTCGCTTTCAGTTGAGAAAAGAGACTCAAATAAACATGGTATCAAAATAAAGATAGGAATAAGTATACACTGGCTATCTCATCAATAGACAAGTGCGATTCTTCATCCATATTTTCACAATATGAGCGAAAAAAAGCATGAAAACCATATGTAAATCAAAAGGTGTCATAGACTTCACACATAAGAATTCGTGATATAGAGGAGACCACGTACATATGACCCCTGACCCAATATCTGTAACTGTAAACTCCCTTATTGTCTTGGATGAAACAAATTTGGGCTGTTTTCTCCCCCCCCCCCCCCCCCCCCCCCCCCCAACAGTCTGCATGATACTCTTTTTCTAAAAGGTGACAGTAAAAGGTTAGAATAGTACCACACACTGAGGTCTATGATAACATCCACTACAATCATGACATAAGATTGATGACCTGATTCTACACATCCATAGACTACATGGAGGGCAAAGACATAACAAGGTTGTTACCACACATAAGTTGAAGTTCAGATATACCAATTGTAATGATAGGTTTTGTATGTTTCTTTGGGGTGTTTTATTTATTGGGAAAGGGGGAGGGGTAAAACCTTCATTTCCCACTACAAGTTGTAGTGCATATAACATGTTTATGCAATGTATGAATAATATGGTTTTTATTATGGCTGCCTGAAAATGATTTAAAAAATAGTAGTATCAGATCTCAGATGGATTTTATAGGAGAAAATCTCTTTCTTCTTTTCATGTGATCTGTAAAAGTAAGTCTCCTGAGTTACGATGTAGTTGGAAGTGATCATTCTCATACTACAAAGGCATCGTAGTGTGAATGCCACCCACCAGTGTCATGTACACTAGTTTAGACGATCTTTTCCATATTAATTTCTGTGCTTATCATTCATAGTGTGAATGCAACCCACCCAGCACACCCTGCAAAGATGATGCCAAATGATCACCTCATCTGACCTTTCATGAATATCATGCCTGCAGTGAATGGCTATTCAACTTGTTCTATTTAATCCATTCAGGATGGATGTTTTGAGGGCTTTACATAGTTAAGCTCATATTTATGAAATTTGCAACATTAATATTCCCGTCTATTATAATTTTTAGCTCATGCCCCCCCCCCATTCCTCACCCCCTCCCCCCCCCCACCAAAAAAGTAGCACCATATTATACCAGGGGTTACACCCCCCCCCTGATTATTTGAACAATAGTAATGTGGACAGAAAACAATGATTTACATGTAAAGCATTGCATATAAATAACCCCACTTTAGGCTAAGAATTGATCAGAACTTGCCACCATGAGTATATGGACCCCCTACAAATGTCTGTTTCTATTACATTACTGCCACCATCTCTTTCATTTTTACTACTTCTATGTAAAAAAAAAGAAGAAAAAAAAGTGTTAACAAATTAATAGTTGTCACCTTGTATATTGAAGCAAATATTTGTTTTAATTTTTTTTTTGTACCTTGATTAAATTTGTAATGTTAACAATAAAGTGATATAGAGCAAGATAGTGTAGACACAGTGAGTGCACAATATTTCTTTGTTCTGCTCATATGCATCTTGCTTTTTACGGCCCTTTAAAAAAAAATTAGTGAACCAATCCAAAATATTTGTGCAATCGTCTGAAGCTACATGTTGTAAATAAATTCTCCTTGCCCTTGATTAACATTTGCAAAGTACATGTAGGTCCAAGTTTTGAGCAATACTTTTGTTGGCTGTCACTGAAAAAATTGATATTTTCATTCCGCATCATACATCCACGGATATTTTGTATTGTTCAGAATATTTATTTTGGTGTAATATGCTTGGGTTATTTATTTTCAACCCTGTAGCCCTACTGGGTGAACAAATGCAGTCTTTTCATAGCATTTCTTTGTGTGAACTTGAAATTTTAACTTCAAACACTCTTTTCCTCATACCACAGACGTTTGGTGACTGTTCAGAATGGTGTGAATGCACCCTAGTAATTTTTCTTTCTGGAGACATGTCACTTCCATGGGGAAGCAATGCTTTGGATCTGCTTAGCGAAAGTATGTCGTTTGGATGGACCTATTATTCAACTTGTCATTTAGCTGCCAACAACATACATGTACATTAATATCTTGCATTGGTGTGAATGAACCCAGTAATTTTCCTCTCAACTTTACCCTGGGCATTGCCACAACTGCGGAAACAAATGCTGCCAACCTCTGCTCAAAGCATGTGTTGTTTATAAATGTGACATTTAACTTCCCACTTTTTTTTTGCACTTCACTATCATGCATTAGTGTGAATGGACCCTTGCAATTTACTCTCGGTCTCATCTCTATCCTGGCCACTGACACCACTGCTGAAAGAAATGCATCCATCTTCTGCTCAAAGCGCTTCTTCTTTATAAATCACTATATATTCTAGTTACAACATATTGAGGTGGGCCTACATTTGGTGCATGTTCATGATTTTTGTCCTGGTGTGAATGCATCCTGGTAATTTTCCTCTCAACTCTACACCCTGGTCGCTGGCACCGCTTGCTGAAACAAACACAGAGCTCCATCAGTCTTGTTTATAAACCCAGACAGTATTGGGGCTATGATCATACTCATCTGAACCTTTGGTTAGGAATAATCTCCAGTTATTGGTAATCTCAAGAACTGTCTGGCATTTTGCATTTATACCACAGATATGAACCTACATTTTTTTGTAGCATTGCAGCAGGTGATGGACTGACCTTGTTTTTTATTGAAGAGAGGAATTTCTTCAGGTTCATATTGGTGAGAAATTTGTTGTGATATATCTCTTTTATAGTACCTGGATCACATTGAGGAATCAGATTCCACTACTGCATATTCCTCCAATATAACTTATTTTATTGCATCAATTTTTTGTATTTGCCTTATCAATATTCTATTACATATTCATAACATTGCAGCAAATGCTGGATGAGCATTATTTTTAATTCAAGAGAAGCATTTCTTCAGGATCAATTAGGTGAGATAACTTTGTGATAGGCCTATCTCTTTAATAACTTAATCACACCGAGGCGCTGGCTACAAATTATGATACCACAAATTGAACTTGCCATTTGTAATCATTTAGTTTGTCTGGTATCGACTTGGAGTCTGTCTCGCTTATATGACCTACATGTGTAACCTGTGTCAACATTTTTGGTATATATAGGCCTATAATGTTGCTTGAAAAGCTGGTCCAGATAGTAGAGTGGACATAATTGAGGTGATTAATAGCATGCACAGGAAAATGTATGCATTGACAATCTAGATAATTCTGCACTTTCTGATGTAAACCTCAGGACTCGTGTATCGGTATGTACATGTATGTATAAAGGGTTGAAGTTTTGTGAGATGGTTGCACAAACCATGAGATGCTTGCCTGGTCACTCTTTGCTCTAATACGTTGATGTGTATGAACAAGTATGTATAATGGAACGTAGAGTGGTTATACTTGTATGCACAGTTTGCATTGGTGTAGAATGTGTATATACAAGCCTAAAGAATATTTTTGATAATAGTTTGTTCATATAGTTTGAAGACACGTATTAAAGTAACTCTCTCTCTCTCTCTCTCTCTCTCTCTCTTTCTTTCTGTTTCTCTACCTCATCGTAGGCTTATGTTATATCCTATGATATATATGCAGTGTGTAATATATAATTTCCTTCTTAAAAGAATTATGTACCCGATTAAGGTATTCAAAATGATGAGTTTGAAAAAATAGCAATGAGAGCCAATAAAAATAGAAGGTACATGTACATGTAGGCCTACTATAAGTATGCATCTACTCAGAATCTGAGCGAGCAATGGTGCAGCTCTGGTGGGTTAATTTGTTGCCATCTATCAAGTAATTAAAGTGCATGAGTGACCAAATTTAAAGCAATTGAACCCACTGAGGGAGCAAGGGTTGCAAAATGCAAAAATTTACCTGTACAGGGATTGTTTAACTTCATTCAGGATCTTTAAAAAAATATATATATATTCTTCCACATAATGCTGTAATCATAACTGCAATCAGACAGGAATTGTCCGAGATTTTGAAGCTTATTGTTCGCTTAATTGCTGAGATATTATTGACTGAATATCACAATAGTCATAAGCATCCCTAGGTATGCTAAAGTTAACACTGCAGTCTATGGAGGGAAGATAATCACTTTTTAACTTATTGTGAAGTATATGTCATGATGCTAATATGAAATGCAAATTTCAGGGTTTCCTCTTGACAAAGTATTACATGCACTGACAGCATGTAGGGCCCCATAGCTCAGATTTTTGCAAACCTCCCCAAAGTTCCCAAATTCCCTTTAACATTTATCTCTTATTTGTCTCCATGCTTTCAGGCCCTGTCTAGCTCCACTCTAACACCGGGGCAAGACAAGACAGCTGCTTCACCTCGGTAGATTCTTCTATCCTTCTGACCTTTGGACTGACCATCATGGAGTTACACATCTTGGAGCATCGTCTGAGGGTCGCAACGGTCAAGCGGTCAGATCTCCTTCCTTTCATCGGGTCCCTCATCAAACTTGCTCTTCTTCATGAACACAGGTAAAGCCCGGGGACATCCCTAGAGTCCGCAGGGCCGATAATCCGCAGTGCCTATATACATACATGTACCTACACTTTGGTGTAGGGCCATCGTGACCCAGTGTCCAAGGGTTAGGGTAAGGGTAAGGGTTTGGGCATAGAGCAAATTTGATCCTAGGATACTGTGACCTCGGTGTCCTAGGGTTATCGTGACCCGGTATTGGCCTTGTGGACTACATATTGGCCCGCGGACTATCGGGCTGTAACCTACATTTTGTAAATCACACATCACTCTCGGGCCTGTAAAAAACAGCCGTTCTGCCCATGTTCCTACAAACTGAATTGTATGGGCAAATTAACTTGCTCTCCTCCATAAATACAGGTAAAGCTCAAATCACATCACTCCATGACCTGTCTGACTTGTAAAAAACTTGCTTGACTTTGCTATTTCCTCATGTTCGTACAAATGTACTGTACAAAAAATGAGCAGATTGACCGATTTACATGTACTTGCCTTTATTAACATGATGTGCTAAAAGAGTATATAAAGAAAAAAATTGAAATTTGAAATGATGCATGAAGTTTAGAACAAGCGCCATGAGCGCCCATCATACCAGTCAGCGCTATACAAGAAACCTTCATCATGAACTGATGCTTTCACTGGAAAAATAATAAACTGTCCCAGTTCTCTTCTTTTTTTTTCTTTTTTTTCTGGGATGCACTGTATAAAGAGCTAACGTAGTTACTAGATTATGGTGATCAAACTGTAGATTTGTATGTTTTGAAATCTAAAAGGACCTTAAATAAATGTAGGCTTACATGCAAAAGTCAGTAAATTGGTTAGAGTGCTCTTCTGGCTCTCAGCTTATGAAACCATTTTTTTTTTTCTCTCTCTTTTTTCTTTTTTATAAAACCAATTTTGTTTTGGGACCAAGAAGGATCACATGATTCGATTTTTATCTTATGACCGATAGCATCTCTTGTATTACATGTTCATCCATAAGAATTCTTGACCTCGGTTGTAATATAAACAGATCATCCTGTTATCTCTTATTTATCTTATATTAGGTGTCAGATGATATGAACGTCATGCAATTAAAGGCAAATCCATTCCGATAGGAGAGTGTTGAAGGGGAATTAAAATGAGACTAACCTTCATGCAGCATCTTCATCTCATATTTCAAACTGTTGTGTTCACACCAGATTTCAAATTTTGGTGCAAACGCCAGAGAGCACCCCCCACCCCAAAAAAAAAAAAGAAGACAAATCTTGTAATAATCAATAATAATAGGCCAATTTTTGGACATCGATGATGTCATGCTATACAGTAAAATTATGTCTAAGTACTAGTAGTAGGCTTTATACTAGAGAAATAATTCCTTATTTTAAATGTTTGTTTATTTTGTTTTGTTTTGTTTTGTTTTGTTTTGTTTTTTATCTTTTTCAATAATTTGTTTGATACACATACATGTACTGTGCAGACTTTTGCTTATAACAATTCCTTATTTTTAATGTTTATTTGTTTTGCTTTGTTTTGTTTTTGTTTTTGTTTTTCTTTTTCAATCATTGTTTGATACACAATATTGTGCAGACTTTTGCTTGTTTACATCAAGTTATAACATGGGTATACACTATTCAAGACCTTAGAAATGTCCATCTTTTGAGTACATAGCCCTTGCACTCCACTCTAAAGAGCCTAACCTTATAATAGGGATGTCATGTCAGGTCACAGGGGTCAAGAGCATCTAGGTCAGGCCTTCTTTCGATCATGGTATCAAGGCCTCCTCTTTCCTTGTATAAAGTTCGCTCCAATGAGCTTGCTACTTCTGGGGCCTCACATAAACTTGTACACGAACCCATTCTTAGAGATTTACAACTTATTTTTCATGACACAATGTACTCTTGTATTTAGCTTTAAGATTTAACAATGTGTTGCCAGAAGTTTACCTTTAAAAAAAAAAAAAGATCATGTTTCTGATGTGCATGATTGAAATTGGTTTTGTAAGGGGCCCCACATTTTGCAGTATTATGCTTTACTAAAATCTAAAGTAGGTCAGGTCAATATCTGATGTTAAAAGTTACTCAAAGTTGTACTTTTTTTGTTCCACAATGTAGGCATTTTTTTTTTTTTTTTTTTTTTTTTTTTTTTTTTTTTTTCATGGAGGAATCAGTTTTTCTTTGGAACTTCAGATCTTTATAATAGGAAACTTACATGTAGATTTCAAAACCTGACACGATGGGAACAAGTAAAAAAAAGTCTTCATAATTTAATTAAATATGCAATGTTTATGAAACCATAGAAAAGAATATAAATCGTGGTGCACAGGCTATAAAATGGTTCTGTTTGAAAAGCTTGGGGAGCAAGCATAAATAATAGAGGAAGTATTTTGGCATCTTTTCACATTTTTGAAAAACTTCTACTTACATATTTTCTCTGATTTTCTGCTCTTAATTAACCAAGTGTGAATAACCTTTTAAGTCTTATTTTGATTAAAAACATTTGAGATAATGCTAAATATTCTAGCTCTCAGCAGGCTAAATAGTCTGATCAGTAAATGAAGTTCTCTGTATACTTTCAACCTTATTTGTATAGGCCCTATATGTTTGTAAATGTACAAATGTACCTGGTACATGATGTACATGTACATACTGTATATTTGTAGCAAGATTATTTTGCAAGGTTATGGGAGCGGAGCCAGGAAACTTTAAGTAGGCCGGGTCAATATCTGATGCAAAATTTGAGTTTGGACTCTGTTTGTCCAACTATACACGTATTTTGATAAAAATGTGCATGTTTGAACTGGTGGGATCATTGGATACACTGCTGTTAGCATGCATGTCACCTAAAAAATTTACACACAGAATGCAAAGTGATATCGTGTGAACTTGTTGTCAAATTTTGGATAGGCCTACCCTACCAGTGTTTTTCAATTTGACTGATTCTGTGAATTAATGCATTTGAAATGATTTAACTTTTTTTTTCTCTTTTTTTTTTTTCTTCTTTTGTCTTTTTTTTTTTTTTGCAGGTCCTTTCATTTGTACAAATGAAAAATAATTTTCTGTTATTGTTTTCGTACAATGGATATATATGTGTTTCTAGTCTCCATTTTAAACCCTCAGTACATTTTTCCATGTTGCAAATTTATTTTGGCCGAGTGCTTTTATAAGGTTTACATCCACTACATCCAATTTATGCAATATGGCCATTGGAAGAGATGGCATTGGACGTAGCACTTGGCAATTTACCCTTTTATAAAGTGAAGCTGCAAATCAAATTTTGGATTTGTCATTTTTTTCCACAGAAATAAAACTTCCAAACCTTGAAATTATATGGATCTACCATCTTAGAACATATTTAAACTTTTCTTTTACTATTGAACTGGGTATATCATTTCTTCCTCCTTTTATATTTAGGGTTGGGAGGGGGTATGCAAAACCTTGATAAGACTCATTTTGATTCAACTATGGCCTACAATGTATGTATGAGAGACCTATATTTTAACTTTTTTTTTTTTTTTCCTTTACTTGGTAATTGTTTAAAGTGTTGTTTGCTGAATTTGATGGCTTGTTATATTTTGACTTGTTATGATTTAAGCTGGTACACACGTAATATAGAAAAGTTCATTTGTCACAATTTGACTTTACCCACTAGAAATCTATAACAAATGTAAACAATGAAATTGAGATAAACAGTGTAATCAACACAATAGTGCATGTATTTCAAATGTTCCTACATATCATTACACACTTTGATGTGATAACAGGGAGTTCATGAACTGTATTGTCTCAAACATATAGTGTGCTAATGGGTCAAAAGTCTGAATGTAAGATTGTGGACGGGCTATAAATATTATATTTGAACAATTAGTGACAGATGGGCACAACATTGTTTGAAATAGTATGAATAATCAACCAAGAAGATGAGTTTTATTTAAAATAAATGGAAGAAGCTTATTAAAAGATAAGGAGATTTGCAGGTTATGATTCTTTTTTTCTTTTTTTTTATGAATAAACATGGAACATTCTTCAAATTTAAATTATAAGTTATAAATTTAATAACCTACATTTCATTTACATTGTACAAACAATTACTGAATAAAGGCACATTCTGATTTATATTCTTGTACAATTGGTACAATGTACATTCATTAATAGTGCTGTATTTGCTGATCAATCAAACATGTACAATTTGGGTAGACAATTTACAAAGATTACTACTTGTGTATTCCATTTTTTATCATCTACTATAAAGTTCTTTGTCTGAATCTAAATTATGGACAAGTTATTTAAACTTAATAGCATAGAGACAATTAAAGACTGGTGAGCACATCTTGATTTATATTCTTTAATGTATTTACATGTTTGTACCAGTTGGCACATGCAATGTAGTGATTTTTTTGCTGATCAACATTCAACAATATAAATGAGCAATAAGAAGCTTTATTATACATTGTAGGTGATAACTTTAAATGTGTACAAACTACACAATGTAATTGTCTATGAAATGGCATATCTTGATTCACATATTGGCTGATTTGTTGTAGTATAATCAAACATGCAACAATGTGAGTACATAAAGAATCTTTATAGATGAAAACCTACTTTTGACTGCTGATTTGACTAAGGATTAAAATCTTTTTCTGATATCTTTTGGCAAAAAGCGGGAATGTACAAAGAAAAGTGCTGTAAGATGGAATTGTTTAAATCATTTCCATTGCCACAACATAAAAGTTTATTTTGTGAAATGACTTTTTACATCAATCCTAAATTTGTTATAATGTAGGCCTAATGATGAAAATAATACCGTTAATTTGTTTTCCTTTCATTTATTTTCAGCAAGAGCAAGTTTTTCAGCTTTACTCAAACGAGCAGAGATTTCACCATCATTTTTGATGAAGAGGGATTCAAAGGTATGAAAAAGAACATTGCAACTTTAATAGTCTTCATACATGTAAGTGATTTTAAAAACTGATTAAAATGATTTTAATTGGTTTAATTTGCTTTGTGCCTTTTCATTTTACTTTCCAAAATTGAAACAGGACCTTAGTTTTGTTCCATCCAGAATATACCATTCCCTAGCTGGTAGTGAGAAGAGTGCTCTTGAACTTTCTGTCTTTTCCCTGATTCTTTTCTCCTTTCAGTTCAACCCATTTTTTTTTTCAGGCTATCCATCCCAAGTACTAGTGGGGTATGTTATGTCATTCCGTAGGACTAGGCTGCCAATTTTAATTTTCTGATTGTTTTGGCTTCTAAAGGGTCCAACCAAACGAAAAAATGGAGGGGGTTCAAATTTTCGGACCGCGCCTTGAGTTCCACTTTGTTATTGGTCCTTTTATTAGGGGCGCCATTTTGGCCCAACGTGTAATTTTGTGTTATTCCTCTACCTGTATATTCGCAAATTTTCTGCTCCAATTTGAATGGCAAATAGTATAAATTCGTAGAGGAATTGCACTAAATAGTATGCAGGTCATGAATATTTACTTTCCTGTTTATCGTTTAAGGGCGATCAATTGGCAGCAAGAACTGGGGAAAATGAAGGGCCGGATGAATTAAAAATTCAGAAAAATATGCAGTTTTTATTTCTTTGGGCCTAGAATAATCAAATTAATGAGTAAAAATGGTATTAAACATTGGAATGAATGAGAATAAAATGTCACTACCATTTAATGGTTATTCAGAGCTATTATAGAATCAGTCTTTTAAAGGTAAAAATATCGACCCCAAATTTAGTATTTTAAGCAGATGTATTGTTACTTGACAAAGAGGGCCGACAAACTATATTTTTTATAAATTTTCCAAACCTGGCTTTTAAAATATCAAATTTCAGATCATTCTATAAATGCATGTATTGATCAAAATTAAGAGAACAATTTACGAATTAAATTACATTACAAAGGGAGTTAAAAAAGTGGTTTTTATATTTGCTTTTACAAGTGGAATTGTCCGCCACTGAACCGTTTTTTTTTTTTTTTTTTTTTATTTTTTTTTTTTTCCAACTCGATTTGCATATTCATCGTCGCTTGAATAAAAACAAATGGGTCTGTGATATTTTTGTGTTCTACACTTGAACAATAACACAACCTTAGTTCTAATCGTAAAGAATTTTGGTATACCACAATGTACAGTTCGGAGTTATGTTTTTTTTTTATGAAATATATCCAATGGAAAGAAAAAACACATATTTTGTAAGTATGATTCAGGGAAAGTCTATAAAGACACTCGGGCTGTCCCGTCTCGATATCAGTAGATACTGATGGCAAATTTTTGTTGGAGTTGCATGACATCATACTTGGTGCCGGAAGCTTACATTTGACTGGAAGACAATCGTCTATTTTCCCGAACACCATCCATTTCAAAAGGAGGAAAGTAATTTTGCAATTGTAGTCTTGTATATGAATATATCCTTCATAGATTGTGAGGTGTAAATTACAATTACAACTCGAAGTAATTATGTAAGCCTATGCTCACCAGGTTTTTTTGATCAAAACACAGTTTTCTATCTGAGCGATAGTTGTTTTTCTCCTTTTCTCCTGGTTTGTTGGACCTCAGAACAGGTATGTGATATATTTAGTTCCTTCAAATTTATAGGTTTCTCGCACTGTACAATTTTTCTGTTGGAAAGCGAACCCGTTATCAACCTCTCAAGAATGACATCACCATCATCATCACTTTATTATCGAGGTTTTAAGTGTAGGCATTGATCGATCCATGTTTCAGTTTAAAGTTATTTATGTCTTATTGATTTCCAATTAACATGAAAAGTATTTTGTTCAGAGACTTGAACCGTCTTGACACATGTGGGGCACTTTTTCAATAAAAAAAGTCACTTGAGATCAGAGACTTAAAGAGAAAATGTTCGTTATGACGTGGGTGCACAGAAAATTTGCCTTAATTTAAATGCTGGTTTCAGAATTATGGCTTTGTAATTATTATTCCCATTGATGTTAAACCAAAATTGATTACTAGCGGAACTGATTTTTTTTTTTTTTTTTTTTTTTTTTTGCTAATTTGAGTTAATTTGCATTATAAGTACACATTTAATATCGCGAGCGCGAAAGGCGTGAGCCGAAAATAATGGAAAAAAGGCTTCAAATTCCCCCCCAAGTCAATTTGGGGTGGGGCCAAATTTAACAAACCCCCTTTTTTTAGTATCCCGAGAGCGTGAGGCGCGAGCCGAAAAATTGGCGTTTTAGAAAGACATACATGGAGTAACAAGGGGCACATTTTTAATATTAAAAGTGCCCCTTTTATTACAAAATGACATTTTATTAGCTTAAGAAAAGGGGCACTTTTAAGGTGGATGACAAAGTGGGGTCACAGTGGCTCCTCTTTGCTCCCCCCCCCCGACCCCCCCCCCCCCCGGTTTCGCCGCTCTGAAGTGAGCCTTTCCGTGGTTTGAAACGATGAAAGATACTATTATTCTTGATGGGCGATGTTGGGCTTCATGTTTTGTATTGGACTTTGACGTAGTCACTTCTATTATGGGGTCTTGAACTTTAATGAACACTGGATACAATTAATTACCATACGCAAAGAAATGCCGAAGAATTAAAAAAAAGAAAAAAAAAAAATTCAACCAGACAGTGGATCAGACAGAGGACCTAGAAATAGAGATGGATAATTGTTTTATCTGATAATGCCCCAATGTGGGGTTAGTTTGGGGTTCTTTTCGTAAGGTTATATTTGTTTCTGTAATAAAAAAATGTAACGTTGAAATATAATTTGTATATCGATTATATTATAATTTCATAAACTAAACAAATCAAAACAAACAACTCCCTGTTTAACAGATAATAATTGTGAGCTCTATACCTTTAGCGCAATATCTAAGGTGCAATGCCAAATTTCATCGTAACTTCAATCTCCGGGTCAAATAAAGCTTGTTCAATATTAACAATGTTTTTGTTCTGTTCTGATATTTGGTATAATATAGCAGAGGGGAATTGGAGCACGCCCTTTGAAATATGAAACAGTGGGGTCGTAACACAAAGACTTACGATTGATACAAAAGTTATGATTATTTTTTTCTTGGAAACCTCATTGAAAAATCATGTAAAAATACAGTCATGGATTAGGATTTGGATATGTTTACGAGAAGGGTTAGGGTAGGGTTAGGATTAAGATGATCAACTTTGGAGCCATCCCTGTTATGATGAGGCTACCGAGAAAAAAAAATCACATCCGTAACTTTTAATCAATCGCAGTCTTTGTGTAACAACCCCGCAGATCTGTTAATATTTGGTGGTGTTGGGGGAAGTTACGGTAGTGTATGTTTTCTTTATGTTTGTACCTGTCCCTCTTTATGTTTGGAAATATGATGTACGATTTATTCAATCAGCGATGTATCTAGGGGGGGGGGGACATTTGTCTTTGAGTTTCCGTATTTTTTCACCATTCCATAATGTAAAACGTTCCTTGCAAGATATATTTAAGTTTTCGTTCTATTCTTTCTATCTAAAAGTTTTTCCTTTCACTGCAAACGCGCTCTCGAATGTGTTGTCGTTTTAAAATCCCCCTTTCCGGCTGCTAAAAGATTAATCTATGTCTTATATAAAACCTCAATGTTTGTGTATTGAAAACCAAACTTATACACCCATGACTTCCCAAAACCCCTTGATAATTTGGAAACCATTGATTTTATTAATATAATTGGTAGCTTTTGTCGGTTTTTGTTTTTTTCTTTTTGGTGTTGTTGTGTAGTTTCTGTTTTATTTTATTTGTTCTTCTCAGGCCCCCCCCCCCCCCCCATTTTTTTAAAAGGGTTTTATTTCTCAGCATCTGCATGCTAACAATTGAATAACTTTTCAATACATATCGAAGGAAACAGTGATAACATGCACAACGTATTATATAAAGAAATGACTATAATCTTACATCTGTGGTTAGAATATTGGCGAGTGCGAGGGGGGGGGGGGGGGGGAGGTGGGCTCAAAGTAATAAATGAGAAATGCCACGATACTTTGTCTTAAGAATGTGAAATATCAACTTTCTATTATTTCTGACCCTCCACTCCATGGCATTTAGATTGTCCAAAAATGAATTATTTGAGAGAATTTTTAAAATTATTTTCAGCAACGTGTTTGTCGCATCTTGGTGTTGAAGTACGATTTCTAGGGATAAATTCCATGCTGTATTGTTTATATTCTAGCCAAGCTAGAAATTGTATATTGATGATGTAAGAATAATCGTGCTGTCAATTATACAACTTGAATACAACTGTATGGTAACAAAGTGTCCTTTTCAATTCGAAATTTTAGCTTCAAACAAAAGGAATTGACGTTGTTTTTTTAAAAACATTCATTTAAAAGGATTTTTTATTTAAAATATTTTCTTCACCAAAATGACCTCCCAATAAGAGGTAAAAATAATAACATTTTTGTGATGAAATGTCACTAAAGAATGAACTAGTATGACATTTTCTGTAATTTAGATTAAAAATTGTATTCAAATTTGATTTTGAGGAGGAATGCAGGATTTATTATTGGGCCAATGATGTCCCCCTAAAAGGGCCCCAGGAAATGATGGAGGGATGTGAAAATTAAATGACACCCTAATTTCTTATAATTTGACAGCCTAATGAACCTAAAAATGCAAAAATATTAATTTTGGCGTTAAAATCGCAGACAGATTATTAAGTGACATACCATACGCACTATAACCCTTCTTTCTGCTTAACTCTCTTTTCCTTAAACTTTCCCTGTTTGTGACGATTTGCCTAAACCTCAAATAATGGGGATAAAGATATCTCAAGTAAATTGGGCAAGACGCGAACACCAGACCAAATCCTAACATTACATTAACTAGTTGACAGACTTGTTTGTTAGTTTGAGCAGTGGCAAAAATACATGGGTCTGGGGTGATTTGCCCCTGAACATGCCAAACATAGCCCCAAAATCGTAAGAGATACTCTGATTTTTCTAAGGATATATGCTTTTACAATGAACTACTGTCTCAGTTTTATGCTTTCAGGCTTAAGTGGCAGCACACCCCACCCGCCCCCAAAAAAAAAAAAAAATGATAATACTATTTCTTCACTTGTTTGAAGTCGGTCTGGTGGTCTCATGGAGCCTCTGAATGCTCCTCAAATCTTAATTTTCTGAACCTAGGCAACCAATAATGAAATCCCACCTTTCTATCGCCTTCCTAGCTCTACCTGAACCAAGCGAGAAGATGGGAATGGTGATCCAGTCCAGCGCCTGCCTCGTCTAGAGGCCACAGCGGGAAGACGATGCTGGGGATGAACCACTATCAAAGAAATGTCATCGTTCTCCTTGCGATAGAGGGCTCTCCATCTTCTGCCTGTCAACATGGGGGGGGGTGGGCCAAACAGACTACGTCCTGGTGAGTTGAAAGAGGTTTTTGAGCCTCTACAGACTCTTATTTTTAGTGTTTATTACAATGTTTCAGTGGAATGAAATATGTTCTGGGGAGGGGTTGTTTTCAGCAAAGAGCCTAAAATAGACTTAGAGTTGGCTCTTAGACTTAAGCGATCCCTGCATCTATTGCATCAATACACTTCTTAATGGC
>CALNVZ010003434.1:17897165-17902165 GCA_940671915.1 Paracentrotus lividus | reverse complement strand
GGGTTAGTGGTGTTACCCTTGAAATAACATTGTATTTGGCTGGAATTCCTGGAATACATAAACATTGTTTCTAAACTTTTTTTTTTTTTTTTTTTTGCTGAAAATGTAGGGTGTCTGCCTTATTACAAAGAAATCTAAACCAAATTTGAAATTAGCACTTTAAATATTACCCAAACGATGTATCAAAATATACAACATAAATTTAATTTCACAAAACTATTCTAAATACTAAACCTGTTGACTTTATGTTTATTTCAGAAACCTTAGTAAAACTTAATATTGAAATGGTGCATGGTGAATTAGTGTAAACATCATTCAAATTCAAAATATTGGTTTATGAATCAAAATAATAAAGGATTCTCTTGAACATGCTACATTGTATTGGGCCCGTTTCATGGTTTGGGCATCAAACTTTTCATTTTTTTTTCAGGTTTGAGCCCCTAAATAAAAAAATGAGCAGATTAAATGAAATGTTTTTGAATATGCATGTTTCAACACGATTCGACCAATTCACATTCACATACCAAACGATTTAAAAACATTCTGCTTGCTATTTCAAATAAACATGAAATTTTTGTGACCTAGTTTGACAAATAGTGGCGGCCTAACCGTGAAACATGGCATATCCCAGTGCTTGTAAGCCTTATGAATGCTGTGAGACTTGGCAAGATTGTCTATAGTGGATTATGTACAAAGTAACAGTAGTGCAAGAATGGAACATGTAAATCTGAGTTTAATTGAAACAGAAATGGAAAGGAAATTGAAGAAATAGGAAAGGAATTGTCAGGGATTAGTGTGTTACCTTTGACAAATAACATTGTATTTGCTGAATTCCTGGAATACAATAAACCATTGTTTCTAAACTTTTTTTCTTTTTTTTTTTTTGCTGAAATGTAGGGTGTCCTCCCTTATTCAAGATAACTCAAAACTTTGAAATTGGTGCACTTTTAAAAACATCACCAACAGTATAGAACTATAACAATATTTATTTTCAAAGACACATTAATTTCACATTTTGTTTACATTAATGCTGCAGGTTTCAGATAAATTGTATATGCGTTGACTCAGCCAAAAGAGGTGGAGGATGTCAACACGGGTGTCCAAAATCTAGGATTGGTGAAGGTGAACATCTATCATTCTCTAATGGGTATGTCAGAAGCGCATTTTGATCACCCAGTTTACCTCCTTTAGCACTTTAAAGTTGAAGAGTGAACAGAGCAAGTTTCCTATTGACTTGTGTGTTATAATGCTACATTTGTAGTCTAAAAATATACGTGTTGAGATAATTATTAATTATGAAGTGTATAACTCAGCCTATGATTTTATTTGTATCAGGAACTAAAAATGGTTTTGAGGTGAAAAGTACTTGTTTTGCTTTGCTAGAAAAATATTATTGTGGTATGAATGTTTTGAGTAGTGAATAAGTGTGTATCACTTAGATGGGTCTATATTTGAATGACTCACTGCTGAGAAGCGTTGCATTAATGGTTTAGGAATCAGGGCAGAATTGAGGTAGTTGAGGATGTTGAAGGTGATACTATGCTACTGTAGTTCATCTGGCTTTAATAGATCATAATAGATTGAAGGCCTCTCAGTACAAAAGTACTATTTTGGCTACTTTTGATGATAACACTGCCCAGAAAGGCAATTAACCTCTTCCCTTTTTTTTTTGTTTGAGGGTTTAGGTATTGCCTGTTTGGGTCTAAAGTTAATAAAGAGAAATTGGTATGTAAGTCATAGTTACCGATATTTCTACATTGAACTGCAATGAGCAAGAATAGATGATGTCTGCTTCAAAGCAAAAAGGGACATAAAGTCCAATAATCAGTTTTGGCATTTCTAAAGTGAAACACCCTTTTGGCTGTCAGTGTAATGGATTTTTGAAAAATGAGGTTTTTTAGTACTAATGCCTCTAATCGGTCACAGAAAGTTGTGTCTGTGACGTGTATGAGCCAGAAAAGAAATTAATCAAAAAGAGGTGATACCCTTCCTGATTAATAACTCATTCGTAGTTGGTGTCTGTTGTTGAAATGTATAGGGCCAGGTATTGTTAGTAATCACAATTAAATCTCTACTTTCACGAAAATTGTCATCCTTGACCCAGGGCTGGTATGTCTTGATTTTGAACAATGCGGCTCTCAGGATTCCTCTAATCTCCAATAGAAGCTCACTAAAACTCCTTAAAAATGTCCTCTAAAGTTAATTTATTGAAATGTCTTGCTGTAAGTTTGGACTCCTTGGGGTGTTTTTCTGGAGAGTTTATGTAAATGACTTGACTTTAATAGAGTCCACACTAAAATTGCAAGCAATACTTTTTTTTTGACGTCCGATCTCAATTGACGGCTTTTAATAGCCCGCCTCCCTGAGCAAGATCAGACAAATGATGTGATGTGTAATATGCATGTACTGGCATATAATTACAGTAATATTAGAGATGCCACCTGATAGAATAATTATAACATTTAGAAATTTGAACGCGAATAATGCAAATAGTTTAGTTTCTGATGTTATATTTTGCTGTAGCTTTTATCATCTCTGAACTCATTGGCCCAACTGTTTTTTAAAACGTTCCCATGAATATTACGATCTTGACAGTAATAAATGACTGTACTTAATTTATTTTAGTACTTTTGAATCTATCATGCACCTTTACAGAGGAATGTGGATAGTCCGCCCAGAATTTAGCGAACCACTTGCATGAAAAACATCCCCATCTTCTATCTCAGTACATTTCTCACAGATCACACTCTGGTAAGTAGTTAAAGATCCTTCATAACGTTTCATAATATTTGATCTGGCAACACCTTCACATGCTGTTAATCCTTTTATGCTAATGGAATGAATAACTTCAGCCAGAACCAAATGCTATAACTACATTGTATCCTTAACTAAAAAACAAACTTGTCCATAAAAGCCTATTGGCAACGCTTATGGCTATCTAGACGAAAGAAAGTGCAGGAGGTGTTTTTAAACAAAGTCATTCATACAGTAAGTTAAGAACAACTACAAATGACTGTTTGATCAGTTCATTGTGGCAAAATTGATTGAGAACATTTTCTTTTCAAGACTTACTATAGATATTGTTCACAATGTGCCTAATTGTCTTTACTATTTTATGACACAGCTGGGTGGTTTTACTCTTTTTGGGGCAGGTTCCAGAGACAGAGTGGAACAGGACCTGACAGTATTATCACATCGTGAAGAATGCCGAGGATCAGAACGATGAAGTCATTGTAGAAACAAACAACATTTCCACTCGTCATAAGGAACCAAAACTAGGGCCCTGTTAACTCAATAAAGAGTTTACAATTAATTCAAATAAGCCAATTCAGGTATCCTTGTTGCATAGACTTCTTTGGCATAAAAGTCCTCAACTGTGACCCAATCAGAGTGGTTGTTTACATTTCAATTGATCATAACTCTTTATCGTTGTCGATGGGTTTGACAAGACCTTGTATCTCAGATTTTTGTTATTTCCAGGTACACACTTGTTCCCAAATCCAAGGTGTTTGTCATCTCTCTATACGTTTGTTACAGGGCATACAATGTAGATGTAGATGTTCTCAATATATAGTAGCCATAAAGATTAATATATAAAAATATATATATTCTTGATAAACTTGTGCTGTTCTTGGAAGTGTGTGTGTCCTGTACTGTTAACTTATATGTTTTTTTTAAAGATAATCAGTAACAGAAAATATATTTGAAATATTTTTGTAGGCAGCAAATAAACTTCTTTCAGAGTTTTGGAGGGATTATTTTGACCTGTTAATTTATTGTTAAATGGGGCCTCGTAGTATTAAGCATGGCCCACCTAAACAAATGCGATTATAGGCCAACCTTAATTCTTTTTGCGATACTTATAACATTATAAAAATATTTTCCTTTGAAGTTGAGATACAAAGCTAACATTTACATGGAGACATAGAGTTTTCTATCAGAAAAAAAAAAGAAATGTGGAGGCCAAGGAACACTAAACAGGTACATATTGTATGGTATTGATCAAGCCTTTTGGAGTTACATGGCATAAAAGTTGAAAATGTCTATTTGTATGTTAATGAAGTCGCACTGATTTCATCATTACAAAATCAATCATCATTCAATATTCACCTTGTCCCGACAAAATACATTTTTTATTAAACCCTTTAGGATATATTACCATAGACAATCAATTAGGCAACAAAAGTTGGGAACCAGAGTAGGAATGGGTGCATATCAAATTAAAGAGGAGTAGATTTAATTTGTGTCACCTATGAGTGACACCAAATTGGAAAAAAAAAATGAAAAAATGTGAGAATCTTAGCCTTCCTTATATGCATATGATTAATCAAGAAAGCAATCATAATTTTGTGCCATAATTGGACTTTCCCAAATTGCTGGGCATTCAAATTGTAATATAATAATAGTAATAGGTAAATGTAAAAATAGAATTGAAGTTCTCATGCGTCAATACAAGTTTCATATCGATGCCCATAGCCTAATAAAATATATTCCACTAAATTTGGTTTCTGAAAGCATCCATAAATGCCTTAATTGTTAAGGACCAGATTAATTGAAACTGGGATGATTTTAACAAAGCTTTGATAAGTATTTATGGTAAATGCTTTACATTAAATGAGATACACTGCAAGATTTGTATGGCTTTGATTAACTAACAATACAAAATAAAAGATGGTTTGTGAAAGAAATTTGTGAAAGACCTTCGTTGGAAGGATGAATGTACATTGTAGCAAGATCTTATCAACAAATTATACATGTAGTTATTGAACACCATAAAATTCCTGAATAGGCTTTAGCATGCAATGTATTTATGTTACTTTGCCTTGTGTGATTTGCTGCTGAATATCAATTTCACACTCCCTTCATATCAAAAAATATTATGTGGTGCCCAAATAATGCAGAATAATATGTTTTTATATGTAATTGGGAATTATTATGACAGTACGGTTGGGCATGTCTTTGAAGGAAAAAATACCATTTATACCCATCAATCTATGCAT
>CALNVZ010003434.1:17876801-17888129 GCA_940671915.1 Paracentrotus lividus | reverse complement strand
ATTCTTTTCAGTTCTAATCCAATCATCACTTCATTCTAACTCGACTACGTTCTGAATTACACTGTATGCCTTGCCAAAGAGCAGTACTTAGCACATTGCTGTCAATGCCATTCGGCCTACATGTTTATAGTCTACAGAACTGCATATTACACTTGACAGATTGTTTGAGGGGGAAAAAATGTACTTGAAGTCTTTAAAGAGGGACTGTCTTTCTAAGTAGCTATTTACTATTTAAAGGAATGTGTTACTTCATGTGCTACTGTCAGGAATTGATATTTTCCACAGGTAATTATTTAAAAAAAAAAATCCAATAGTGATGAACCTGGTAAATGTATATCAATGGTATCAATTTTTTTTTAAACACTGTTGTTTAAGACCTTTGTTAGCTTCAACATCAGTTCTTACAAAGGAATCAAAGTTTGATTTGTGTTTTCTTTCTCCCACAGAGGCAAAGCGAGCTATCATGTACCCTCTTCTCTTTCCAACCAATAACTTTCTGGTGACGAGTCTCCAGCCTGATATGTTACCAAAGATTACCAGCAGCTTATTACAGGTTCTCTTCTATCCAGAAACTTGGTAAGTTGAGGCTATTATGATATAGTCTATTTAGAGCTTTAAAGGCATTAATTGATGTGTATCATTCTATACAAGATTAATTCCTTTCTGATTTTAAGCCAATGATATCTTTCACTTTAGAGATAAAGGTTTGTAAATATGTTCCCAAAGATTACAAGCAGCTTATTACAGGTTCTCTTCTATCCAGAAACTTGGTAAGTTGAGGCTATTATGATATACAGTTCAATCAGGGTCGGAAAGAAGCTCAAATGTCCTTGCATTCATTCTTTTGGCTGACAATATCATGATACTTAGAGCTATGAAGGGTCTAATTCATATCACTTCTAAAGGGCTCTAATGCAATTCCGGCTCTCGGCTTGCATTATAAACATACATGTAAGTTAGATAGCAATGCACTTTGTAGAGCATCTATTATTATAAACAAAGTGTCACATGAGAGAAGATTATACATGCATTAACTATAATTTCCCTGGAAAATTATTCCATGTCTCCATTAAAAAATGTTTTCAATGATATGTAGTATATTGTGCACATCTTGAGGTATACATGTTTGTTTTAAACATCACTTTTCAAGGATGCAATGGAGCCATTATTGCATGTCTTTAATTTTTCAAAAGAAAGGAATATACTATTTTGATGAAAAATGTTCAGCCTAATTACTAATAAGCTCTGTAATCATTCTCTTTCATTTTTCTAGTCACTTACCATATCATCTACTCTGTAATCTGTTTATATAATTAACCAGCTTTTCTCTCTCACTCTTTCTTATATTTTGTTTTCTGCCCCCATCCCCTTTTGTTTTCTTGCTTTGTGCCCCTCTTTCTCTATCTGTCCTTCATTCTGTTTCTCTCTTTCTCCCTGTTTTTATCTTACTTATCTTCATTTACAATATTCTCAATTTTCATTCCAATTTTCAGTGACCTAGAGATTGAGTCATCTGGTCAGAAGGAGCAGTTTGTTTCTTATTCTCTCATTGATGACAGGATATCATTGGTACTAGATGTAGATTTATTAGATAGGTAAGTGACTTGAGATACTATTCAACCTGTTGAACTAAATGTTTAATTTCAGAAACCTGAATACTTATAATGAATGTGCATGGTGAAATTAAGCGTAAACATCATTCAAATTCAAAATATGGTTATGAATCAATAATAAGATAGTGTCGTTCCGTAATTTCTCTTGAACATGCTACACATTGTATATGGCCCGTTTCACGGTTTGGCATCACTTTTCTTCTTTTTTTCCAGGTTTGAGCCCCCTACATAAAAAATGAGCAGATTAATGAAATGTTTTGAATATGTATGTTCACATTCACATTCACATTCCAAAGATTTAAAAATCATACTCCTTGCTATTTCAAATAAAACATGAAATTTTGTGATCTAGGTTGACAAATAGTGGCGCTTAACCGTGAAACAGGCCATATCCAGTGCTTGTAAGCCATTATGAATGCTGTAGAGACCGTGGCATGATCTGTCAAGTGTAAATTATGTACAAAGTAAAAGTAGTGCGAAGAATGGAACATCTGAGTTTAATTGAAGCAGAAAATGGAAGGAAAAGAGATAATGGGAAAGGAAATTGTCAGGGTTAGTGTGTTACCCTTGACAATAACATTGTATTTGGCTGGAATTCCTGGAATACATAAACCATTGTTTCTAAACTTTTTTTTTTTTTTTTTTTTTGCTGAAAATGTAGGGTGTCTCCTTATTACAAAGAAATAACTAAAACAAATTTGAAATTAGCACTTTTAAATATTACCAACATGTATCAAATACAACAATAATTTAATTTCAAACTATTCTACCTGTTGACCTTTATGTTTAATTTCAGAAACCTTAGTACTTATATTGAATGTGCATGGTGAAATTAAGTGTAAACATCATTCAAATTCAAAATATATGGTTATGAATCAATAATAAGATTCTCTTGAACATGCTACATTGTATATGGCCCGTTTCATGGTTTGGCATCACTTTTCATTTTTTTTCCAGGTTTGAGCCCCCTAAATAAAAAATGAGCAGATTAATGAAATGTTTTGAATATGCATGTTCACATTCACATTCACATTCACATACCAAAGATTTAAAAACATTCTGCTTGCTATTTCAAATAAAACATGAAATTTTGTGACCTAGGTTGACAAATAGTGGCGCCTAACCGTGAAACAGGCCATATCCAGTGCTTGTAAGCCATTATGAATGCTGTAGAGACCTTGGCAAGATCTGTCAAGTGGAAATTATGTACAAAGTAACAGTAGTGCAAAGAATGGAACATGTACATCTGAGTTTAATTGAAACAGAAAATGGAAGGAAATTGGAGAATAGGAAAGGAAATTGTCAGGGTTAGTGTGTTACCTTTGACAATAACATTGTATTTGGCTTGAATTCCTGGAATACATAAACCATTGTTTCTAAACTTTTTTTCTTTTTTTTTTTTTGCTGAAAATGTAGGGTGTCTCCTTATTACAAAGAAATAACTCAAAAACATTTGAAATTGGCACTTTTAAAACATCACCAACACGTATAAACTATAACAATAATTTATTTTCAAACACATTAATTTCCACATTTTGTTTACATTAATGCTGCAGGTTTCCAGATAATTGTATATGCGTTGACTCAGCCAAAGAGAGGTGGAGGATGGTCAACACGGGTGTCCAAAATCTAGGATTCGGTGAGTGACATATCATTCTCTAATGGGTATGTCAGAAGCGCATTTTGACACCCAGTTACCTCCCTTTAGCACTTAAAGTGAGAGTGAACAGAGCAAAGTTCCTATTGACTGTGTGTTATAAATAGCTACATTGTAGTCTAAAAATATACCTGTTGAGATAATTATTAATTATGAAGTGTATAAATCAGCCTATGATTTTATTTGTATCAGGAAACTAAAATGTTTTGAGGTGAAAAGTACTTGTTTTGCTTCTTAGAAAAATAATTATTGTGGTATGAATGTTTTGAGTAGTGAATTAGTGTGTTATCACTTAGATGGGTCTATATTTGAAGACTACACTGCTGAGAACGTTGCATTATGGGTTAGGAATCAGGGCAGAATTGAGTAGTTGAGGATGTGAGGTGATACTATGCTAGGCTGCTAGTTCATCTGGCTTTAATAGATCATAATAGATTGAAGGCTCTCAGTACAAAAGTACTATTTTGCATACTTTTGATGATAACACTGCCAGAAGGCAATTAACTCATTCCCTTTTTTTTTGTTGAGGGTTTAGTATTGCCTGTTTGGGTCTAAAGTTAATAAAGAGAAATTGGTATGTAAGTCATAGTACCGATATATTCTAAATTGAACTGCAATGAGCAAAGAAGATGATGTCTGCTTCAAGCAAAAAGGACATAAAGTCATATCAGTTTTGGCATTTCTAAGTAAACACCCTTTTGGCTGTCAGTGTATGGATTTTTGAAAAGAGGTTTTTAGTACTAATGCCTCTAATGGTCACAGAAAGTTGTGTCTGTGACGTGTATGAGCCAGAAAGAAATATAATCAAAAAGAGGTGATACCCTTCTGATTCATAACTCATTAGTAGTTGGTGTCTGTTGTTGCAATGTATAGGGCCAAGGTATTGTGTAGTAATCACATTAATCTCTACTTTCACGAATTGTCATCCTTGACCCAGGGCTGGTAATGTCTTGATATTTGACAATGCTGGCTCTCAGGATTCCTCTATCTCCATAGAAGCCTCACTAAAACTCCATTAAAAATGTCCTCTAAAAGTAATTTATTGAAATGTCTTGCTGTAAGTTTGGACTCCTTGGGGTGTTTCTGGAGAGTTATGTATGACTTGACTTTAATAGAGTCACACTAAAATTGCAAGCAATACTTTTTTTGACGTCCGATCTCATTGACGGACTTTTTAATAGCCCGCCCCCTGAGCAAGATCAGACAAATGATGTGATGTGTAATATGCATGTACTGCATATAATTACATAAATCATTAGAGATGCCAACCCTATAGAATAATTATAACATTTAAGAAATTTGAACGCGAATAATGCAAATAGTTTAGTTTCTGATGTTATAATTTTGCTGTAGCTTTATCATCTCTGACTCATGCCCAACTGTTTTTAAAACGTCCCCATGAATTATTACGATTTGAAAGTATAATAGACTGTACTTAATTTATTTTAGTACTTTTTGAATCTATCAATGCACCTTTACAGAGGAATGTGGGATAGTCGCCCAGATAGCCGAACCACTTGCCAGTGAAAACATCCCCATCTTCTATCTCAGTACATTTCTCACAGATCACACTCTGGTAAGTAGGTTAAAAAGATCCTTCATAAAACAGTTTCATAATATTTGATCTGGCAACACCTTCACCTGCTGTTAATCCTTTATGCTAATGGAATGAATAACTTCAGCCATGAACCAAATGCTATAACTACATTGTATCCTTAACCTAAAAAACAAACTCCCATAAAAGCCTATTGCAACGCTTATGGCTATCTTAGACGAAAGAAAGTGCAGGAGGGTGTTTTACAAAGTCATTCATACAGTAAGTTAAGAACAACTACAAATGACTGTTGATCAGTTCTTGTGCAAAATGATTGAGAACATTTCTTTTCAAGACTTACTATAGATATTGTTCACATGTGCCTAATTGTCTTTACTAATCTTTATGACACACTGGGTGTTTTCTCTTTTTGCGCAGGTTCCAGAGACAGAGTGGAACAGGACCCTGACAGTATTATCACATCGTGAAGAATGCCAGGATCAGAACGATGAAGTCATTGTAGAACAAAACAACATCTCCACCTCGTCATAGGAAACCAAACTAGGGCCCTGTACCATAAAGAGTTACAATTAATTGCAAATCAACCAATCAGGATCCTTGTTGCATAGACTTCTTGCATAAAAGTCTCACTGTGACCCAATCAGAGTGGTTGTTTAACATTTCCAATTGATCATAACTCTTTATCGTCGATGGGTTGACAAGACCTTGTATCTCAGATTTTTGGTTAATTTCCAGGTACACACTGTCCAAATCCCAGGTTTTGTCATCTCTCTAACGTTTTGTTACAGGGCATACAATGTAGATGTAGATGTTCTCATATATAGTACCATAAAGATTAATATATAAGAAATATATATATTCTTGATAAACTTGTGCTGTTCTTGAAGTGTGTGTGTCCTGTACTGTTAACTATATGTTTTTAAAGATAATCAGTACAGAAAATATATTTGAAAAATATTTTTGTAGCAGCAAATAAACTTCTTTCAGAGTTTGGAGGGGGATATTTTGACCTGTTAATTTATTGTTAATGGGGGCCTCGTGTATTACATGGCCACACCTAAACAAATGCCGATATAGCCAACCTTATTCTTTGTTGCGATACTATAACATTATAAATATTTTCCTTTGAAGTTGAGATACAAGCTACATTACATTGGAGACATAGAGTTTTCTATCAGAAAAAAAAAAAAGAAATGTGGGGCCAGGAACACTAACAGGTACATATTGATATTGGTATTGACTCAAGCCTTTTGGAGTTACATGGCATAAAAGTTTGAAAATGTCTATTTGTATGTAATGAAGTCGCACTGATTTCATCATACATAAATCAATCATCAATCATAATTCACTGTCGACAAAAATACATTTTTATTAAACCCCTTTAGGATACTAACTTACCATAGACAATCATTAGGCAACAAAAGTTGGGAACCAGAAGTAGAAATGGGTGCATATCAAATTAAAGAGGAGTAGATTTAATTTGTGTCACTATGAGTGACACCAAATTGGAAAAAAAAAATGAAAAAATGTGCAGAATCTTACCTTCCTTATATGCAATGATTAAATCAAGAAAGCAATCATAATTTTGTGCCATATTGGACTTTCCCAAATTGCTGCATTCAATTGTAATATAATAATAGTAATAGGTAAATGTAAAAATAGAATTGAATGTTCATGCTGCATACAAGTTTCAATATCGATGCCCATGCCAAATAAAATACTATTCCACTAAATTTGGTTTCTGAAAGCATCCAAAATGCCTTAATTGTTAAGGACCAATTAATTGAAACTGGGATGATTTTACAAAGCTTTGATAAGTATTTATGGTAATGCTTTACATTAATATGAGATACATGCAAGATTTGGTATGCTTTGATACACTAACAATACAAAAATAAAAGAGCTTTGTGAAAGAAATTTGTGAAAGACCTTCGTGGAAGGATGACATGTACATTGTACAAAGATCTTATCAACAATTATACATGTAGTTATTGAACACCATAAAATTCCTGAATAGGCTTACATGCAATGTATTTATGTACTTTGCTTGTGGTGATTTGCTGCTGAAATATCAATTTCACACTCCTTCAATCAAAAATATTATGTGGTGCCCAAATATGCAAATAATATGTTTTTATATGTCAATGAATTATTATGACAAAACGGTTGGCATGCTTTGAGGAAAAAATACCATTTATACCATCATCATCATTAGTACTTTTATTATTATTGCCATCATTATCATCAATGTAATTACTGTATAACTGTTATTTTCTTGGTGGGGTTTTTTGCGAATTTTGCAAGTCATGCAAAAATTTCCACTTAAAAATGAGGCTGTTAATTACCTACATAGTGGCAGAAAAATCACAAAAATTGAAAAATTCACCACCATAGAAAATATCAAAAACACCCGTACACATACACAGTTTAGCTGAGATTATCATCATTCTGATATACTGACAATATCAGATGTATGAGTATTAATTATCATGAGCAGAAATTGTTTTATAAGAAATTTGTTCTTGTGTCTATACAATAAGTTATATTTCTCTCCATATATTCAGATGTACCCCAAGAGAAACGGGTTACTGGTAGAATAAGCAAAGCGATTTGATCATTACATGCCCTAACTGTGATCATACAATGTATGGTAGGGGTACTTTACATTGCAGATGGTGCACATTTTTTTGAATAAATCAAATGTTTTTGCTATTAGGTATCTTATAAATCCATTTCAATGTAATTGTTATCATTATGATTCCTACTATACTGTGTAACATGTACATGTAGGCCTACTTCCATCATTCCAATCAACTTTATGTCCAAATCAGTTCTGTCTTTGAAAACCTTTTGATTTGTGTTTTGTTTGCTTGTACTATCAAACCTTAATAATATGAAAGTCATCATTATTCTGTCAATAAGTTTATCTTAACCCGTTGTATACTAAGCCCGCATATATGTGGGCTGAAGAAACATAGAACATCCCTCTTGTTGACCGTTTATTTCACTCATGATTGCAAAAACATATAAAGGCCTTATATAATTTAAATTAACTGACATTGAACTATTTAAAGCTGTCTTTATTTCACCTTGAAATGAAAATAATTTCTTGCAAGCATGCTTGACAATCATGATTCATTCGGCTTTATAAAAAGTTCTCAGTATACAACGGGTTAAAAAAGATATACTTGTTTAGTGGAAAAGGCGCAGGGCTTCATTTTGGATCAAAAGGTCTGAGCTTTGAGTCATGTCCTTTGTAAGTCATTGAACAAATGTAGCCCTCTGTGTTCCTATTGGACTTTCCTCAATGTTCACACTGAATTAAGCGTGATTATTACACAAAGTTTACATTATTCATGGTCCAAAACCGTCTTTGAGGATTCAGGCCCTTGTGTCTGGTGCAAGGAGCTGGTGCATTTTTTTTTTTTTTTTTTTTTTTTTGGGGGGGGGTTTTGTTTTTTTCAGGCATAATGTTTGCTACATTGTATAAACAACCAAGAAATGGCAGAAGTTTGCAGCTTCGTGATACATGACCGCTGATTTTCATGGAATTAGCTTTATATCTTTTTTATGTCATAGGGGATGAGATGGCCAGTTGTGATGGTGCTATATTATTTAGTTCCTAAAAGAGTTTTGTATTTGAGAGATTGTTTTATACTTGTTTCTTTGATCAGTGGTATTTCATTTGAGAAGATAAATGTTTGATTTTGCTTACATGTATTATTTTGCCAAGTACTATATTTTTGTTTTGTTTTTGGTTTGGAGTGCCTAATTGATGTATGTACAAAAGGTGCTATTCACATTTATGTTTGATTTTAATTTACATTTGATATCTGTGATATAGTCTAATACATGAACATACAATACATGCAATGTACATGTAAAAATGTATTATTATATCCAAGATATATGTTATATTCTACACCAGTTTTACCACTTCCACATGATGTACATGTACATATAGGGGCAAATGTTATGTTGAAAAACACTTTTTTTTCTCTGTCCGTGTGCTGGAATGATGCATGTAGATGAAGAGTATATATATATATATATATATATATATATATATATATATATATATATAATGATGTTTCATATAGGCCTATTCATTAAAAAAAAACATTACAGTCTAAACCTGTTATATCGAGTCCAGGTACAACAGGACTTCTCTATAATTTTACCAAGGTGATTCTAAAATGTCAGACAAATGCTCGTGTCTGTTCAGTGTTGTATCTATAGTCTGATTAGGCATATTTTTTCGGGGAATATTATTGTTCCTGTACAATGGAGTGCCCCTCCAAAATATTGTGTCTAATCGTCTCAGATCTGGCAACTGTGTCTGTGTGCCGAGTGTACTGTATGCAGAGAATTTATTTGGCTTGAGGTATTTGTTTTAACAGGAATAGACTGTATTATTACAATGTACATGCACCCACTTTCTCTCTCTCTCTCTCTCTCTCTCTCCTCTCTCTCTCTTCTTTCTTCGCTATCTCGAATCTTACTTCGTTCCTTCAGTCTGCTTTTGCATTTTCTCACTCCCGCCCCTATCTCTCTCTCACTCTCTCTCTCTCTCTCTCTGATCCTCTCTCTTTCACCCTCCCAATCTCCCCCTCCCTCTTTCCCTCTATTAATAATGATAATGATGTGACAGTATTTGCTACATGAAGATTTGATTTGTGTCTGTATATTATTTGGTCATGAAATATTTATAGAATCGTGTATATTTTTGATTATTTCTATTGCATTGTGTCAAATACTGCTGCCGTATTAAAATTAATGTACATTTGCATTACATTTCAATATTTCTCAAAATGTTGTAACTTGTGCCATTGTGTGTATGTATAGTTTCAAATATTACTTTTGCAGGTTTTACTGGAATGCATATATAATGGGCAAAGATTTTTTTTCTTTTTTTTCCGATACAAATACAGTATATGTACATGAACATGAAGTTTTTGGTCCAACATGAAACATAGAAATTCTTGAGTTTCTTTTGGTTTACTCAGAACATGGGAATTCTGTTGTATGTCTACAAAAATATTGTCTTGTATTTTTCTAAATACTCTAATGATAGAACACATTTTATGTCTATGAAAGGTTCCCTACATATACCAATCCTTCCATTAAGAAATAACCTCTGTTCTAACCTCATATTTCACAAAGAAAAGATAATTTTAGTTAAATGTGTACAAAGAATGTATTTATTTCTCATTCATGGTCTTGATTTTTTTTTGCTATGTTCGACTCTTTTTTTTTTCCTCTTCTTTGTTCTTTTTTTTTTTTTTAAATATATATATGTCTTCTTTTTCTTTCTTTTTTTTGGGGGGGGTGGCATTCTCCCATCCCACTTTTTTCTCAGAAGAGCTTGTTCTTCTTTGACTTTTAAATGTTCTAAAGGATCGTATCATATCATGGATGTATGTGCCATAGTTGAGTATGCCAACGTGTCAAAAACAGACTATATGAAAGTTTTATAAAATACTAATTATTCAAGTTTGCCATAGATGAATTAGGGTTACTTTGATTGGTCCTAGAAAAGTGACATGATATCTTTTTTATCTAAATTGACAATGCAACTGATATTAACAGTCCACTCTTATTATAATGAGGTGATTCTCCCTTTCTCAGTTTCAAACATTCAAAACTACTCTTCGGAGTAATGAAAATCACCCCTAAATATGATATTACAGATTATCAGTCCCGTGGACTAACGGACCCGCGGACTATCGGTTGTAGCCCATATAACTGTGTCCAGTATGAGATCTCATTCAGATTCAGATTCAGATTCATTTCGGTTTATTCAAAAAAGTCTTTGTTAAAAACAGTCGGGAAGACTGATGCAAACAAAGTTTACAAAGTGTACAAATTCATAGTTAATCAATAAGCAAATTAATATACGAATACAATGATACAGAGAGGGGAAAAAAAGAAAAAAAAAAGTAAAATAGCAACAGTAACGAATAAGCATTTAGATTTGGAACAAAATTATGGCCAAGGATAAAGCCCCAAAAATATAATGCATTTTCAGGAGTGTGAGTTGATTTCAACTTGGGGGGGGGGTTGACTTTTAGCTTTATTGAGCTCTTCTTTGTGCAAAAGCATAGTCTGGAGCTCATTCAATTTCAGCTTTGTTTCAGCTCTTTTTCGCTCACTATCCTACATTTTAACAGGGTTATTGACACCTAATTGATGTGATTTGATTTTATTTTATTCGTCTAGTGCACATGTCATAAAACATAGATATGTATGAGAGAAATAGAAGAAAACAAGGACAGGATAGCCCATGAAAGCCCAAAAGGCTTATTTACAATGGGGTCTTATTTTGTGATGAATATTATAATGGGAATGGACTTTACTATAGGTAGCCGACATTTAGTATTTACTTGTAATATTCTAAGAATACTTCATATTGTGCTATATATGTATTTCTATCCATAATTTAATTTGTTTTGTGGATAATTCTGCTATACCTAATCAAATGGTCTTACAGTCGTTAATATGGC
>CALNVZ010003434.1:17824279-17876741 GCA_940671915.1 Paracentrotus lividus | reverse complement strand
TCAGCTCTTTTTCGCTCACAATCCTACATTTTAACAGGGTTATTGGCACTTAATTGATGTGATTTGATTTTATTTTATTCGTCAAGTGTACATGTCATAAAACATAGATATGTATGAGAGAAATAGAAGAAAACAATGACAGGATAGCCCATGAAAGCCGATCAAAAGGGTTATTTACAATGGGGTCTTATTTTGTGATGAATATTATAATGGGAATGGACTTTACTATAGGTAGCCGACATTTAGTATTTACTTTTAATATTCTAAGAATACTTCATATTGTGCTATATATGTATTTCTATCCATAATTTAATTTGTTTTGTGGATAATTCTGCTATACCCAATCCAATGGTCTTGCAGTCGTTAATATGGCTACATATTTGATATATAATGTGCATTTATGAATTCAATAAAACTAGACTTTCTTGTACACCCTCGCTTTACTGTTTGTTTTTTCCTTCTTCTATGTCCATCAAAAGTTATTAGAAAATTTAAAAAACTTTTCTTTCTGTATATATCTTCACTTTCTTTAAAGAAGTTAGATATACAAAAGTCAAAGCTATTTCTGTAGTCCCTAAAGATTCGACTGAAGTAATAAGGCTTGGCCATTTATCAATAACAATCCTGAATTCTGATACAAAAAAATAATTTCAATACAGAAGTATTAATTTCATTGATATATATTTTATTTATATTCACAATATATCAAAAGTAAATATACAACTTTATGAACTCTATAGAACTTACAAGTTACAATAATGATTTCAGTGAATGAGGCAGTTCAATAATTTTTGGAATATTTGCAATTGCTACCCAAGTTTCTTTCTCCTTTCACAAAATTGATAATGTGACCCACATCATAAATTGGTGATGTGATCCATTTTTACAAGTTAATCATGAGATCCATCAGAAATGGATATCTCCCATTGGCCATATCTTCACTGTGTATGGTGTCTCCCCTATACAGGATGTCCCAGATAAAGCGGAATCGAAATTGCTGAATGTTTTTCCTCTGTGAGAGCAAGCAAATAATGAATTATTAAAAGCATAAATTTAAAGTTTGATCTTTATATTTTGTGAAGACTCCTAAAACGATTTGAAAGAGCAATGCATTCCTAAATAAGAAGCATTTGAAATTGTAAATTTTAATCTGCACAAAATCAGTGGCCGTGGTTTTGATGGTGCGAGTTACCTTGCCTAACAAAAAGATGGTTCATTAGCATTTCTTTTACGTCCTTTGTAAAGTTTCTATTCATCAAATCTCTCATTGATAGCAAATGCAAAGCGTTGTCCCTTCCTGCAAGAATTCCGCGCAATTCCTATTGCTCTGATTGTGAAATCGAAATCATTTAAATTTTGAAATCCTCTTGTTCATCCATGTGTGGCTGTTTTGTATTGTATCAGGTGTCAAAAGAATGTAGAAAAATGGACTTTCATATAATGCAAATAATTTTGCATTAATTGCTTGCTTTCATTGGGAAAAATGACCAACTATTTAGGTTTTGCTTGTTCTGGTATGCACTGTATATTGTGTACATGTATGCAAGCGATTTGAAACCTTCCCCTTTTCATTATATTAAAGAATTCCTTTGTTTTTCACGATGTGTATGCTTAACATGTATATTTCTTAACATGCATATGTCTCAAAAAATATAATACAAAATGTATATCTCTCTTCTACAATTCAATATTAACAGATGAGTTTTCACTCTTATCATATAACACACCATGGCCATTGCTTATGGGAGGATTGCCATACCTTAGGCTATCTCAAACTATAAACATTTATACATTGTATCTTTTTTTATTCATTTGAAAATAAATTTGAACAGAGAGTGAAACTGACCAGAAATATATAATAAGGAAAAATGAGCAAAGAAAATGGGATTCCATTTTGATTTTGAACTGTTTAGGTCAAATACAATGATAATGGAGGACAAGAAAATACACAAAACTTACAAAATATATCACACACTTTGATGGAAACCCATTTTCTTTACTAATTTTTTTTCTTTTTTTTTTTTCTTATTCATTGTCTAATATTTCATCCACACCATATTTTTCCTTTTACTGCATTTTCTCCATGTTATTTACAATGTTTTTTTTTTTACTGTGACCAATAAGATACTTTGATTATAGAATCATATAATTGTGTATGATTGGAAGGCAAGATTATAAAATTGTGTCTTTGTTTACATTTTTACTTTTACAATACTTATGGAACGAAGCTGATGCTCTTCTTCTTTTTGAGTCTTTTCTGTCATTGTTCTTTTTGATTGTATAATTATACAATCATACAGGTTCGAATCCCGCACCCGGCGTTAATTTCCTTCGGCAAGAAATTCATCCACAATTTGCTGCACTCGACCCAGGTGAGGTGAATGGGGACCTGGTAGGAATATTTATTCCTCGAAACGCAGCGGGCGTAACAGCTGCACTGCTAAAGCCAGGGTAATTATGCTGCATAATATTGTAGAGCGCTTAGAGACTTCTGATGAAGTAAGTGATAAGCGCTATATAAGCAAGTTTAATTATTATTATTATACCTGTTTACATTTAAAAATCATAATTTATACAATGTTTCTTGGGGTAATTAGGATTCTCTCAATTAATCTCTACCCATTAACTCTTTACACGCTGAATATATTTTGAACGAAAAATAATGACAATTGTTGTTCAGATATTTTCTCTGGATTCTGCATTTCAAATGTCAGTATTAGGCCTAATACTGGTAGCTTTACTACAGCTGTTACGTATGATCAACAGCTATTTTTTTACTTTTTCTTGTACAAAAATAGCTGAGAAAAACGATTATCACGATTGTTCAATTTAATTCTATGATTGTGCACAGATGCCTCTTCAGCGTGCCAAGTTGATGCTTTATATGGTGTATAGATTATACATTTTGTAGTATTCTTTTCATAATAATACATGTACGTGGATGTTGTAAACTATATACATTTCAATTCAGTTTTTTTTTTTTTTTTTTTTTAATTTTTATAATGAATATACAATGATAATGGAAGAATAGAAAATGCACAAAAACTTACAAAATATAAACCACACACTTTGTTGAAGACCCTCTATCAATAATAACAAGAGTAGATGGTCCCTGAAATTGTTTACATGATTGCAAATAACATATAAGATGGTTCTAACACACACATATTGGGCATTTTAAAATAGGAAAACCCATATCAATAATTTGTAATAAAGGTATACATATTGTATTGAACAATTTTGTATGATGTCAATAACACAGTTATCAGGCTTCAATGCCATTTTTATCACTGAACACCATTTTTCTGAAAATATGCAGAACTGCAGATGGTTGATTTCCAATAAAATTCTCAAAAGGCGTTTTGGACATGAAAATTAAGTAATTTCATAACATATTATCAACAAATTTGCAAAATAAAATCATTTTCATATCATTTAATTTTACCCTGTATCATCTTATGAATGCCCTAAAAAATATTGTTGTTGTCAAATCATTTTATTACCTCTTAATAAACAGGGATTCCCATGTAAAAAAAAAATGTATATATATATATATATAAAAAATGTACCCAACTGCAAAAAAAAAAAATCAAAATCAAAAATTCAGTGGTCAGTTTAGCATTAAAAAAAAGTTTGTTTGCCGTAACGGAGGTAAAAAAAATGGGTGTTTTTTTTTATTGTTTGTTCCCCCCCCCCCAATATATGGATGAACTATAGAGGGCTCCCATACTCATCATGTTTGAGGACTAACAAATAAAACTTGTATATAAAAAGTATAAATGCCCACGTCCACTCGAACAATACACATCAAATAAAGATCGAGGGTTCTGGTTCTGGCGAGACACTCTGAAGTACTCGAACTTTGCTCACGAGATGTTCAAATATGGATGATATTCTACCGCACCATTCGCCAGTAAAAAAAAAAAAAAAGTAGGCAAAGAATGGATTAAGGTCAGTCTGCACATCTCTTTTTTTTTCTTTTTTTTGTTGTCAAATTTAATAAAAAAATAAAAAGTTCAGCAGATTTGACAGGGTCGGTCGGGCTACGGCAAACAAACATTGTTTTTTTTTTTTTTTTTTTTTTTTTTGCTATTGCTGACACATAGAGATGATTATCTGTGAATTGCTGATACGTACTCTTATTTTAAAACCATAGCTCCCTGACACTGTGAGTAAATATGTGATGTTATCAAAGTTCACTTTTTTCCCCTTTCTTTTGATTCACCTTTTTCACATTCAAACTTTGTTTTTGGATACAAATGCTTCCTATGCTCTACCATACTACATAATTATATTTAATATTTTCTATGTAAATTATTTAACGTTTTTTTATGCTATACATTGCTTGTTTCTTTTAATGAAATGGAAATAAATCAATACAAAATCATTTTAAAAAAACATAACTGCTCCCAATACCTCTCAATGTCCCACCAGATACCCCTTTCACCTAACATCCCTTTTCAATTTCCCCTCGATACAAAACCATCTTTTCTAATAAACATCCCTCTCTTTTCCTTTCCACCAAAACAAATCCCATTTTGACCCTCTCTACACAGCTCTCCCCTTATCACAACCTATACCCTTATTATCTGGAGAAAAGCGTTCGGCGGCTAATTTCCTGTCGCAGCATCTTTTTCTCCTGCTTCAACCTATGGAAGACGGTTTTATTCTCCACAGCACGTCTTGACATGTTAGGCAATACATCCTCCATAGTTCCGAATGGGATGGACTTGTATGTAAGATAACCGGCTTGCCCTGAAAAGGGTAACATGTTATAAAGATTTTATTAACATGTTGGAGGGTTTCATATAGAGATGGGATGACGAATAAAGAGGTGCTTTATCGTGCTCAAGAAGAGCGGAGCTTGATTGACACGATCAGAAGTTGTTAACACAATTGGTTAGGTCACATATTGCGTCATGACAACCTCCTGATTAAAGTCATGGAAGGACGTCTCAAAGGAAGTAAGACACGTGGAAGACCCATAAACCTTTTTTTGATGGTGCTATGATCAATTGTGGGTAAGGTGGTTATATGTGACTCATCATATCAAAATCAGACACAAGTCGTCAGAAAATACTCAAAGATTGCAACAAAGCAATTCATTTTTAAAGGCTTTCCCCTGCTCATTTCAACTCAATATTTTTACAGAGCATACAAGAAACATTGAAAATTCAGAAAATAAAAAAAAACCTTCCCCCCCCCCCCAAATGAGACAATTTTTATTATTTTGCCGACTTCTTCGACACTATGCTGAATTTGCTTGGCGACTTGTATCTGATTTCGATGTGATGCATCACATATACAAATAAAGAGACTGGCTTATTATGATCGAAACACCTTGAAAGACACTGCCTAGAGACCTGTCCCAGACCAGATTTCTTGTGATGATGATTATAAGGAGATTGTTACTTGGCTGGCACAGTCCACTCCTGTTATCATTATGAGCTCAGAACCAAGCTTATAAGGTCGTTATAACAAAATATCACTATACATGTACTTCAACACAAAGGCCTACAGACACCTGCAGGCCCACACATGTTTGAAATCAGAACTGGGAAAGCTGCCCAATTATAATGGGATCTTGTAGCTGAGCTTCTTATGACAGGAGTATATAATACAACAACATTGAAGAATAGCACCCAACATAGACACTCTCATTGATTGATATATATTGCTTTTCTTCCTACAGTTATTTTTGTTCTCATCAAAATGCAAAGCTTCAGTGACTTTGTCATATTTTTCAATGGTAAATGTAATATCATTAATGACAATAATGTTTATCAAGAGAGTGTAATGTCCAAAGTTCTTTTTATTTATTAATCTATTATCATGATTGAGTTGACAAGGAACAGTGTAAATAATTGTACAATATCAGACATACATGTATATATATAGAATACCAAAGATATAACAATTTTGAGACTTATGTCCCGTGGCATAGAGCCTCTTGTCCAACTTAAAAAAACACAACAATTTTGCCTTGGATTTAATATTGAACAATGTAGAGTTGGTAAATTATTATCATCATACAATATTGCAAAGAAATAATTACTAGTCAGATACTCAAATACGCAGATTATAATGTTCAAACATACACAATCATATAACTCAATTATATATTCCTGTTTATTACCATATTACAAACTGATGAAAAATATTGCCCATTTGGCATAATTAAATTTTCTTTTGATTCCTTCTGAAATCAGTTTTGTTTGCAAGATTACCAAGGTAAAATCTTGTTTTCCACAAAGAAATATTTAAATTGAAAATTTGTAAAATTTACTTACCAAGCCCATATGAAACATGGTCACACATTCCCATTAGCTGGCCAAATACAACACCGCCTTCTCTTGGTGGTATGCCAAGTTCCCACATCCTTGAATGGTAAGAGGAAATTAGAACATGGTTTTTAAATTCTGATATGAAAAAGTTTTGTGCTCAAGATACTTTTTAAAAATATACAGCATTATATTTTTCTACATTCAAGTCTGACAATTTTTTAGAGAGAATGTAATATTGATTACAATTTTGCTCCAGTTGAAAGCAGGGAAGTAAATGAAACAATCAGTTTGAGCTAAATTGGATTTAAAATCTTTAAAATGCCAAATGTTGAAATTTGTTTATAGTTTTGTGGTCTTAAAATCATTTTAATTAAAATGCCAACACCCTCTGTTTCTTTCCAGTAAAATGCACTGCAGAATGAATGGTAGCTTCGCGCCACTGGCCGCTCGACCAAGCGTGTGGTCTTAAAATCATTTTAATTCAAAATGCCTACACCCTCTGTTCCTTTCCAGTAAAATGCACTGCAGAATGAACATATTAGAATTTGGCAGTGAGTTGCAATCTCTTCAATTGTGTGTTACAAATGTATAAATGTATATATTATTCATTTTGGGTCACATTATGCCAGTTACATGGATGTTATATTCATAACTGTTGAGAAGATACATAATGCATGCAAAAAGACCTCTAAAAAGGGGTTGTTTGGCATTTCATCTACAGTGTATCAATATTTCTGGCTTTACTGACTTTGTGTATATCTCGATTGTTACCTTCTTATTGCCTTATTCACTGACTCTGTGTTATGTGTTGCAACAATCAAGTTGATACTGTTGCTGCCACGTTGACGTACAAGATCCATTAGATGTGCCACAACTGCGTCGTACATGTTGTTGGTATCTTCATAGGTGTCATTCACAGGATCTAGGATGCATTAATTAAAAAATATAATGAAGTAAGAAAATTTTTTGTTGAATGGATATAAAAATATTATCACACAAAGATATCAATTTATTCCTTATTACTTAGATACATAACTGTATCTAAGTACAAAATGTACATCTTCCTTATTAAACAAATTCATCATGACCAATAACAATGTGGTGATGATATTGATGATCACCAATATCATCATCATATAACCATCACCATCACCTACATAATCATCATCACCATCATCATGATATCAATATTCACCACCATCACCAGTACCACCAGCATTAATCATCACCATAATCATCATCATCACCCTCAATACCATCATCATAACCATCATCCTCATCACCACCACCTTTATCATCATTACCATCATCATCACCGTATCGTTATCGTAATATTATCATCCCCACCATCACTAATATTATCATCATCACCTCCATCATTATCATTTTCATCACCATCACAATCATCTTCATCCTCATCATCTTTACCTATACCACCACCAAAATCGTTATCATTATCAATATCATCCCTATAATTACCATCCATATCATCCTCAAAACCATCATCATCATCATCATCATCATCATCATCATCATTATCATCACCATCATCATCGATCACTACCATTGACATTATTACCATTATTTTCAATAAATAATCTCTATCTAATACTGACCTGGCTTGGCTTCTAGTTTAGCCGTAGCCCTTTCATGGTCCATGTACGCCCCTCTCACTGCCTTCACCCCAAACGCAAACCCCTCTTCATCAGCCACGCCCACACCCCTCTTCATGTTCACCAGGGCATCCTTGAGATAGCACTGGTATGTGTTCCATACCAGAGGTTCCTTAACATTGTATTTCTTCATTAATGCAAATGTTATAAGTGACATCGCCTGGTTGATGGAGACATACTCAGCATCGACTAGGATCTTGATCTTGTTTTTCACAGCCCTCTGTCATAGAAAAATAAAAGTTGGTTGAAAAATTTAGATCTCATGATGTTCCTTACAGAGTTGGAGTCTAGCTTTCACCAAAAAGGGGAGAAGTATACTTGTAGCCTACACTGACAAAGGGGCAGGCTTTATGTATATATATCCACAATGGTTTGATTTAGACCCAAACCCCAACAGGCATTGTTTGCACAATTTTGTTAGTTGTGTTAGGGTACTGCAATGGAGTTAGAGTGGGGTTCAGCTAGAGTGATGTCAGAGTAAGAGTTAATTAAATTGAGGTCCAAGTAGGTTAGTCTAGTTCTGGACTCTTTAGAAGTTTGTGTTCGTAATCCGCTAGATGGCGCGTTTCCCCACTCAGGCTACTCTCCCCCACACAATCATTTACCCCACTAATTCACAAAATGATTGTGTGGGGGAGAGTAGCCTGAGTGGGGAAACGCGCCATCTAGCAGATTACGAACACAAACTTCTAAAGAGTCCAGAACTAGACTAAGTAGGTACGTAAAGTGGAGTTGGGTCAGAGTGAATCTAGTAACGTCAGAGTTGAGTTGGGCGGGGGTTCCATAGGGTAAAGTGGTATGATCAGAGAAGAGTGGAGGTGTACAGGAGAAGAGAAGGGAGGGTGGGTTCAGAGGTGCTACGGTCGGAGTAGAGTTGATGTGGGGTCTGTTTCCAGTTAGGTAGGGTTCTGTACTATATTGGGTCAAAAGTGGTGTTGAAGAAGGGTAGGGTAGGGTCAGGTCATCTCTGTGGAAATGGGGACCGAGTAGGGCAGGGTGATATACATGTAGGAGCATGAAATTTTTACACTCACCTGAAGTATAGTATCCAATCTCTTGAGGGAAAGTTTGAGATGTGTCAGTTCAACATCAGTCAGCTCAGGAATATCCTAGAGGCAAAAAAATTAAAAGAAATATAATTAAGCTTTAAGAGCTATTTGGATTATTGAAAACTGTCTCCCATCAGACAAAGTATTGTCACAAATGCCACGATGAACCATTGAAAAATCCTGAAATTGGAAAAACAATCCTTTAGAAAATGTGTAAATTGGGGCAAAAAAAGGTACAAAGGCTATTTGAAAGAGGCTGAAAATAATTGAAAACACAGAAATTTGGAGTAAGCAATTTCCTGAAAAGTGGCATCTCTGCGTATTCATCATGATACAAATATAATACATGTGTGTATATACAATCAACAGCTATATGCTTTCTGTGATAAAGAGATGTATCTCTATCGGTTCAATAATGATTAGAAAATTCCTCTTTCACACTTTGCTTTATTACATGATCATCAAAACTTTCATGAAACAGATTTAATCATTTTGAATGTTGTTGAATATATTGATACATGCAAATATATTTTTTAAAAATGTTGAAATTGGATCATACCTTCAAGTTGCCATCTAGTCCATTCTTAAAATTGGCAACACTAACAGGATTCTCTGTCAAAAAGTTGTAATCGAGGTTCACAAGGACGTCAGTAATTTTGGCCTGGTTTGTGAAAAGGTACAATAAAAAAGTATTCTTAATAAAAATATCTCTCTCTCTTTCTTTTCCTCTTTCAATCGATCGATCGATCAATCGAGATCTGGCAATTGTAAGGGTGAGAAAGAGTGAGAGAGAGAGAGAGGGAAAAGATTTATTGACTTTACATATCTCTTATTATAATTAGTCAGGTTCACCCCTTTCATATGGTTTTAAACCTCAATGTTACTTTGTAGTTAATACATGTATCAGATGAATAGTTCAATATGTTTAATTTATATATTACATGTATATTATGTTTTGTAAGTAATTTTAGATGTTCTTTCAGCTTTAAACTACTTTAAACTATGTAAACGTTTTGGGACTTAATTTCACTGTCATACAAATTCATGCTTGTGTAAACGCAACAATTATACAATAGTCAATGTTGACCTTGGCCTACATTATGGGCGTAACTGGTGTATTGATTTAGTCTTATCTCTAAGCCATATTGTATTCCACTGTTTTGAACATAATGTGCCTGTATATTCCTTTTAACAATGCTTACATGATATCCTGGGGAAAAAAGAGGTGATTATTATTGTATTAATCTTTTATTCCGTACTTCCAATTGCAGAGATAATGAGGAAATTAAAGTTAGACATTCATGGCTCCCCTGTTGATAAGCCTATGTATTTTACCAATAACTTGCTACATACATTTGTATACATGTAACCTAAAAACAGAAGAAATTCCTGAATGTGTAAATTAACAAAATAAGTTAAGGCCAGCAAATGTAAAATGCCACATTGCCCCTGTAAGGATTATTGTAGAAGTTGTCTCTTACCAGGACATCAGCTTTGATATACGATGTCATCTTGAGTTGGGAAAGGATTGGTTGGTTAGGTCGGGCTACTTCCGCTTGCATGTCAAGACACAAGATCATGGTCTCAACATTCTTCTCGTATTTCTCCTCATTTATTCTGGAATAGATTGATAATTTATTTATATTTTTCATTTAAATCTACATGGTATAATGTCATTTGCAAGAGAATTCCATAGCTTGGGACCAGTAGGCCCTACAGTAAAAGCAAATGCCCTTGTGCAAAAGATGTTCGATTCATAGGTAAATAAAAGGAGCTCGCTCTGGCGAGTGAAACGCTATAATGAACTATGATATAGAAATACTCATACATGGATAATTGTTGGTCATATATTGAGTTATAGAAATAAAATGCGATTTTGTGAGAAAGAAAAAAAGGCATAAAATGATGAAAAAATATCTCTAACTATAATGGCAGTCACAAATATTCATCCATATTGCACCCCCTACCCCAGCCTTGCCCCAAGAAAACATTTTTGTTATTGTCGTTTACAAACATAATGACATAATTTGTTTGTCTTTACTGCCACCCCCCCCCCCAAACCCATTTGAAAGCATTTTTAGTCAGTTATTCATTCTATAAAAATTTTCCAGGATCTCCAATAATCTGGAAAACCAGTGGTTGACTGACCAATGGGTGATACGTGTATACCACACACCACTAAAATTTAAGTACCACTTTAAGTCTTCTTAAATTTGTCATACACCCCCTAAGGCCTTTATTCCTCAATCATGGTTCACCTTTGGGATTATCTCCTACTTCTTCTTCAGCCGTTGTGGCCAACATACGGCAATGGCAGCCAGCGTTTGAACTTTTGACACCTGCGTAACCGACTGTGGACTGGCCGCAAATTGCCATAGAAGGACGCCCTCATCAGGGAAGAGAAGAGAGTGCACCCATCACTCGGAGGCAAAGGTCATGAGCTGTGTACAAATAATAAAAAAAACAACAAATTTATTCACATCTTTTATGTATTTTTCTTATCATAGCAATACATGGTGGAGCCAGGACTTCGGGCCCCCCCCCCTTCCCCCCCCCCCCCCCCCCCCATTCTCTCAGCAATGTTTTGCGGTTTGGCGGTCTCAAATCTGTTTCTTTCTTTTGGAAAAAAAAAAAGATAATGAAATAAGAAGACTAGGCAGTGGGAATTTCTTTTTAGGAAGTAGGCAGGGACCACTCAGCCCTCCCCTCCCCCCCTAATCCCCTCCCCTGTCCGTCTCGACCGGTTAATTTATATCTTTAATCCCTTCTTTCTTATTTTCTTTGTTTGTAGTTAAATGAAATTACATAAAGAGTACATACTGATACTTTGTAAAAATGTAAGTCATATACTATAAATCTAGCCATTGTCGTTTTAAATTTTTGCCGTATCATTATTTTTCTACTCATTGTTACCTATTTTGTTTGAATTATTTTGATATAAATTGCATATTATATTGTTATCTTTTTATAATGGCATGCGTTTTTGAGGTGCCCTTTTCTGTACATGGATGTTTCAAGAAATTGTACCGTTTTTATTTAATAGAGTTATTATTCTTATATTTACACCGTATACCCATAAAAGTATACAATTCTGAAGAGAATTGTCTGAAGAATTCAAAAAATTATCTGAAAAGGGATAGGTTAAGTCATAAGAAGTTACATATCAAAATATGTGAAAATAAGGTGAGAAAAAAGTACTTCCAGAAAATATCTTGCAGAGAAAAATAAGGCCCTACAAGAAAATAACATGCATATTTGAACTCTTCAAAGTCAGACCTTTCCACAATATATAACTTGTTAGGGTTAGTTGTGATAAATAATTTTGCGCGATCATCTTTCAGCAAAAATTCAGACAGAAAATTTGGGAAATATGTGTTATGATTATTACCCCAAAGCAGCCCTTGCATTTCAATAGATCAGTACTCCTTTGTGCCCATGAATGGACTCAGGAAGGCTGACCCTCACAAACCAATGAATGTCAATCAGAAAGCCAGTGCTGCTTCTCAGACAACTTGGTACAGATCACTTTTGACCAATGTTTTTAAACACTCGAGTGTTCAGTCATTCATGACAGTATATCGGTATGATTTGGTATCACTAGATAGAATATGAGTTACTCTTTGTCATGAAACTAAAATTAATTACACATAAGTTATACAATTTTAATATGATGAGCTTTCAAAGTTGGGTATACTTTTATCTGGACGCACTGTAGTGAGGGATTTGACTTTTCTTTGTTCAAAGACATGTGAACAGGTTATACCATTAATTAGCTTAATTAAGTAACTATTAATGAGTGTAAATTTGACCCACTATTAATTCTCATGAATTATAATATAATCAAACTGTTTCATGTTATGTTCAATTTACCCATATAGCATCCATACTTAAAGTTTGACACCAATTTTCAATTTAAACTACCATCTAACTCATTTAGGTAAATTAATTAATTAGCTTAATTAGCTTAATTAGGTATCCTTAAGTTCAACTTTGATCCATTTTTACTTATAAATGGATGATATTCCAATTAAACTGTTTAATGTTTAGGTAATGTGAAGGTAAAAGCTTAATTTGTTAAAGAATAGAAATTTATGCTCCTCCTCCTCATGCTCCTCCTCCTCCTCCACTGTGCAAAAATGGCTACTCAGAGTTAATTAAACGCTAATTACTCATAAACTAATTAACCATTTGCATTTCTTTTACTTTTAAATAATTGCCAGATTAATTCCCCTCAACTTAATACCAAGCATACCCATATAGCACATGTATTTAGCATTTTATATCATTATTTATTTCTGTACTTGTCGCGCACATGTAACAACACCACCTATATGGGGGCCCACTATAAAACACATGGCCTAATGTTGATAATGATCATAATTGTCATGATTTCATAAAAATATCAATAAAAACTTATTTGATTTGCTTTGATTTATTCTATGAGTTAAACTTGCAATGTTTTTATGATGAGCTTAATTTTAATAATACAACTGATTAATCTGAATACCTTCATGCTGTTATCAACAAAAAAGTTGTAGCTACACATTTGTAGAACCCCAAAGCTCCTAGCCAACTCCAGAGTGGATTTCTGCTTGAAAATAATTTCAGCTTTGTGGAAGTCAATCTCCGGTGGGGTCGCTTTATGTTCCACATTCTCTAATTCTTTCGTTTGAAGTAATTCATCTTCCGACAGTTCTCTCACAACTCTACCGCTCCTATACCGTCGTCCAGATTGTAGTGATGTCACAGCCACAGCCCATTTTTTAGACGTCCGTGCTTGTTTAGAGGTACGTGCAGACGATAGGCCATTTTGACATAGGATTTGTCCATCATAGTAAAATGTTCGCACATGAAGATGCAAAGCGTCGTTGTGTCTCCGACCAATTACACCTACATGTATCATGCCTGTCTTCAACATTTCCTGCACTCTGTAGTTGAATTTCCTTAAGAAGTGTTTGACACATAGAAATCCCAACACATGAGATTCTGTGATTTCACAAAGTGATTGCCAAAAGGCAGTTTTGCTTTGAAGAATATGCAGCCACTTAAGCAAACAAACCTGGAAACATTAGAAACAAAGTATGAGAAAAGCAAACAATTCATTATGAATTTGATTAAAAAGAACAGATCAAGGTAGGTAGGCCTATGTGTTACATTTATATTAAATTTGTCAATATTCATCTAAACTAATCTCTTATGAATATGATAATAACACAAGGTCTAACTTCCAATACAAAGGTCAGTTGGAAACTAATTTATTATCAACTGACTCGGTGATGTTCTAGGATAAGCTGTCATAATCATAATACGTCAAATAACACAGTTTTAGATTTCAAATACCTCATCAAGTAGACTAGATTCTAGATCTAGACTCTATATCAAGATGTAGAATCTAACTTAAGTTAGGCCCTAATCAAAATTACAAGACAGTAGATCTACTCACCACTAAAAAAAAGAAATGTCACCTTACAGTATTAAAGTCACTCAGAAATACTGTCTTTTTCTGATGCACTGGTACGGTCGGTGACAGCAAAATAGTAGCCTGTCAGTAATAATCAGATCGATAATGCGTTCTCGTATCTCGAAAGATCAGACTCAGAGCAAGAGCACGATCGAGTGTAGTAGGGTACGCGGTACGGTACACACAGAGCTAGCTAGCCAGCTATCAACACCGTTATTATGCGTGATCGATGGTCAAGGACATGGTGCGGTACGGTACGAGGTTAATTTTTGACTAATCTAGCTAGCTAGCTACATTGTAGCTAGCTCCAATGTTATGAACAGTTGTCTCAGTATTCAGGCTAGGATAGGTTTGCAAACTTTGTTTTTGTCGCCTATATATTACATGTAAATTTATAATCTATAAATTGGACAATATTAATTACACATATAGTTCTAATTTTTCTTTTTGTCGTGAAAAATACTATTTGAATACTCTATCATGCTGCATTACGACACGGATACATTTTTTACGCTTGGAATGTAAGACTACATTAATGGGGGCGTGTCGTGGGCAAGAACCGTGTCTGTCGAGGCAACGAACTTTCCTTCCAGTATAGGGGAGAGCGGGGTTATATGGAACATTTTTCACAAAAATGGCCGTAAAACAAAAGCAGATTTATTTCAATAAACAACCAGCTTGAGTGTATGTCTGCATGCTACAAATGTACCCCATAAAATTCTTAAACTTAGTGATGGTTCCGGAAAAAAATCCATCTTCAACAAGACCATGTCAAGTGTTCCAACTAACCCCATGCACGGGGTTAGTTGGAACAAGGTATGGGGTAAGTTGAAACGTTGTGCATGGTATCTTTATAATTATAATTAAACTACCTACAAAAATTATTTATGGGTTCAGTTAACTTGCTTGATTGTTTCCAATTAAAATATTAAAATTTTGTGTTCAATTTTTTTTTTTAACTTCATGTTTTATCACACTTGATAGCATCCACTCACATACAGATATTATGAAGTCCTGTGCAGTAGCATTCTTTTGTTTAAACCAAAATAAAACTGTCCAATGTGCACTAATATACACGAATATGCATATTTCGGAACACTTCATTGAATTGTATGATTTTAATTTTTTTTATTCAGCTGAAACCTGTTTACTTGGTACATGTTCCAACTAACCCCAGAGGCCCATTTGACATTTGTAAGCTTACAACACAAAAGAGGGACAACAACGTGCCATATTTTCAACCTTGTTTTGTAAACTGCTTGGTATACTCAAAAACTGGCCAACTTAATTTATGATCTTCTCTGAGATAATAAAACATTTGTAAAAGTGACAAAATTTACTCAGAAGGGGAAAAACAAACATTGCTTTAATTTCTAACTTCACGAAGCTTGAAGCATGTGTGCTGTCTAGAATGTGGTGGATGGCAGTTGCTAATAATAGCAACAACCTGAGGGTAGATTTGCATAAATATTATATTTATAGCCGTTAAAGAAAATTACAATGTTTCAACTAACCCCGTGTTTCAACTAACCCCGTGTTTCAACTAACCCCGTGTTTCAACTAACCCCGTGTTTCAACTAACTCCGTGTTTCAACTAACCCCGTGTTTCAACTAACCCCACTCTCCCCTATAGCGGATGCAGCTAGCAAGACAGACAAAATGTCCCTGGCCCGGATCCCGTCGGTGTTTCTTCTATTCTCTCATATTATGTACACTCGACGGATAATATCAAATAAAATCAAATCAAACTTATTGCTCATTTATACGTGCTCTTTTGAAATACATTTGATACCAAATGAAAGAAGAAAGGTTGAAGTTTAGAATGATGCCATTGATATTTCATCAATTGCTTTCTTTAACCGAGAAGATGGACTAACCATTCGGGTTCAGATTTATCACTCCTCTGGGAGACACTGATATATAATTTAGTTAATATTGCTTTATGCAAATAAGCTTGAACATTGATTATATAGGTCTGTATGAATATAAGATCCAGTCAGTTATAAAATGTACAAATGCGTATATCAGTAAGGTCTACTTGTGTTTTGCCAATAGGCCTAATTCTAGTAAAGAAACAACATCCGAAATGCTTATATATTTATTCATTAGATTCTTTAAAATATGCTCATTTGTTATCTTCCAGGTTTCTTATATGACCTTCTCGGGTCGTTCAAAGTCATCTTCCTAATTATGGGTGCTACTCTTGGGATACCTTGCCTGGCGTTTTCAGGTTGCCTGTACATTGAAGCTCGACAACAAACATCTTCATCTTCAGATAAACGAGACAATTAATATAAACATGCAAAATGCAGTTGTTCTGGTTGTTCTCCTGAATGAGCATGCTGATCAGGGAATAATCGTCGCTGGATTCATGAACCGGCGTCACTGTTTTTTTCCCCTCTCTTTTTGTTTTGTTTTGTTTTGTTGGTTTGTTTGTTTGTTTGTTTGTTTTTGTTTGTTTGTTTGTTTTTGTTTGTTTGTTTGTTTGTTTGTGTGTGTGTTTTTTTGTTTTTGTTTTGTTTTGTGTTTTTTTTTGTGGTAAAGGTGCCATTTTTTGTTTTTTTTTTTTGGGGGGGGGGGGAGTGCATCGGTTGCGAACCAGCGATGATGCCGAACCAAATTCAATATGTGTGAATTAATTTCGGTATGAATACAGAGTGAGCAACAATCACAATGTACTATCATTTTGAAGTTTTCTTGTTTGAAGTATGAACATTGAATCGTTGGTTTCATGATATGTCTTGGTATTTGTTGGTATCCTTTTTCATTTGGATCTGTGCAGTGCACGCATGACTGAATAAGCTACAATCTTCAGAAGACTGAAGGATAGAGATTAAAACAAATGTCGAAAGAATACATGCACACAAACATCCGCAACACACACCCACACACACCAATCCTCCCGTTCACACGCAACAATATAGCAATATTCATTTCCCCTTTTCTAATTAAGCATTGATATTTTGTTTACCGAGACCATTGTTTGGGACGAAGAAAACAGCTGTGTGTGGTTGTTGGTGAAGGTGTGTGTGTGTGTGTGTGTGTGTGTGTGTGTGTGTGTGAGGGTGTGTATGTGGGTTGTATGTTTATGTGTAAATGAGTGCGTGTGAAGGTGCTCTTTTTGCACGCGCATAAGTTATAAATTCTCAATTGGATTATTCTTTACCAAGCCATTTGGCGCATGTGAGATTTTGCAGTCAACTGAAGAATGTCTGTTATTCAGCCATGCGTGTGAAGATCCAAATGTAAAGGGTACCAACAAATGCTGGGAGGATGGCTCTACCAAGACATAGCACGAAACACATGATAATATCATTTTCACAAGACAACTTCAAAAGGATAAGGCATTTTTTTCTGACCCATTCTGTATGATAATTTGCGACAAATCCACTTAAAACAGAATCAGTTTTGACATTTGAACCCAAGTTTAATGATTGTGCACACCATATTTCTTGGACAACCTTTTAAATAAACTTTGGTCTAGTATTATCTAAAGAAAATATGAGAATCTATATATATTCATCATGGTGAATGAATGGCCTACATAAACACAACACAAAAAGAAAGTTCCCCCTATTTCAGATATCAATAATTTTTTAACCAGGAGGAATTTAAAAAATATAATTATATGTCCATGTAGGGAATTTAATTAACTACAAAAAAATTAATGGGAAAGAATTTTAGGAAAAATCATCAAGTCATGCTTTAGTGAGCAATGGTTGAATGCTAAAATGTCATTTTTTGAAGTTCGCAAGCCTAAAATGGCAATTTTGATTCAATGATAACGGACCCATTTTCAGATTTTTAACATATTTCACGTCAGAATGTATGCAAAACGTGCTTCCCAATATACGGAACAGAAATATGCGTCAAATTTCACGGTTTAGTGAGCATGCAGCATAAATTGCCTAAACTGCCATTTTTACTTCTTTGCCAGGGTATAATCGATCAAAATGATGGGATTCCTGTTGTGGAAGTGTATGCAACCAATATCCATTCTTTCACGCTTGAATGAACCCATCAAACAACCAAAAAATAGGCAATTTTAGAATTAAGAACAGTCATTGTAGCAATTTTATGCACTAGAAAGCATCTCAGTAACATTTTTTGGCTTGTATTTATATTCTCTGGGCACGTGTCAATGATCCTATGGCATTTATTTACAAATTCATGCTTCATTGAGCACGTGAGACTGGAAAAGCCTTTTTCTCACGTATGGACTAAAATTCGAATTTTTACTTTGATTGAATATAACAATTCTTTTCGGGGAGTACTTTTGATTTATTTTCATAAATATCCCGATGTTTCACGCCTCAGTGGGCACAAGATACAAGAAAATCATGAAAATGAGAAGAAAGTTTGGGGTTTCGTCATGGTTCAGTGACTTTTCGAATACCTAATTTGAATAAAGGTAATGTTAGTTAGAGATCAGTTGAAGCTATGTGCAAAGTTTCATAAAATAATTCACAGTCAAAAGGACAAAAACTGACAATTAAAATATGCCAAATTTCACTTTTGCTAAACTTTTGTTAAACCTCTGTACATAAAGTCAATGGAGGAGGAAATCAATACATAACAAATGTGAAATTCGGCCAATTTCATTGATGATTATTGTTAATTCTACTGTGAGTTATGTCACGAAACTTGGCACACAGCTTCAACTGATCTCTAACTAAAATGACCTTTATTCAAATTTCGTATTCGAAAAGTCACTGAACCATGACGAAGCCCCAAACTTGTTTCTCATTTGCATGATTTTCTTGTATCTTGTGCCTACTGAGGCGTGAAACATCGGGATTTTTGTGAAAATAAAATCAAAAGTACTCCCCGAAAAGAATTGTTATATTCAATCAAAGTAAGAATTTGAATTTTAGTCCATACGTGAGGAAAGGGCTTTTCCAGTCTCACGTGCTCACTGAAGCATGAATTTGTAAATAAATGCCATAGGATCAATGACACGTGCCCAAAGAATATAAATACAACCCAAAAAAAGTTACTGAGATGCTTTCTAGTGCATAAAATTACTGCAATGCATTTTCGTAATTCTAAAATGGCCTATTTTTTGGTTGTTTGATGGGTTCATTCAAGCGTGAATGAATGGATATTGGTTGCATACACTTCCAAAACAGGAATTGCCTCATATTTGATAGATTACCATGGCAAAGAAGTAAAAATGGCAGTTTGGGCAATTTTTGATGCATGCTCACTCAACCGTGAAATTTGACGCAAATTCCGTTTCCTTATATTGGGAAGCACGTTTTGTAGACATTCTGACGTGTACAATATTTAAAACCTAAAAATGGGTCAGTTATCATTGAATAAAAGTTGCCATTTTAGGCTTGCGAACTTCAAAAAATGACATTTTTGCATTCAATCATTGCTCACTGATGCATGACTTGACGATTTTTCCTAAAATTCGCTCCCATTGTGGATAATTAAATTCCCTACATGGACATATACATTGTAATTAGATTTTTTTTAATTCCTCCTAGTTCAAAAACTATTGATATCTGAAATAGGGGGAACTTTCTTTTTGTGTTGTGTTTAGATGAATTAACTTCTGTTATTTCATGTTTACATACTTTATGTACTTTGTATCTAATGAAAAGACGCTTTATATGTACGTGTATTTTTTTATCATCATTATTCTGTGCTTGAAATCGCATTGAAATCTTGCCTATTCAACACTAAAGTCAAATGACCTTGAATTGGCTGAGTGCGAATTCAAAAGAAATAGTTTGATAACGTACAAAATACAAAGTGTTGATTATTATCACCATAAGTTTTGCGGGCAACCTGCCAAAATACTGTGTTCACGCATTGAAGCCCACCAAAAGGAGGAATTCACCATTAGTTTTGAATTTTATGATAAATTCACAAATACATTCAGTGGCGTATCTAGGGGGGCAAGGGGGGCACGTGCCCCGGGCGGAGCTTCAGGGGGCGCAAAAAAGGAAAAGGAAAAAAAAGAAAAAAGAAGAAAAAGAAAGGAAAGAAGAAGAAGAAGGAGGAGAAGAAAAAGGAGATCGGTGATCCACAGTGAATATTGGGGTCATGTTTCTCCCATTATTAATTTTGGCACCCCCTACATAGCACCACTAAGTTTAACTTTTTGGCGCCACAAAATTTCTAGTAATTTTTTTTAGGTTTAGTACCTTCTATCTTAGTTTCGGGTCAATTTTGCGCCCCCTGTATAGGCCTATATTGAAGATCAAATCGGCGCCCTTAACTTCAATTTAGCGTCCTTTTATAAATGTTAAGTTCAATTGTGTGCCCCCGGTGTGTGCCCTCCTAATCCTAATTTTAAGACCAATTTGACATCCCCTGAGTTACAATTTAATTTAGAGCCCCTTTAAGATCACATGGCGCCTCAAATTTCAAGATCACTTTGCCCCCCCCCCCCCTCCTTCCGTTCTATGATGAGGAACATGAAGGTCCCTCTAGAAAAAGATTTTTTTTTTTCTGTCCATGCTTTTTCTCGCTGCCTAATTCTCCCTTTTTTCGTTCTTCATTGTCAATTGTCTTTGTTTCCGTATTTTATGACCATTCGGTATCAGGACCTGTTCCTTGCAAAGTTTAGAGCTCTAGAAATTTTTTTCGCTCGCGCTTCGCGCTGATTAATATTATATATTTCAAAATCATTTGAGGAGGACCAACAAAAAAGGTTTAAAATTATTATTTTCCTACTAAAAAAACCCGAATCCGATGCATAGGCCTACAATTCCCAAAATTTTTTTGTGCAATAGGCCTTTTGACACCCTGAAGGTAAGGCATTTTTTTTATTTTTTTTTTTATTGTACCTTCGTTGATAACGAAATCTGTATTCATGATTCTTAAATGCAAGATTCGAGTAATGCAAGAACTCAAAAATTTTCGCTCGCGCTTCGCGCTCGCATTAAATTAAAATATTTGAGAGGAAATAAAAAAAAATTGATAAGCTACGTGTATGTATGGACAGCAAATCATCCCCAGGTCTGGGGACATGTATATATGCCACTGGTACAATAAACTAAAACAAATCGTTGAACAAAACTGGAGTAGACCGGGGGGGGCGCAAAGTCAACAATTGCCCCGGGCGCACTTGACCCTAGATACGCCACTGAATACATTGTACATCTAACTTTAAGAAAGACACCTTTCGTATCATATTATTTCTCAAGTGCTGTAGAAAGCGATCATTTGTTTTATTATGCACTATAAAAAGTGACCTTATCATTATTTGCTGTGTGGAATTGTATAGCAATTATATTAAAGTGAAATAAAGAAAACATATACCAAGGAGTGTTTAACTTTTGTGTGCATATATATATATAAATATATATATACAAGAGTTTAAATGTCTAAAATGACCTGATGTTGAATAACGCTACAACAGGTTGATGTACCTAATTTTCAAGAACATCATCTAAAGACGAAGGAGGTTTCGCTGGTACTACAAAGGCTTTATCCGCCCTCATTCCATCACTTGTCTTCCAGCTAAACCTGGATTACACAACGGTAGGGTTCCTGGTCTCATTACAATATGGAGTCAACTATCTCCCTTGTAAGTATGTTAAATCCAAATAGGAGTGCCACAAGGTTCTATATTTGGACCATTATTACAAGATAATGATTCTTAAGATATCGTAATTTAACGAAACTGAAAGGCTGTGATTTTTAATCAAGTTCTAGTTTTAATTGATGCCCACGGATTCTATAGTTAAATTTTAAGTGGGAACTATATGCAACATATTATAATAAGCCTTTGTTTGCAAGACATACCCTCAAAGCATATCCATGCACAAAATCCCGTTATCTAGAGATAGCTTCACGTTGTTGTGGGATGTTCGTATGATTGATTCTTTGTGTATGAACACAAAGTAATCAAGCTTGAGATAACAGTACAAGGAGAATATAATCGTGGATCGCACCCGCCATAACTCGATCCTTTCAATTCTATTTCCTCCAGGTCCGATTGGTAACTTTGCGAGTACAAAGTTTGGTCTCCGTCGCGTTTGAATAGTCAGCAGGTGTGTCTCTAGTGGGATCATTCTTCAGTTATTCAGTCATATGCATCAGATGCTCTTTCTTCTTCAGTGGCATGTAGTCAAGAGGGTACAGCCCTAGAATTAGCCTGCAGAATTATGTTGGGTGGTTATTATCATCCCTATAAGTTTGACAAATTTACATGCTAATGGCTTAACATTGAAGCAAACATTTAACAAACGTCCCCTATATTTTTTTCTTTCTGCTGTTGTTCTTCATCAGTATTTTGGGGATGAAAGGTATAGTATAGCTTCAACTGTTGGTCAAATGGGTAGTCAGCTTGGAGGACTTATTGTAACCTACGTAACTGTGGTTTGTATGGATGCCTACGGAACGAGGGGAGCCTTATTATGTTTAAGTGGTATAGTGTTCTTTCAGACGGCCGCAGCGACAGCAATGCGGCCTCGATCCCCGCCACCAAAACGCCGCAGCCAAAAAGAGATGCAATCCTCAACCATATCAACAGATAGGTGATAAAGATGTGGAACCAGCGAAAAACAGGCAAAATAACCCTCTCTACGAAAATGAATTTGACAACGATGAATATTCTGAGATGTACAGTGAATCAGTCAGAGAACCACCTTGCAGAGTGGAACATCGAAATGAAATTAAACCAGAGAATCTCCACTCCAAATCAACATGGACCTCAATTGTCGACTTTACTTTATCCATCATCAATATAGAAGTCTTCAAGGAAGAGCGTGTTTTTACTTTTCTCTTTCTCCCTTGCCAGATGCTAGGTGAAATATGCTTTGTCACATTTTAAACATTATTTTAACGTTTCGTACGGCGTGTCAGTTGGGATACCGCAGAGTAGAGCAGCGTATTTAGGTGCGTTTGGAGGTTTCCTCGGTCGTATCCTGCTTGTAGGAGTTCTGTACAAGTATCCACTTCTATCACCTCACCTGTAGGGTACATGCAGGTAATATGGGCCAGCAGGTAATATGGGCCACCTGAAGCAAATCATGTCGTGACCGTCGACCGGTGACCGCGGTGACCGGTGTGAGCACCATAATGTTGTTCATATGAACTGTATACGTAAATATATCGTCGTGAAGCATCTAATGCCGAAATTTCTCTGAGAAAATTGCTGAAAACCAACAAGGTAGGTAAAACTTACGGCATTTTTTACCCTGATGTAAAATTTGATATTTCACAGAATGTGATGGTGAAAGAGTGTTTCAGGGGGTAACCTCAATTGTTTTGTATATTTAGTAAGCTTATAGTTTCATTTTGATCATACTAGCGTGTACAGGTCAATTTGTTTTAGTGAAGGGTGCAATGTTGCATTGAATGCTTGCCTAACATAGCAACATTAGTGCAGTGTAATAGGGACATCAAAATGGCGGAAATGATTCTGGTACTTAGTATTGGGATGAGGCATCAATCTCTTTGCTACGATTTCTGGGTATTTCACAGTATATAATTAATATAAATAACTTATGTAGGCCTTATTGACTTGTATAATGAAAATAATATTTAAATAATATTAAAAAAAGAAATAATATACAAAATACATAACATGAAATATATAGTCAAAGGATTTACTGAAGGGTCTTATAATTTCAAATTATATCTTAAAGTTAATGATTTTCAACATTTTAAGCAAATTCCAGACATGGTAGAGTCATTGTAGTTTTTAAAACGTACATTAAATACATGTGCCCATATTACTAGGGTTGGGCAAATAATGACTTTTTTCTGAAAAGTTATGTCAAACAAGTTATTTCTATAGTCAAATTTGATGTAGAATCCAAAATGACAATGATTTTTGTGAACGATGAAGTCTGACGTCGCTAAAGTGCAAAAAACCAAAACAGTGTATTTTGCCCAATTCATCACACACTTTATAGGTATAAACCGGTTTTATTTTGTTCTTTATGGATTTTGATGGTTTAAAAGCTCAAATCTGACAATTTTATCATGACCAAATGTACCTAGTATGGTTAAGGTGTTAATTATGATTTGATATGAGGTGATTTTTGCTCGATATTGACTGAAACTAACTACCAAACTACACTCACAGTCAACTTAGGTAGGATAATCATGTTGGATTAGTCATGTTGGGTTCCCTGACACCCAAAAGACATATAACAACGCAATAAAAGGTGGTTATACGTATAAAAAGTATGAAATTGGCATAAACGCTATTTTGGCGGCCATTTTGGTTTTTTGGCACTTTAGCGACGTAAGACGTCATCGTATGCAAAATAATTGTCATTTTTCAGTTTCCACGTCGAATTTTACTATAGAAACAACTTGTTTGAAAAAAAAAGTTGAGATTCGCCCAACCTAATATCCTGCACATGCAGGTAATATGGGACTTTGGTAATGACGTCAACATTTGAATATTGCAGACAGGGGGTTGGTGATAATTGTTTTTCTTCACAATAAAAGTTAGAGCAGTAGTCATTGATTCATCATAACAAAGATTAGACTGTGTGTCATTTCGTAATTTTATGCAAATTAGGCAAATGTGCTTAGGGGGCCCATATTACCTGCATGTATATGTACTGACGTCCGGAATAGCATCAGTCGCCATTCTTTGCTTATCCCATAAGTTCGTCTATACTTTATTTATTAACTTGTTCTTTCTTTGCTGGCATCGGGATATTTTGTTCAGCCTCCTGCTGTTACTCTGCTATCCTTTTAAAGGTTAAAAAGAAGAACTGTCCCATGGTTACGGCGATTACTTTCTTCATGTGCGGAGTGATAATACTTCTATCTGGAACTCTAACTGGTAGGATCATTGCTTTAAATCACTTTACAATCAGACAAAAATATTTTGTCAATATATGGTTAGTCCATAGTAACATTTTATTCACCAGCATTAGCAATTAAAAATTAATTCTTTTTGTGGATTTCACAAAAGTAAATTCCCGCATTCCACAAAATTAAGGTCCGTGTTTAATTGAATTTTCATATATGCTTATATTTTAAATGTCATATGTTTATGTTTTTAAACGAAAATTTGAATCTGAAACTAAATCAAAATCTGAATTAGACTCTACCCAATAACTCCTGAAAGCAGGCGATCCCATTAGCGAAAGAATATTAAGGTCAGCTTGGGAACAGGGGTTATGCAGAAGGGGGACAGTGCATAAGTTGACTCATGATCTCCTTCTCTCCACGTTCGCATACTGGCCGTCCTCCATTGTTGATACCCAATTTTGGCCATTTTGCATATTCTGCAGCTGAGTAGCAGAGGACAAGGGCTGTTGTTCGGATGATGCTTGTATAGTTAGCTAGCTTCTTCAGGTTGCTGTTCCTGGGACTGAATTTCCTCTTTGTTTTGAAGATGTGATTGTTTTAGGTAAAGGAGCGACCTAGGATATCCCCAAGGTAGACTGGTTTGGAGGTGTGCTGTATGGCATTTCCTTACCTCTTGACCTTTAGCTAGTGTTTGGCATTTCTATTTTTTTTAGATGGAAAACGCTGATCTGGGTCTTGGTGAAATTTGGACTTGGTGGCACTTTGGTGGTTTTATGCGTGGTATGCAGTGATTTAGTCCATCCCGGGTTGTGTTTCACAAAGTCGATCGTACCTTACGAACATTTGCTAAATAATTGAGAATACTATTAGATTAACACACAGCAACGTTATCACTCGTAACTTTAAGAACGACCTGGTGAAACACCACCTAGGGCAGATGAAAGTGTACATTCAATTACCTTTAATGAGTCACAGTGCGAGGCGATGCAGAGATTGATTGATTGATCAGAGATCATCTGCCTATGATGTTCTTATTATCTGAATGGATCGCTTGGTCATTGGGGTAGATTTTTAATGAGACAAGGACACTCTTTCGGGTAGGCCATTCTTCTGGGTATGCCATCTACCGTGACTACCATTGAGATCTACAAAGAAGTGCCTGTTGGATAGCATTGTTCAAATGAGCTCTGAGAATTCCAGGGGATTTTTTAGTCGGATCAAAGAGCTTCCTGGCTACGATCCAATGATTGACGGTGTCACGGGCCGCTGCAGGTCTACAAAAGCAACTCCTGTGATCAGTCCCTTCTTAAAACATTTTTGATGAGCTGAGTAAGGTTAATAGTTGGTCAGCTAGATCTGAGTCCAGCCTGTTCAGGAATGATGCAATCCAGTTCAACAGGAGGTGTCAAACAGTTTGTAGGTTTGGTATTGCATGGAGATATATGTCTGTATAGCTCTATGGGACAGCTGGGTGTTTGACCTGCATTAGAAAGGCAATGACCTGGATTTTCTCCCAATCTTGGGTATCTTGTTTGTGTCGAGGCAGGAGCTGAGCATGTTAAGGAACCAGATTAGTAACTATTAGTGCTGCAGGGCCTACATGTGGGTGTTTGATCTGTTCACAGAGAAGATTCTCGAGCCCAGCTTCTTTGATAATAATGCTAAAGGGGTCTGTAAAGTCTAGGGGCTCATGGCTACAGGAAGCTATGATATTAAGGGCTAAGCTCAATTTAAGTGATGATTAGGGTTAAACTTGCCGTTCTCTAAGAGCTGATGGGCAACTTGGTTTGCATGGAAAATTTAAATTTCTTTGGTTTTGCTAGTAATAGTAGAGGAACAATATCGGAGAATGAATGCTCTTTATTTGTCCATCAGAATGTTTTATTTTCCAATCTTTAATATTTATTGATTTGAGTATTAAAAAGTTATTTTAAATGTTCTCATTTTTTATCTTCCAGGTTTCTTGTATGACCTTCTCGTATCATTCAAACTCGTCTTCCTAATTACGGGAGTTTTTGTTGGGATACATTGTCTGGCGTTTTCAGGTTACCTGTACATTGAAGCTCGTCGCCAAACAATCCTCTTCAGATAAACGAGAAAATTGAAATAATCATGCAGTTGTTCTTTTTAATAAGCATGCTGATCAAAAAGGAATTTTCGGAAGTTTCTCATCTGGTGTGAGCGCAATGTTTAGGGCAATGGGAGGATGTTTTAATCGGTAACCAGCGATGATTTTTGACCAAATGCAATTTGTGTGAATCAGTTTCGGTATAATAATTTGCCACAACTCCACCTGCGCCACATAGACACTTCTAAAGTTAAGGGGCATGCTTAAGAAATGCTTAACTAATGAAGAAGAAGAAGAAAGAAGAAAAAAAACACGGAGAAAATAATTCAAATAAAACGCAGTTCTGAAGCTTTGAATCTAAATCTGATAAATGCATGCCATAATCTTAGGACAACCTTAGTATGTGTCAAATCTAACAATTTCTATTTAAAAATATTTTTCTCGGTACATATATGTTTTACCTTGGTGCATCTTGAGGTTAACTATTTTGGTTTTGTTACTTTGTTTTGTTAGATATGGTTTCAGGTTTAATTCAAGACTAAAAACAGATCTACCTAGGGGAAGGTGGGGCATAACGGACAACGTAACTTCAAGTGGCTTCTGTGACGTCACAGATAGGAGCAAGACTATAAAAATGATATTTCCTTGACGAGTTCTTATTGAAGTTTGATAAACAATCGATCAATAATTCTCATCTCTTTCATACTTCCGGCAAAATGAAGCTGAAAAAATATCGGAAAAGGTCCGTTTTGCCCCACTAGTGGGGCAAAATGGACTCCGTGCATATTTCGTTGGGGCAAAATGGTACCCTATTATGGGGTACCGTTTTGCCCCGTAAGAAATAATCAACTCCTGGGGACTGATTTGTCAAAATTTGTTCAAGTTGGCAAAATAAATGTACTTTTGGAAGTCTCCAGAAGGGATGCGAGCACACCAAATTCTCCCCAGAGTCAGCCAAATTATGGTCCTTTTTGCCCCACACCATTGGGTTCCATTTTGCCCCAAGCAGAAATACCCTACATCAGAGGGGGTACAAATTTTTGAATGGCATCCCCCTCTGTAGGTATTGATTTTTTCGATGAAACTTCAGTGGTAAATTGGTGCAGCAATACCTCATTTACTGCAATACATTTTATAGAAAGAAATACTTTTGATGTCAAGCTATGAGAAAGTTCCGTTTTGCCCCTAGGGTCCGTTATGCCCCACCTTCCCCTACATCATGACAACATCACAGACAATGTCCAGATTACAGATAATCTGTGCAGATTCTCGTCACAGAAACTGAAAATAATGACTGATTTCAGCTATTATTCCAGACTAAAACGTATCTCCCTTCATCATGAAAAAGTTAAACTACAATATTACCAATAATTTTAAGCATTTAAGCAATTTTTTAGTCGCCTACTGAGGCTATGTTTTAACAGTTTGTTTTTATTCAACTAAAATTGATATTCCAACGTAGAAACAGGTAGCCTATATATTGTACCGTCTATTTTTAGGGATGGATCTACTATCCTTTGGCTCAACCCTCTTTCATTATAAAATTTACCTTTCGGGGTTTCAAATATGAAGGGGCACTAAATGATTTACCCCCATAGCTATGTCTGTCCAAAGTATTGCAGTCCTAATTCTTCCGACATACACTGACCATTATCTGGAATAAGCTTAGTAGTGGGATAATTTGAATGAATTTACACTCAAACAAAACAAAGCAAAACAAAACAAGCAAGAGTGGGCCATTACAATTATTATGATAAATTTCCAATTTATTGTAAAATATTTTGTCATACGAAGTATTAAATCAACAAAATAATCTTCCTTTGAAGTAACAGAACGCTTTCACACATACATGTACATACACAGACATGCAGAGGCGGCGGAACGAATTTGAAAGTGGGGGGTCACGATGTAAAAGGGGCACTTTTTCTGAAAAGGGGGCACTTGAGACCAGACGCTTTAAGAGAAAAGTATTCAGATAAGTAGGGGTGCGCAGAAAATTTGCCTTTAGATTTGTGCTTTTAAAAATGTTAATGGCTTAGTATTTTATTATTGATAAACAAAAAGAATGCGAGCGCGAAGCGCGAGCTGAAAATTTTGAGATAGTTGTTCATTATTTATAGACCCTATTTAGTATCAGCGAGCGCGAAGCGCGAGCTGAAATTTTTTAGCTGAAAATTCGAGTTAATTGTGCATTATAAATTATAACCTATTTTGTATCTGCGAGCGCGAAGCTCGAGCCGAAAAATTTGAGCTCAAAATTGGAGCTAATTGTGCATCATATTAGACCCTATTTAGTATCTGCGAGCGCGAAGCGTGAGCCAAAAATGTTGAGCTCAAAATTGGAGTTAATTGTGCATGATTTATAGACCCTATTAAGTATCCGCGAGCGCGAAGCGCGAGTTGAAAATTATGAGCTCAAAAATTTGATTTTATTGTGCATTATAGACCCTATTTAGTATCCGCGAGTGCGAAGCGCGAGCAGAAAATTTGGGTTTTAAAAGATAGGAGTAACAAGGGGCACTTTTTGTATTAAAAGTGCCCCTTTTTACTATAAAAATGGCATTTTATTAGCTAAGAAAAGGGGCACTTTTTAGTCATGAAAAGGGGCACTTTTAGGGTGGATGAAAAAGTGGGGGGTCACAGTGCCCCCCTGCCCCCTGGTTCCGCCGCCTCTGCAGACATGTATCATACAATTTACATGTAGAATAATATATCTTAAATCTTTACAAATCAAATCAAATCATTTCATTAAAACAATGAAATCCCCATTTTTATCTATACAAAAATAATACAAAGAAAATGCAAAAGTTAATATGTATATAAAAAAATAACAGTTATCAAATCAATACATCAATTAATACATCATTCAATATAAAACCTGTCAAAAAATACATGTATAAGAAATATTTACATGTTTATATTATCATTATGCTGACTTCACTCTGAAAGAAAATAATGACAATTGTTGTTTTGATATTTTCTCTAAATTCTGTTTTTCTTATTGCATGTGTAATACTGGTACATTAACTTCATATTTCACTTATAATCAGTAGCTGCTATTTGTTTTATTTCTCGTGTATAATAATACCTGATAAAAATCATCATGATCTCATTCAATTTAATTGTACGATTGTGCATAGATGCTTCAGCGCGCCTAGTGTTAAAAGTTATTCTCACTGGTTTGAAATGTTCGCATATAATTTTTGTTTGGCACAGGACAAACTTCAATTTGGTTTGCTCTTTTCACGACATATTAGAAATTGATTGATTTTTAATAGTCATAATTATGAAAATAAAATAATAAAAAATCGGAAAAGAAAATTGGCTTCTACATGAAAGCACTTACGAAGAATATACACTGATATCTTTATATAAGTGCTCTACACTTTATACATGGCATATAAAAATACATAAAAATCATACAAATGTCATGCCAGTGGATGAAAACCATGGAGAGAGGACACAGAGAGAGAGAGAGAGAGAACACACACACACACACACACACACACACAGGATGAGAGGGAATATTGAGGAAGAAAACGCACATAATAAAAATGAAATGGAGAGAAGACAGAAAGAAAATGAGAGAAGGTCGGCGGAAGACAAGATAGTAGCAGACAAATGATGTTTTAAAACATAGTTACAGTGTACGTGGCACTTATGATTTAAACAAAACAAATCTAGACCTATATATATATATATGTACACGAACAATTTGGCATTTTCACAACATCGACTAAAGTTAATACGTCTGTCATCGTGTAACAAAAAATATATACAATTGTCAAAAACGTAGGCATATTACTATCTCATCTCTGGAAAACGTATCATTTACTACGGTTCATGATCACAAGAAAGCCACTAACACAAACATTTCAAATGATTACAGGAAAGGTGGAACTCTCCTCAAGTCTAATTTAAGGAAGAAAAATGGGAATACAATGGACAAAACAATAGTTAAGGATACAAAAGTTCTAAATATTTTAAATATTATAAGTATTTCTGGAATCCGCAATGCATACAGATATCAGGTAATTGTACAATTAATCATTATCTTTTCATTAATTTCTGGAAAATAAACAATAAAAACAGAATATCAAAACTATCAAACTAAAAATATCAGTCTGAAAAATAAAAATAGCATACAAATGGTTACACTTCTTTGTAGTATTAACACATAGTGAAGTGCCGCGGGATCATCGATTCTGAATTTATCCCTTTTCGTTGATACATAATTCACCTGAAATTGTGGACGAAACATCGAAGCATTTTCGTATAGGTCTCGTTCGATAGCCATAGAAATATATAAGACCGGATTACACGAGATGTAACTTTCTCGCAATTTGTGACAATAATCTTATAACAAAACGAATTTAACGTTGTTTTCCTGTATGAAGGACTCACTTTCAAAAGTCGCCAAGTCAGCTTTTGATGAAAGTTGACCATATTGTCCAAAGTTGGTGACCGTCTTTAAACAAAAGTATCAATATGAATTTTGAGATCTAATATAACAAAATAATTACACCTTTTAAATTTGTTTTTCATGGCAACCAGCCAGGTCGCCGATTTAGTTATGCAACTGGATCCATCGCCTTTTGGTTGCTCTTAATTTATTTTGGTTTGTTTTTGTTATGGTGGTATCTCACTTGCTATTAGACGGCCTTGAGACTAGCTTGCGACTTCTCAAAGACATCTCCTGAGTCTCTGCGACGTTCCATGTGCCACGGGAAATCTTGGGAGTCGCGGGGTCGTGACAGTGACCTTCCGACCTAAGTCTCAATAGACATTGTCAAATATTTTTTTTTACTCGCGACTCACCGGAGACTCGGGAGACGTCGCACAGTGTGCCAGAATCGCTTCAAACTGTGCCAAAACCATGTTAAGACCGAAAATTTTTCGTGAAATGATTATTTTAAGGTTCTTAGACCCGTGTAATTCGATTAGAATACTCTCAAAAACATTTGAAGTCATCAAAATACTGTTCTCTGATTGGACAAACCATTTATTTAGATTACATGGAAGATAAAAATAGATTAATTAATTGATGGGCAAATCCCTGTTTTGGCGCATTTTTAATCACACCGGGCCTACTGTGCGTCGCGGCGATGTCTGTGCCACTCCAGAGATTAGTCTCATGGTCGGTGAGATAGGACCTTGAGATGACATTACTCCTCAACCGAGGTAATGGACAGGTCGAATATATAAAGTTTATCGGGGGTGCAGAAAGCTCTCCTGATTCAAACTCCTTCAGATAGTACCAATTTCTCTCGGACTCAAATTTGTAGATAGGGACGAGGGTCTTGATATACTTCAGCTCGTTTGTGTACTCCATGATAAAGGCCGACTTCTCCCCATGGTGGACCCAAGCGATCAGGACGGTATGATTCCGGGTCAAGGTAGGCCATGGGATCAATCCGGGGGTTGCGGATCTCACCGTGTTTCTTGCGCCCCCCTCTGCATCTACAAAGCTTACTGTGTGTGCATGTTTAACGAGCAGAAGGTCTTTACGACAGACGATTTGCTCAGGTTCATAACCTTCGCATGGTATCTCCCTGATCGCCTTCCCACCTGCAAGTGTGAACACCTGGATGATCTTGCCTTTCCTGGAGCTGATATAGATTTGGTTGTCACTGTCTACAGCAAGACCACCTCTTAGAACGCCAGCAGAGTCCAGAGTTTCAAACCTTACATCCATCTTCTCAAACTATGGCGTGTACAACATGACACCATGGTTATTGATGACAACGTAGCGGCCATCAGAGAGGATTCTGAAATCAGAAACACCAACCTTCTTTAGGACTGTCCGCTGTAGCCTCCCATCAGCAGAGAAGATTTCGATACCTCCTCCACCTAGTCCTACACCCACCCCGTCATCCGGTGTATTAATCATGGCGTTCATTCTACCCGAGTGCTCTACTCCACATTTCAGCTTCCATGTTTCGAGCCGCAGTTCACCAATGTCTTGTTGGTCAGGTTGACTATTTGGTGTAAATATCAGCTGTTCTGCTCGGTCACCTACATCCGTCACAAGTCTGATCTTCGGAAGATCTCTTCCTATGATATTTTTCAGTTCTCCAGATAAAGAGTCCCGAATGGCAATGGTGTCACTATCTAATGGAGCCTTCAAGCTGTTGCTTGCCAACACACTCGCACTCTCAACACTCGCAACAAACCTCTCATCGGAAACTTTCAACTCATCCAAACTTTGGAATAGCTTGTCTTTCTGAGCTTCTAACTGATTCTCTAATGCTGCTTTCCTGTCGTTCAATTTCGTGTTAAGTGCTTGATATATCTTGTTGATTTCAGCTTTTTGTGCGTCAATGTGAACAGTAACACGCTTCCTCTGACGCTCTACACGGTTTGCGTGCTTCTTGATGGCTGCTACATTCGTCTTACTTTGGACAACGAAGGATTCTATTTCCGCCTTAATGGCAGCGGTGTATTCCTCAGCGTCTTGGACGATGTGGCCGTTCTTCTCATGGTACAACATCCGGCATCTCAGGCAGATGAACTTCTTGCAGGTGACACATACATCAGTGCAGACATGTTCCTGTCCATCGGTCGATTTGTGTTCCTGACAGTAGATCTTCTTCTTCAGGACCACCTTGCCCTCTCGGATATCCTCCACGCTCACGATCTCATGCTTCAGGTTCGGTGACCATTTGTTGTGGTTCTCCAGGCATCCGATGCACATGTTCTTCCCGCAATTGGAGCAGAAATGGACAGCTCTTGACTGCGTGTCACACATCTCACAGAGCTGTTTGCTGTTTCTGACATCATCCACAAGAGACTTCACTGGAACATTCGTATTAAGATTGGCAATGTCGTGGTCCTTGACAACGGTTGTGCTTCGACATATTGGACATACCAAGGAACTCGACTTGCTCTTTGGGTAGCATGCAAGCATATCACTAAGACATTTCTGACAAAACGTATGCGTACATGATAGCTGTTTGGGATCACTTAGTAGCTCTAAACAAACAGGGCACTGCAAACTGCGTGAAACAGTATGCTCAAATGACGACATTATGATTTTAAAAGAAAGTCATAAATTTACGTCATAAAAAGCTATCCTCAATCAAAGGGAAGTCGGACGAATATAAAGATGTGTAATTAAAATCGTAAATAATGTATCAGTAAATATATTAATAAGTAGTTATAACTGAATTTATTCGCTGAAATAAGTATACCATACAAGTATATCAAATCTTATGTAATCTTATAGAGCTGACTCGGTGTTGTTATCGATCACACGGTATGCATCAAGTCAGGAGCTGGTCCGAGGAAGGTACTTTGTGTCTTCTGCACGGTTGCAAAGATTTCCCACCCTGAAATTACAACAGCAGCAAAGGCACATCAGAAGAAATGCTTTCCGATGCATTTCAAAATTGTCGTTCTTATCTATATTAATTTTTTACAATCAACAATTGACTTTAAAAAAAATAACAAATCAGGTCGCAAAATTTACATCACATGCAGCAAACTTTGCATCCAAAACCGCAAACCTTGCGTTAGGAAAAATATGTTCTTGTTTGTGAACTGGGATGCAAACTCTGCGATCTGGGATGCAAAGTTTACAAACGGCGATGCAAAGTTTGCGGCATCGATATTAAATTTTGCGACTTGGCTGAAAATGTGCCGTACAGCATCATACCTTTGCTTTTGAAATAAATAATTTACTCGCTTTGATTGTGTGACGTTTTATAGTGGTAAAGGTCAATCAAATCCACCAGAGGCTGCACTGTCGGGCAAACAGAGTTATCGCCGTCGATAATTTGGATCTAAAATGAAATCATAAAAAGTGTATGTTTGATACCTGTCTGACGCAAACCGATAACTCAGAATAATCGTAAACAAGGGAATAGATGATTTATGTGAAGCCTGTTTTATATTCACGAGATAATAATACACTATCACTTATGAGAGCAGGTTTAGCTTATGTGGTATAATCAGAGAATTGGACCAACTGCTGTTAATAGACAAAGTTGATATAAACACAATCAACACACTCTCATGAATAAAACAGAAAGACGACATCAAAACCTAATATTTCTAATTCATGAAAAAGAACGGGGCATATTTAAAGATCAAAAATTAATTTAATCGAACAAATCTTACCTAAGCCAGCGAATAGAAGCGATGACTTTATGGAAAACTGACTGATACCGAGGTTTCTTGGAGTCGTTATCTCAACGTTTACAGCAAGAATGGCTGAAGAAGTGGTTTAAATACAAAATGAACCTACATTTAGACGACGTCCATTTCTCAATAACAATGTGTAATCAGCTATGACGTACATCTATCGTTTCGTAGTTTATTAAAAATTAATATTTACCGACATTAATCTCGTGATAACAGTTCAAAGTGTTCAAGTCCTGTCACATCATAGCGATAACGACAACTATAAAATTCAAATATTCTCCAAATTATTGTTATCAATATTATTATGGATAAATCGGTCGCCGGTAATGGTAAACACCGGAAATAAAAGAGTCAAATTGACCCTATCAAGGGTCCATTGGGCTGTACTCCATTCCGGGTCAAATTCATATGGATTATTGATATAATGGACCCGGAACGGGGGCAGTTATTTTTCTTTATTTATTATTACTTTTTTTTTCTTTTTTTTTTAAAGATTATGCACATGTATATTGTGACCTTTGACATTGATATAGTGTCATGCATTATTTATAACGTACATTTTTGTCCGATTTAGCGTACCCATAATATTTCATACCATGTAATAAGTCAGTGATGATAAGTCTAAATATAAAGTCACGCCTTAAATCAAAGGCAGGTAGAGTAATGGATACCGATTTATTGTCGCCATAACCTTAACATAATATTTGATAGCATGTGATAAATCAGTGATGATAAGTCTAAATATAAAGTCAGACCTTTGATCATATTATGGATCAGCGGCTAGTCCATGATTCTAAAATGGGATGGGAGGGGGGGTGAAGGCCGGTAACTAGGATTTTTACGGGGTGGTTCGAAATCTGCAAAAGTGGACAAAAAGGTACATCAAAATTTTTTCACGTTACGCCGGGCGACCAAAAAGGTACATCAATTTTTTTTCACGTCACGCTGCCGCGCGAAAAGCGGGGGGGGGGGGGAGGGGAGTAGGTGTTTAAAAAATTCTTGCCTTCGGCCCCCAAGGAGAGTACCAAATATTAGCCAAAGGGGTAAACAGGTCGTTCGATCGGCCTCAAAGAAATTGATAAGCAAAAAAAAAAAAAACACATTTCATTTTTTTTTTGTAAAGCGGACCTCTGCTCGCCAGCGGGGGGGGGGGGGGTTACGGGCCTGGGATTTAGCGTGCAAATTTGAAAGGGTGAATATGAAAACTGTCGCATGTTGATGTGTACCTCAGTGCATGTTTTTTTTAAAATTATTTTTTAGTGGTGCATGTCTAGCTTGCCCCTCACCCCCCCCCCCACACACACATACACACACAGGCGGTCAATCTTACCACACACGTATGTTCGTCCCCCTATTGGAGGGGAAGCCTTGTCAAAATTACCTTCTATTACAGGCATTTGGAAAGGAAGATGCATCAAAATGGACCCCTATTACAGGCTTTTAGAGGGCCGAGGGGAACTAGGCAAACCACCCTCTTTTCACGTTTTTGGACCATATTCGTAACCCTATTTGAATATTCTTCCTCAAAGAATGGAAATTTTTTCCGGCTACCTAAACCCCTAAACTATACCTCTTTTCCGGAGAAATCGGAAACGATTATCGAGGGGGGGGGGAGATTACGGTTAGGGTTAGGGTTATAGTTATGGGGTCCTTCAAAAAGAAATGCCATGGTGATAATAATATGACATCATATTCTTATGACTCAATCTGTGCTGCAGAAAAAAACATGACGCCCCTTGGATCAGCCATTACAAAGAAGACGGTACGTCATATGTTTGTAATAATCACGGAATCGTGTTCTATTTATAGCAATTAAGGCATAATTTCATCAGAGCAATACTGTATTCCATCAGAAGGAACTTTGAGGTGGAATATCCCTAAGAGTCTTGATACTCTGATTACATGTTTTGATACCTCAAATTATTGATCACAAAATTATATATGTTTTGCATTTGTCTAGTAGGCCTTAAGTTTGATGAACACCCAGTAATACCCTTATGTGGCTAGCAAAACCTTTAACAGACGATATCATTCATGGACGTCATATTTGCTCTATATCGAGTCGTGCCTGTTAAAATTTTGTTATTTTCGCAATAACAAGCCTTTTGACTAGTCCACCAAAAGCTTGGGTAAACGAATCTTTATATTTCGAACAAACTAACATGAATGTTGCAGTGGTGGATCCAGGCGGGGGAGCAGGGGACCCGTGCCCCTCTCTAATTTGAAAACTACTCATTGACTACATGTTAAAACCAGAAAGTCTCAGCTTCTCACCCCATTATCGAGCCTGGCGCCCCCTCTATTTTCAAATCCTGGATCCGCCGCTGAGTTCGGACTAACAAAATGTATTAAGAAAATTAATAATTCATGATATCAGGTTTTGACCAATATTGTTCGACTTTTAAGCAAGATGGGGCGGAACACGAATTATATCGTCACTATCTCACAACTCCGTGACTTCAACATGATCAATCTCAAAGAGCATGTTAATATTTATGTTGTGTCTATTTGCATAAATCACATGCCGCAAATATTCATATCAAATAAATATACAATTGTATTCAAGTGGAGCCTTAACCTTTTTGTTAAGATGAACAAACTTGTAGATGGTACTAAACGGAAACTGTTAAAGCTTTTGTGTTTGGCTATATACAAATGATATAGGCCTAAATGACAATGAGTATTTATGGTATTTATTTAGTGGAAATTAACACGAATTTTCTGGGTATACAGAATTGACCTGGAAAATATTTTCCGAGTCGTCATCTATACATGTATACATGTTTCGTTCATAAACAGAGTGTTGTCAACCATTTTGGTATATTCTGAACAGAAATGGAAGATATGCCCCTTTCCATTCACAAGAGCAGTAACCAAACCCAGTCATTTATGAAACAAAAGGGGACTAGGAATAATAAAGGAAAAGGGCTCAAAAATGCAAATTTAGGAGATGGAGGTTATCAGCAAATAAAATCACGAAAAGGACGGGGTCTTTAAGAAAGAGGAAAGGATTTCACAAAGTAACAATGCTCGAAATCTTAATTAGGTGTATATGTTCCGTTTAACTTTTTTAAAGGTACTTTGAAATATAATATTATGATAATGTACATGTATATCTCAATCATTTAAACAATTAAACTGTACATCAATAAACGCGAATCGATATTAAAACTAATGTAGAATATAGTCATTTAGAAGAAAAAAAATCTCAATTAGTTATTATGTCACCCATAGCCATAATAATACTAATAAATGTTGTATATCACATTTGTATTATACTGAATCATTATTAATCTTTTCATTTACATGAATACACAGGTGCAAATTACATGATATATCAGAAGGAAGTCAAACTTGCAAAGTCGAAGGTCTTTAAAATCTTCTTCTCTTTGTATTATTTCGTTTTTTAACGCGTCATCAGACGAATTTTCTTTATCCTGGCTATTTCATCAGTCTCAACAGCTTCGAATTAAGGTGGCATCTCACTAACGTCTCCGTGACTCCCTTGAAGGGATCAGTTTCGGAGACATCGCAGAGACATCTGCGAGCCGTCCCCGCGACTAGAAAAATCTCATAGATGTGAACGTGTTTTATATTTTCCCGCAACTCATCAGACATCGTGGAGACGCAGGAGTCGTCTCCGAGACGTCTCCAAGAGTGAGTCGCAAACAAGTCCCATACCCGTCTCAAACCCGTCTCATATCAAGTGAGATACCACCGTAAGATAAGATTGATTGAATATTCATCTTTCAGTGATACTAACAAAAGTATGCCCTTTCATAGCAAACATCCAAAAGTAGTGCAGTAAATTTGCCCAACTCGTGCAATGTATGTGGTAAATGGGCCAATTTCCCGCGAGTAGGGGAGACCGGGGATGGACGTTACAAAATTCACATTTTGGGCCAGATAATTCTAATGAAAGTACTCACACACTCCATTTTGGTTCTGTAGTTAGCCTATTATGTTGGCTAAAACCTGAGTCATATAGAACTTGAAAACATGTAAACACTAATTAACTACAGCTTAATTAATGAAGACACTTTTTTGTAACAACCTACCCCGTATACGGGGTAAGTTGTTACACCATACGGGGTAGATTGCTACTATATGTAAACATACGGGGTAATTTGTTACAATGTGTAAATCTCTAACCATACTTTTGTTTCAACTTTCCAGTTTCTTGATATCGTTAACAGTAGATCAAGTAAAGCTCTAGAATAGACTAAAGTAATAATAGAAATATCAAAATATTAACACCAGAAAATTGAAACAAAATTAATTCACACGTGTAATGTAATCGGGGTAGGTTGTTACATCGACATGGCGTAGGTTGTTGTAACAACCTACCCCATGGGTGATTTTACACATAAAATCAATTGTACCAAAGCCATTAGTCAGATTTACAGGGCATGGCTCAGGGGTATATTAGTGACATACATGTACTATATTCACAATATGAGACTATCATCATGTGCCTTCAGTTGTAAGAACTATTACAATTTTTTTTTCTTTCAAAAATTCACTTGGAACTGTAAAAAAATGGTTTTTGTTGATTTACTTTTTAATAAAACAACGGAGAAACCTCACGACCGGCAGTTCATCACAGCTATGTGTAAGCTGTATATATATGCCAGTTAGCACGAACTCTCTTGTTCCAACTTAGCACACTGAGACTGTAACAACTGACCCGTGTAACTTCCATACCCGGTCTCCCCTAATACTGCGGTACTTTTGTCGACCCCGTAAATCTAATCCGAAATTTTAAAGGATTAGGATTAGGATAAGTTTGAATTTGGAAATACAATGTTGATGTTACACTTTAACTGTTATAAAAAAATACATATATCTGGATCCAACCGAGGCATGGTTTTTTTTGTTTGTTTGGTTTTTTTTTGGTAGTAATACATCCCACTATCTGAGGATCTTTGACAGAAGTGTCAGCATAACTGAAGAGTTTGAGAGTTTTGAAAATAATACTTAATTTTGTATAGAAAATGTCGCACTTATAATTAAATCCATAAACACAATAACCTTTTTTTTTTTTAAATGTGCTGAAAGTTTGGAGTAAATAATTAAGATAGATGACTAAAAATTAAAAACAAGTCTGAAATAAGACAAAGTTGTCACAAAATATCTTTTAGTTCCTTCTCCAAGTTTTAACTTAGTTTTATTACGACACATTCAACTTTCCAAAGTGAAAGGTCCACAAAAGAGAATCAATGTTATGAAAATAAGATAATGAGTTGATGAGAAATAATCCAGTCATGCACCTGGTTACAGAGTAAATTGATATAAATAGATAGCTTAATCTACCGAGTGAGTCAAAAAAAACTTTACACCTAGGAAAATGTCAATAAAAAGAAAACCAATTTATTAACCCTAAATTATTTTACATATTCTGAAAGAGTAACTCCTCCCACATCTTCTGGTACCATTTTTGTTTGGTATGTCTTTACGCTTAGATGAACACGACGCATTGTTTGCGAACATGCAAATTTCGAATTGTGCCAGGGTGGGGATGAAATTGAAACAACAAAAGCTGACAAAAAAGCAACTCCATCATGAATAAAATAGCATAACTTTTTAACGAAAATGTCTTCCGCTTAATAACTTGGCATGGGTGTTGTTACACATATTGACTTCATTCTGCATGAAATGAGATAAATCTGTAGAGTCAGGCATGAGTGAGCACACATCAAAGTCAAAATAATCTCTTTTCAAAAGTATTAGGAGGCCTTTTTAGGTCTGTCAGTGGCAATTTACTCTTTGATGTGTACTCATTCGTACATTACTGGACGAGTCAATCTGATTTTCATACAAAATGTAGTCAATATATGTAACAACACCCCTGCCAAGTCATTAAGCGGAAGACATTTTCGTTAAAAAGTTATGCTATTTTATTCATGATGGAGTTGCTTTTTTGTCAGCTTTTGTTGTTTCAATTTCATCCCCACCCTGGCACAATTCGAAATTTGCATGTTCGCAAACAATGCGTCGTGTTCATCCAAGCGTAAAGACATACTACACAAAAATGGTACCAGAAGATGCGGGAGGAGTTACTCTTTCAGAATATGTAAAATAATTTAGGGTTATAAATGGGTTTTTCTTTTTATTGACACATTTCTAGGTGTAAAGTTTTTTTTTACTCACTCGGTAGGTCTATTTATTAAGCGGGAGACCGCCGCTATTTAAATAAAGACATGAATAAATATCAAAGATATTTGACTTGCTGAAAAACTGAGTTCAGTCCAAAAGATCCGCGAATAAAAATTCCAAGTTCGCGAAGTTGCACAAAGTCGAAGGGAAGACGACGAAATGCGAAATGAAGAAAAATAGCGAGATGATAATCCGCAGAAAAGAAGTTGATGCAGCAGCTGTCAGATCACTGAAGACGAGGACGATGGCCTCTGGCTCTGATGACGTCGCACGATGGGCAGACAGAGCAGTGATGAAGACAATGACGAGCAGGATATAAGAAAAAATGCATGATGAAAGTTAGATGTCGTCTGATAGAGAGATTTCGTCGAGTATAAAAACTTCACGCACGATGGGCGTAGACTTCGAGAATAAATTGCAGACAGCAGTGAAGGCCAAAAGTTCAGACTAATAAATGGTATTAATCTGCAGGATAAAATTGAGTTCAACTTCAAGTTCAAAGATGGTGTAGAATAAACATCGAGTGATGACGAGACGCTCGATGGGCGAAGACACTCGAATAAAGACCAAAAGAAACTTGAAGTAAAAATGACGAGACGGTGAGTCGCTCGAGATGAAAAAGTTGATGATGTAACGATGATGAAGATAGAAATTTACTCTAGATAATCATGGATAGATGTCCGAAATGACGCAGTGAGTCGGTCAAAATGCTGGACGAAATCCAAAGAGCCAAAAATATGATGAAAGTTACAAAATCAAGTGATGTCATGAAATGCAGGAAAATATAAATCCAAGCACAGTAGTAAAATGAAGTTGAATAAAAAGTTGATGAATAAGTGAAGAAATAATGTGAGCTCAAAAGAGATTGAAAATAACGAGGCTGGACCGTAAAGCTTTGAAAAAAAAGAGCACCAAAATAATAATTGATCTTTCCTTGAAGAGGATCAGTATAGTAGGCGACTGACGAGAAAAGCTTGAAATAGAATCTCTAAAAATATTGACAAAGTTAACAACCAATGAGAATTAAGATTGAATAGACCAATAAGAATAACATAAACAAAAAAAAAAGCAGTCAATGACAGAGCACCAAATATTTGTGCTACTGAAGCTAACTAAAATACTACTTTTATAAAAATTCCAGATTTACAATTAATATTGAACTGAAGAATATAAATTAGTATTGAAATGCCATTATCACCATAGCAATAATTTTTAATATTATTAATATTTTAGTGACAAAAAATGACAAAAATACATCAAAAATTCGAGAAAACACACCTGAATGAGATCGGCATGCATTAACCAAAGATTTATAACAGCCACGCGCACGCATGCTGATCAATTTGCATTGTATTATGACGTCAACAATAACAGCAGTGCGTCAAAAAAACAAATCAAGAATACGGATGCATACCGTACCGATCGCAAGTTGAGAGAATTTAGAAAGGTGAGAGAAAGGTGACAATAAGGTGAAGGAACTTTAACACCATTTACATTGTACAATAACAAAGCAGAAAGTTGAGCTGCTACAAAAGAAACGAAGATACATTCCCATTTATCAATCAGACCATTGACGGCTACCTGTCCTTAACCTGATTTATGTTCTATTAAAAGAGGCATTGTCCACTACAGTTTAAAACCTATCATCTTTCTACTAAATAAAATCGAAATATTCAATGAAAATAATGACGAAGGCTTATAACAAAGAGTGCGTAACCGAGGCCAGCCACAGAGGATAAGTAAGTAAGGGCAAATCCGAAGATTCTGTAGAGTCGATGTTTGGAGTCATACAGATATCCGACATGAAAGCTGGCACGCCCGAGGACGAAGAAGAAGACCAGGACCGGTATGAAGAAGAGCTGGTCCACAGCCAAGGTCGAAGCTAGGGCCAGGACCACAACGATATGGATGACTGTCTGCTCCAAGGTGTTCTGAAGGATCTGCTTACACACTAAGAACTCCGGATGCTGCTCCTCGATTTTACGATCGGTAGGTTTAGCGCCCAGTGTGTTGATATGGTTGAATCTCATGTTGCCCACTTTGTTGATGGCCACGACCAGAGGTACGATGGAGAAAGCGAGACAACGGAAAGCATATGCCAGGCGATCCCCGGTCGAGAGATTGGGCGGGAAGTTGGGTCGTGTAAACGGTAGTGAGAAACCTGTCCAGTGGAGGAATGATATGAGAAGTATGAAGCTCACTGCACGGATTACCTGCAACACGACAGTCCTTTGCTGACCGTGAACCATCTTGGTAAACTGTTTGATTACCGAATTATCCTGGATATAGTATGCCAAGACTTTTCACCTATAGTCCTGTAAATAATGTTTAGCCAGACTCCAAATTTGCAAAGTTATGTGTTGATTACAAGGACCTGAAGCACACGAGATTAATATTGCCATTTGCTGTTATCATGGTCATGTTTGTTTAATAAATAATATTCTTAAGTCTGAATACATATATAATAGAGCATTAAAGGCTGAAGGTCGGCTTGCAACAGATAAAACTGAAATTAGGAACATCTGTGAAATGAACCAACATGAAAGGCGTTTGGTGACGTGTCAGGGGCCGCGGGCCGTTGTCGAAAGTGCAGGGGCTGAGCAGAAGATATTCGGACATAACTTGTGAAAAAGTATGATCTGGGGAGCATTTCATCGAAGGACTTCTAGGACATTTTTTCCGACAAATTTGCTCTCAATGCAAGTATTTTAGTAGCTTATAACAGTTTGTCGGATAATACGTCCGACAAGTCCTTTGATGAAATGCCCCCCTGATGGTCATTTTCGAGTGTTCGTACATGAAAAAAGGTGTGTGGGATGGGCTGCAGCCCCTCTACCCCACGGCCCCTGCATGTATTGGTGAATTTTCGTCCCCACATTCAAGATCCCGTCAAAATCAACAGACCAACTCGGATACATAATAGTGGGGTGTAACACAAAGACTTACGATTTATTAAAAGTTACGATTGATTATTCTTGGTAGCCTCATTTGGAAACCAGGTACAGTCAAATATTCGGATTTGGATATGACTAAGAGTAGGGTTAGGGCTAGGGTATGGATTAAGATCATCAACTTTGGACCATCCTGTTTATGATGAGGCTTCCGAGAAAAAATCAATCGTAACTTTTAATCAATCGTAAGTCTTTGTGGTACACCCCACTGGGATCTTACAGCCATGATACAAAGGGTTAACTATCCAACAAAATGAAATCTGTTTTTGCGATTGGGTGAGGGAGATTCATTTCTTCATGTCCTTTCAGTGGGCTGAGTAATTTGGTGGCGCCCATCTTCGCCATGAGGGTTAATTATAAAACACCAGTGACAGCAACTTTATCCTGTAGGCATTCGAAGATCCGAAACGTGTGTGGAAGGAACAAAACACGATTCCCTTTAAAATAAATTAGAGTGTCATATAACAAAATGTATGGCATGAACGCGACACTCCTTTTCTATCTCTTTATCTCTCAGTCATTTTTTCTCTCTTCCCATTTCTCTCTCTCACTCTCTCTCTCTCTCTCTCTCTCTCTCTTTCTATGTGCTAGTCAATCGACCCTCCCTGCCCCTCTTTCTTAATATTAATATATTTCTGAAAACCTGACAGAACCACACCACCACAAAAAGATTAATTCAAAGACGAACAAAATGATAGCAAACATTTTTTTTCCTTTTTGACATATTATGTTTTCTCGAATTTTATTGACATTTTGTCGATTTGCGATTCATAAATGAACATACGAAAACAATGAATTAGATTCATCGTCACCACCATGACCACCAGTTCTAAAACAATCGTCTTTCTTATCACTTTAAATGAATCTGAAATACCACTTTTCGACATGCAGTCGTCTGAAATAAAATTAAACAAAAAGTAATTCTCTCTTTCATAGAACGGACTATTTGTTATTTTTCAAGATGTACAAAGAAAATGCACTAATAAACATAACATAATAAGGGCATATATTATAGTCGTTACGCAAATAATAATATTATAAATGACTTCAATTCATTTGTCTATTTTTGTACCACAGTGTGCTATAAGCTTGTTTTGTGGGCTTTAACAAAACTACGTCTTCAGCACTCAATTAGAGGGGAATCTGAAATTCTTAGCGAAATCCAGAAGATCAGCGGAATCAAACTCTTTGCTGTATTGAAATTCCATAAAATTTGGAAACAAACAGCGATATGTATAACACACAACTTTCAGAGCTAAATCTAATTAAATTTGGCACCTTTTTTTTTTTCTTTTTCGTCTTCTTCTTCTTGCACCAAATAGTGTTGTTTCTTCTATTTCTTAAAAAAGCCCTCCTCAATCTGCGCGAACTTTGGACAATATGATTTTCCATATGGACCTCATCTGTTTATATTTTAGATGTTTTAGATACAATAAATACACATAAATTAAAAATTATAACCGATAACGTTATCTATAAACTATGTGGATAATTGAATATAGGCCTATTGGCAATGTAGTGTAAGAGGTAAACTTGAAGGCATGAGATAATCATTAAGGATTGTTTTGAAAGGTAAGGACTGGGACGTGATCGTTGCAGAGGTGAAGAGTGAAAGCTTTGGCAAATGATTTTGATATCATGGTTTGAGTAAACTTGAAACTTGACTTCTTTTATCATAGCGTCCTATACGACTCAATTTCCACAATCGCACCCCTTAAGCATTCTAAAGCCTATCTCCCATAAGGGCAGGTATTCAAAAGGTATAGTTTATCTGTATCATAATATGATAAGAGACTCGATCTAATCAGGCCTGTAACTCGACATCTGTGTGGATAAAGTTCATGTAATTGCGGTTTTTCATCTTATCAGTCCTAGTTGAAACGGTGACCTTCTCACTGGGGTCGTTCGTCTTCTTTGTGACGTCATGGTACGCGACCCCTTTGATTGGTCCAGGTTCCAGACACACATGGATTCCGCAGAAAGAGAGACTAACATGAGAAGAAAATAGACACAATTAAAAAAATGAGGCAAAATAATAAGGCAAAATGAAATGTCTTATCATCATCTGTTACCAAAAATAATGAAAAGGTGTTTGAATGTGGGTAGGCGGCGATTTGGGGGAAAAGAGGTCTCTTCCTCTCTTCTTACAAAAAACAAACAAACAAGGCGCTAAATTTTAGTATTTGAAATGAAATCCACCCTTAACAAACCACCCTCATTACTCCCCCAAACCCTAACCCTACTTCAGGGAGGAGTTGTCCTGGTGGTATAGTTCAGGGATATGTTATCCTGGTTTTAGATCCAGAAGGCACGGGTCCGCCCCTAAACCGATAATGTTTTTTTTTTTTATGAATGAAATAAAATAAAAAGGCTTCATTTACGCCACCCCCATTTTGGCAGCCTGAACCTCGCCTTACTCCAGGGTACGATTGGGGATTAATAGTCACAGTCCATGTGAATATAAATGTTTAATTATGAATTCATAAAGGTTTATCTAATAATATATGTGTTTTTGAGTGTGCCCTCTAAAACTGAATGAGTCTCCCTGACAGTCTGCATGTCGCTTTCTCTCTTTCTCTTTCTCTCTCTCTCTCTCTCTCTCCCTCTCTTCCTCTCTCTCTCCTTTTCCCCATTTAATGAGGGGGAGGGGTGAAATTGTTTTAAAGAATGGTTTTCACCCAGGGTACTTGATTTCTCGATAAGTCCCAGGTTCACGTTCCCATCTTGCTCTCTACGGTGTCGGATAATTCCGCGACGCTCAAGTGAAGGGTACGACCACACTACGATGTCCTCCGAAGTACCTGCGTGACTTGAAATTAGTTCCCGTTCAGCTGCGTGCCACTGAATCGACGTGATCTAGAAGAGAAATTTGTTCTGTTTGTTTTCAACAGGATCATGAAATTGATGTTGTTGTATCAACAGACAAAAAACAATATTTCAGTAATTATATGAAGAAAATTTATGAGCCATCTGAATTCGACCTTGCTGACGCCGTTGATTTTTGATGTAAATATTTGGGGCCTATGTCTTTGTCAATGGGATTAAAATCAAATTGAGTAGGCTACATTGTAAAAATCAAAATAATGATGAATAGGTCGCAGCTGGTTGTTCCAAAAAATCGTTTGTCCGACCATTTGGTGCAATATTGCGGAGGGTCGTTGTTCCGAACATATAATAGGGTTCGTTGTCCCCCAAATAAAATAGGGTTCGTAAGTCTGAAAAACAAAATTGGTTTGTAAGTCTGAAAATATAGGGAGGGTTGTTTGTTAAGACCTACGTACACTCTCAAATTTGGTCCAACAAACCTTACGACAAACGAAATTTCGAGAAAACAAATTATATTTTATTTTCGGACATATACGAACCATTTTAAATGTTGGATAAACAACCTTGAGACAAACGAACCTTCAGAATGACAAACTGTTTTCATTTTCGGACCAACGAACCTTCGGAACAACGAGCAGCACCGGATGGGCAAATACAACTGTAGGACATTATTTTGTACACATAAATGACTCTTAGTTTCTTGTCCTCAGATGACTTGTTACTTGTCCTCAGAGTGACCTTATCTTCATTGTCCTAGATCTCATTCATAGACTTTCTCTTTGTTATCAACATTCCTTATCTGATCACTCTCTTCGTATTGATTTCTGTGCATGCTTGATCTCTCAGCTATTTTGATTCTCTTTCCGCCTTTCTATATCACATGACTTTCCTACCTCTTTGCCTCTATTGGCTAACCCTTCAATAATATTTGTAGGTAAACTTTAATTGTATCTTATCTTTGTTATTTATAATATATTCGTTTGGTCATGCTCAGTATATCGTGATTAAATAAGGGGCATAGAAGGAGCTACTATGCCAGCAGATGAGACCTAACTTTCTTGGAGTGAAGACGTTTTTTCTGTTGTGGTATCCAGCCTAGAACTTGTTAAATATATCTCCCTACACAACCAACGTTGTTAACTTTTTTTTTTTCATTTGCTTTCTTTAATCCTAAATATCGCGTTTGAGGCACCGATTTTTTTATTTTCAATATATCTGGCCTCAAGCTTTACATAAATATAAAACATAATTCCTGTGAGATTTTACTTACAATTTGCTGTTGTAAGAAGATAATACAAGATTCTAAAATATTCATTTACCTCATGTAGCATACGTCGCTCCCGACTCTTTAGTCCGGTGTTGAGGTTCCAGAGCTTTAGTGTCGGGTCCTTCAGTGAATTACCGGTTGCTAAGAGATCATGTTGCCATGGGCACCAAGTAATTGCCTGATGATATAAATATATTAAAATCATCATCAGCGGACCAGCGGTATTAAAGAGTTATTTAAAGAGTTAGGAGAACTTAGAACTTGTTTTTTCAAACTAAACTATCGCCTCAAAACATAGCGGGCAGTGAAAAATGAATATTCTAACAAAATATTCTATAGAGTTAGATGCATATGTATAATATATATAATTGTATATAATCTTTATCCTTTTTTAATTCCTTTGTTAAAAATAATAAGAAGGATAAGCTACGCAAATGTACCGCTACAACAGCATCTGAACATGGGAAGAGTACATTTGGCAGCCGAATGAATTTGAGTTAAATTTATATATATCATCTGATGTAAATCTGGTGTTCCAAAGAGTTAACATTTTGGTCATACCATTATCATTTCTGCATGTGCCTGTCTGAACGTGTTGACTGGTTGCCTATGTTGTCTAGTATCCCAGATCAATAAATCACCCAGAGCATCGCCAGTTGCCAGAAGGTCGCCAGCCTTATTATACTGACACGATGTAACGTGGATAGCATGCCCGTTGAACGCCATCGTAGGTCGGTTTGAGCGGCACCGGTCGTCGTAGTGGTAGACCGCGCCATCTTCGCATCCGCTAATGGGGTGTATGATGGAAATATTTGAAGAGCAATGTTAAGTATAGAAGAAGAACTCCGTTCCTAACTGTACTATCTTTGTTACCTCGCGTAAAACTCATTTGTTTTCGATATTTTCTACAGGCGTCTATGGAAAAGTGATATTAGAAAGGGCATTTTCTAATGGTTGCGTTAAAATTAAGTTGAACAGTTTTGTTCAAAGAAAGGCACCAACCTGAATAATGGTGGGATATAAATAACTCAATTTCATTTTCAAAAAAGTGGATGTAGAACCTTTCGGAACGGAGCTCTTCAAATAAGACAGCGATTTTTTTAAATGCCTACTCTCCAGCAAATGAGGGGGACAAACAAGTTTGTGTTGTACATCTTGTACATCACATCTACCCCTGACACAATGGAGTAACTTTAACGATATAATAGTACTTACATGTTTATCCTGTATAATCTGCTACCCCTGTAGCAATGGAGTGACTTGGTATCATATCATGATCATTACTAGAGCACATTTTTGTAGAGTTCATCACATCTACCCCTGACACAATGGAGTAACTTTAACGATATAATAGTACTTACATGTTTGTCCTCTATAACCTGCTACCCCTGTCGCAATTGAGTTACTTGGTATCATATCGAGATTATTGGTGAAAAGGGAATCTTGTACAGCACATATACCCCTGTCACAATGGAGTAACTTTTAAGATAGTACCTTGCATTTTTATCCTGTATAACCCTGCCACCTCTGTAGCAATGGACTGACTTGGTATCATATCGAGATTATTGGTGAAAAGGGTATTTTGTACAGCACATATACCCCTGTCACAATGGAGTAACTTTCAAGATAGTACCTTCCATGTTTATCATGTACGACCCTGATACCCCTGTAGCAATGGAGTGACTTGGTATCATATCATGAATATCGGTAGATTACATCTTGTACATCACAGAGGAGATGAATCAGGTATTATAATTAATATTTGGAATCCAGTTAGAATATATTAGTTGTTGCTATGTTGGACAAGTAACTTGTTTTCCCTCTCATTTGCTAGAGTGTAGGCCTATTCTTGATATGTTACCAAGTCACTCCATTGCTACAGGGGTTGCAGGGTTATACAGGAAAAAAAATGCAAGTAGTATCATAAAAGTCACTCCATGTGATGTACAAGATGTAATCTACTAATATTCATGATATGAACCAAGTTAATCCATTGCTACAGGGGTGGCAGGTTATACAGGATATACATGTAAGTACTATAGGTTTTCCCGCTCAATTTCATCTTTCGTTCACCCAATTCACATTTGGATCAAACGATTTAACGCAAGTTGGATCGCGCTAACGCATCATCAATCAAATTCATTTTATTCACTCAAATTCCCTATATTTGCAAACGATTCTATATAGCATTAGTGCGAATTCACATTAGGAGCATACATTTCATGTATGTACACTCATTTTAATTTACAGCTGGCATCGGCATAATTTGTCGTCCTTCGTTCAAACAAATTCACGAATAGGCAATCAAATTGTAAATAAGTGCATACAATTTTAAATTTTAGTGATACTTCAGTGAAAGCTTATGATGGTATCTCACTTATCATGAGACGGATTTAAGACTAGTTTTGGACAGTTTTGAGACGTTTTTGGAGACGTCTCAGAGATGTATGGCCGAGTCTCCGCGCCGTTTCATGAGTCGCAGGAGATCGAACATGCTTAAAACTATGAATTTTTTACATCGCGACGAAAAAAAATTATCGGGGACGTCGAGTCGCAGAGACGTCTCCGCGAAGTGAGATACTCATCATTTCGAAGTTCTTTACAGTCGTGTAAAATAGCATTTTTGTTTATTTTCGTTTTTTATCAACCATAATGATCAGAGGGATTTTCAAGAACAAAGTATTTATTGTTCTTGTAATGAACTGTCGTATTCATCTGTATTGCGGTATGATACAAATTAATGCACATTCAGAAAATAACAAAACTGTCTTGTCTGACGATTTCATATTTAAATATTCGTACGCTGCATGACTAAGTCATATTTGGTTTTGAGTGCTAGTTTGTGTGTTCAATTTCAAAATTAAAGATAGAAAATCCAATACAAAACATTTAAAAGTAGAAACTCGATTGAACATTGAGAATTATGTACATGATATAAGATCACGAAATGTAGATTATATCCCTCCACAACCTCACTCTTAAAAATTGAGGTGCGTATATGGTCATATTCCTGAACATTAAAGGTTAAATTAATTTAAGTGCACATAGTAGGAAATAGAATTCCTATTAATGAAATTGTTTGCCCCAAAGGACACCGTTACCGTTTCGTTTTAAATGAAATGACCGAATCGGGAAATTGGTGCATGAAATTGACTGTTGAATGAAAATATAGTGAATTCGTTTGCACCGAATAAAAATGTTAGTGCCGATAAATGAAGTGAGTACACCAACGAAAATTTGCGTGCAAGTAAATGAAATGCCTTGCTCGAATTGAAAATTTTTTGTATGATCCAACCGGCACGAAAGCGGCAGCTGCGTGAATTTGAATGCACATAAATGAAGTAGAGTGAGGAAATAATGAACTTGAAACGGGAAAACGCTTATATTATATCGTTAAAGCTACTCAATGGTTCAGGGGTAGATGTTTATGTACAAGATGTAATCTACTAATCATCATGATATGATACCAAGTCATCCATTGCTTACAGGGGTTCAGGGTCGTACAGGATAAACATGCTATGTACTATCTTAAAAGTTACTCCATTGTGACAGGGTATGTGTGCTGCCCAAGATTCCCTTTTCACCAATAATCCGATATGATACCAGTAACTCCATTGCGACAGGGGTGACAGGGTTATAGAGGACAAACATGTAAGTACTATTATATCGTTTAAAGTTACTCCAATTGTGTCAGGGTAGATGTGATGTACTCTACAAAATGTATCTACTAATAATCATAATATGATACCAGGTCACTCCATTGCTACAGGGGTGGCAGGGTTATACAGGATATACATGTAAGTACTATTTATATCGTTAAAGCTACTCCAATGGTGTCAGGGGTAAGA
>CALNVZ010003434.1:17802185-17820244 GCA_940671915.1 Paracentrotus lividus | reverse complement strand
ATTTTTGCGGCCCCTTCTGCCATCCAAAAAAGGTTTTAATACTTGGGCCATAAGGCAATCTTAATCTGAATGGTTCAATCTGGTCACAAGGGTCCAGCCATCCATCTAATTTATTTCTTTATTTATGTATTTATTTATTGAATGTATTTATTATTTATTCTAATATTTATTTCATTTATTTTATTCATTCTATTTATTTATTTATTTATTTATTTTATTTTATTTTATTCTAATTTCATTTATTGTGGTTATTTTTTTTTAGGGGCACTTGAGGCACCCCCCCCCCCCCCCGATCGCGCGCCTGAATGTATGAATTATGAAACACCTCAACACCCAAATCAACGAGGCGTTCTTGACGAAACCAAGTGACGATTGGTACACGGAAGAGAGCCCGAGCAGGCTCTACAAGAAAACACAAGGCGACCCTATCCCCGCAAACACCCTTCATAAAATAGTCATGAAATGACCAACAAGGGCAGCGAAAGGATACACCATGTCATATAAAGGCGTGATCTGTGTTAAATGAAACACTTGTTTGTTACACTGCAAAATGAGGGTTCAAAATGATCCTGTACTGAGTCAATTGCAAGGCCATCTAACTAATGTGAATAGTATGATTTGACATGGAGATAGCCCAATATATCCCAGAAATGGGCTAATATTGCTTAGTATCCCCCCTCCCGAGATTTGGTAGAAAGATCATATTCATATTCAAATACTATAACGCGTATGTGTGCATTTAAAACAAAAAAGGTTGAAGCAAATTCTGTCTTCAAATGGTCAAATTATATTTTTATTGCCGGGATCTCAGAACGCCGTATATAAACTTCCATAGGTTCATGGACACTATGACTGTGATTCTGAAGGTACTTAATTTTTTACAGGAATATACACAATAAAGAAATTAATAAATGAATACATGTAAAGCAAACAATTTATGTCGTTATTTTCTCCTCCAAAAAAAATATGATGAGATTGCAACAAAGTTGTAAGAAATTGATGTGTCTTATTAGTTAAAACAGAACAAATTGATATTCTAGTTCTGATAACATAATCATGCAATTTCTACTGTAAACCATTTGAAGAAAAATATTTAGGTGCTACAGTGCTCGATGTCTCAAAAGGTTTATTCCAATCAAATTAAATTAAATTTACCCTCACGATGAAAGTGCTCCGTTCTTTGCGATAATACCCAGCTATACCAGCGGACATACGAAACTGATGAGGATGAAAGGGGCCCAAAAATATAAACATTTCATTATTATTTATTATGATAATTATAACAATAATCACCTGCGACTATATAACGTCGATATAATTGAATTAGAAAATACACAGCCTGTCTGTAAAACCAGCCCTTTTTCAATCAATTATTTTTTTCTAAATATTTGTTGAACTGTTACTCTGAAATGTATAAATAAATAAAATAAAAAATGCGGCTAGTAAGGATAGCATCATGACAACCTGCACACCACAAAGCTTGCCGGCGGCATTGAAATTCTAATTGATTACTCATGGGCTGTCTCTTTGATAGGCAATTGCAATTTTAAGATTCAGGACTCATCGTTCTTTTCATTTTCCCAATCTTTGTTCCACGAGACCACAAAACAGCATAAGATAGGGCAAAATTTATCTATTTTCTCTTTTAAAAAAAACATTGCTAGGCCTATCATAAATTAAATTACGAAAAAGACAAGGATTACAATACAAAAGTTATTGCAATTATGTAGCAGCAACCCAGTGCATAATAAATTTCAATTTACATGTAGATTAAATATTTTTACTTCTGGAAAATACAATCAACTAAATATTCACATGTTTTGATATTTTGAAGAAAAAAAATCGGAAATGCAAACTTATCTATTTGCCTCTGGCAAAAAACATTGATAGACCTATATATATATAGAAAGACAAGATTATAATCAAAATTTATTGCAAGTGTTGTAGTAGTCCAAATCCAGTGAATAAAAATCAATTACATGCTAGATTAGATGTACAAATCTGAATAATACAATTACTGGCAATAATCATCATTTTTTGTATTCTGAAATAATTCGAAATTAAAAATGTACTTACCACCTACTCCCGCCCAAACCCCTACGAGAAGATAGTCGATTATATCCCAGTGATAGAACGTCAAAACCACACCAGACAATATCACAGATAAGGACGCCTGTTATAGCTGAAATACCAGCGATAGATATACCCGCTCTGTAGTTGAATATGGACTCTTTTTCTTTAAATTAGATTGGAAGAAAACATGACATGAAATTGGAATTAAACACTTAAAATCAAATTAGATAATTTGAAAATGATTCATACACCAGCACATGCGCGAACCAACATGAAAACAAGCAATTTTGCTATTCAATGCATTTCGATAATTTAAACAAAGCAACTCTTACATTAATTCATATCTTTAAAACTTTTGCATAAATTTGTTGACTTAAATTTGCATTTCCTCCGAGTTCGGTTAAAATTCGGCGAACGTTTTTGAGGAGAAGGAAAAAGCTCTCGACAATTGAAAGCATAATTTAATTTAGTAGATCTACATCGAAATCTAATTTCGTCCAGGAATAACAGGCGCGTATCCAGGATTTTGCCACCCCGGGGTGGCCCGACGTGATTTTGGCGCCCCTGTGTACTTGTGGTTTCAAAAATGGCGCCCCCCCCCCCCCCCCGCCGACAAACATTAGCCAATGCTTAAATCAGTTGAAGGATTTTAAGAAGAATTTATTCAAAGTTTTTTTTGCAAAATTATATATATATATCATACTAATAATTTTTAAATACGAGCTCGAAGCTGGGCGACGGATTTTTTCTCTTCTTTACAACCAGAAAGCGTTGAAACTTAGGCTTTCAATTTTGTTTAGCTCCTCATCAGAAATATCATATGAACTGAAATATAATATGTCCATCTCAAAACGATTTTGGAAAGCAAGTCACACAAAATTATTCGAAATTGACCATCAAGTAATGTGTAAGCGAACCAATGTAAATTGATTTTGCTGCGTCATAATCCTTCATAATCTGGTCACAAAAAGAAAAGAAAAGTAGGCGAGCGTGAAGCCCGAGCGGGAAATTGACTGTACCGGAGATGATCTGAAAGCGGGACCGTTTTATGCGTTCCTCAGGAACACAACTGTAATTACGGCTTGGAAAAATGATGCGAGCGCGAATGCGCGAGCGAGAATTTTTTCTCTATGTATAGAGACCAGCAAGTTGAGGGACCCAATTTGGGCCCTCCATAATTTAAAACCAATTTGTTGCCCAGCAACGAAGGTTCCCAGTAAGTTTACATGTGAAAGAAAGAGTATTTATATAATTCTGCCTTCCTCCAAGTTGGAAGATAAAATTTGGCACCCCTCAAGTTAAGCTCATTTGAGCGCCATACATGTATATTTAGTCTATTTGAATGTCTCTTTGTTTAAATTCAACTTGGTGCCCCCTTGATTTTTCAGGTCAATGTGAAATGCAAAAAATGTATGTGTAATTAAAAAAATGTATAATTTATTGAATGGTATTGATCCATAATGTAAATTCTCTCAAGAGGAAAAACAACAGTTGAGCGCGAACGCGAGCGGAAATTCTGATGCTTCGATTAGAAAACATGAAATTGTATGCGTTCCCTCGAGAGCGCAATGTAATAACACTTGAAAAAATAATTGAGGTAGCGCGAAGGCGCGAAAAGCGGGAATTTTTTTTGGTCTATCTTTACCATATTTTAAGAATTGCAAATTTGTTGCCCCTGTTAGTTTCAGGCAAATTCGGCACACTTCCACAAAGTCTAGAGGATATAATTTGAGGCCCTATATTTAAGATTAAAAATTGGCGCCCCCTACTTTGAGCTCAATCTTTTTTCATTGGAAAAAATGCAGCACGAGCGCAATTTGTTCCCCGTAGTCTCAGGCAAAATGGCACACAAAGGGTTTTTTCTAGATATAGTTGAGAGCCCCTAAGTTTCAGATCATCTTGGCGCCCCTAGGTTTATAGTTAATTTGGCGCCCCCTAATTTATAGATCAATTTAGCACCCTCTAACTTCAGGTCAATTCAGCGCTCCTTAAAGTGCTCAGTCAATTTGAAATGCAAAAAACAATGTAACGTGAAATCAAATAAATCATTGAGTGGTAGAATCCCAAAATTATAAAAATGTAAATTCTGGGTAGAAGGAAAAAAGGCAGAGAGCGAGGAGCGAACGGAAATTTTGAATATTTGAATGAATAGAAACAAAACAGTTATGCGTTCCTCAAGAACACAACGTAATAACTCAATAACAAAACAAAAAAAATATCTGGCAGCGCGAAGCGCGAAGCGGAAAATTTTGCTACACTGGAAGTTTTAAACTTTGCTTTTCTTCATAGAGAATATTTTTTTCCCCCTTAAGTTTCTGGTAATCGGCACCGCTCCCTAGTTTAGGATAAAGGTGGAGCCCAAGTTTAAAGTTAAATTTGGAGCCCCTACATTTAGCTCAATCTGAACGTCCCTAAATCTTAAGATCAATTTGGCGTCCCCTTAACCTCAGTCTATTCGGCGCTTATAAGGTTTCGGATCATTTGGCGCCCCTACATTTGAGCTAAATTTGGCGACCCTATGTTAAAGGTCGATTTGGCACCCCTCTTAAGATGGAAGTTCGATTTTGGCGCCCCTAATTTAAGGTCGATTAGCGCCCCCAGCTTTAAGGTCGATTTGGAGCCCCCTCCTAAATTTAAGTGTCGATTTGGCGCCCCTAAATTTTAAGGTGATTTGGCGCCCCCTAAATTAAAGAGCATATGACGCCCTAAGTTTTAGGTCGATTGGCGCCCCTTGGGTTAAGGTCGATTTGTTTCCCCTTAAGTTTAGTTCGATTTGGCGCCCTAAATTTTTATGCGTCTATTTAGTGCCCCTAAGTGTCTATTTTGCGCCCCCTAAATTTAAGGTCGAATATAGCCCCCCTAAGTTTAAGGTCGATTTGGCGGCCCTTCTACATTTTTAAGGTGATATAGGCGCCCCACCTATGTTTCGAGTCAACTTGGCACCCCTCAGCTTCATGTCAATGTGCGCCCCCATGTTAAGCTCATTTTGGCGCCCCTGCTTATACATTTAAAGTTCGAATTTGCGCCCCTAAATTAGTCCCGCCTAATTTAAGGTCGACTTCTCGCGCCCCCTCCTAAATCTTAAGGTCGATCGGCGCCCCACCTTATGTGCAGGTTCAATTTGGGTCCCCTATGTTTAAGCTCAATTTGGCCCCTTAGTTTAAACGGTCGAGTCGGCGCCCCCCTAAATTTAAGTCAATTTGGCGCCCTTACTTACGTTCAAAGTCCGATTCGGCGCCCTAAGTTTAATTCAATTTGGGCGCCCCCTCAGCTTTAGATCAATTTTGGCGCCCCCCACCTAAATTTCGGTCAAATTGGCGCCCCTACGTTAAGCTCAATTTGCGCCCCCTAAATTTAAGGTCGATTTGGCCTAGTTGTTTGGCGTCCCTAATATGTCGATTTGGGCCCTAAGGCCCCTCCAATTCCCTCCCCCTTTTTTTTTTTTTTTTCTTCATCTCTCCTTTTTTTTTTTTTTTTGCGTTCCCCCTTAGGTTTTACGCCATTTGTTTCCTTTTGTCTTTCCTAAGCGCCTTACCCTTTTTTTTTCCCCTTTCCCCCCCTCTTTTTATCCTTTTTTTTTTCCCTTTTTTTCTCCTTTTTCCCACCCTTTCCCTTCCCCTCCTCTCTCTCTCTCTTTCTCCTTCTCTTCTCCCTTTTCCCCCTTTCTCTTTTTTTCTCCTTTTCTCTTCTTTTTTTTTTCCCCCTTTTCCCTTTTCTTCCCTTTTCCTCCTCTTTCGGCGCCCCCCTGCCGCGCCCCCGGGGGCCCGCCCGAAACCCGCCCCCCCCCCCCAGAATACGCGCATGAAAAAGAGACGATCTCATCAAGTCACACTAATATAAATAAATAAACTTTAATTTAAGTCACCTTCAGCTTTTGCAAGTATTCCTCACCGGCCACCACCTCCAACCTCCTCACCACCACCACCGTTTTCTTCTTCTGGGCCGCGGGGCCTCGGGGCTGCATTTCTTCGTGGCGTGGCATTTTCTGCTGACAGGTGATGGATACGATTAGCTTTAAAAACCATGACCATTACACCTCCAGTTAAAATGAAGGTTGCTCATAATTTTTATGATAAAACTTAGTTTCTCTGAGATTTTTAGTTGCTTCATGTTGTCATTCGATATTGGGGAGTTGTTTTGAAAACTAGTGTCGTAAAATACAAGCACAACACTAAAATTCTATTAAATCAAAATTCGGATAAAAAAATATTCAAATTATGATTTTTTTAGTTTTAAAAATCTTCCTTCGATAAACAGTTCTCTCCCTGCTGGAAAGAAACACACTCATATTCACATGTGAAACACAAGTGTGATCACACTGTGTTTCACATTGTGAAGTCTGCTCACAATGTTAAATTGGGGCGTTTTCACATGTGAAATCAATTTCACACTGTGAGCTGGTATATTCACACTGTGAAATCAATTTCACATTGTGAACAATGTGTAGTTTTCCACATTGTGGTGCTCCACAATGTTAAATTGGGGCTTTTCACATTGTGAAATCAATTTCACAGTGTGAACTATGTTTTCACACTGTGTTCACAATGTGAATGAGTGTGTTCTTTCCAGCAGGGTTGGCATAGTCTCTTGCATATTCAATGACCCAAAATAGCCTAATAAGTTCACTGCTACAATTCTCTTTTGTATCTTATTATAAGAAATAAACAATTAGTCAAAAATGAAAGGCGGAAAACTCATCAAGAAATTAGCAGCAATGATGTTGCCGGAGCAACAACAATAAAAGAAAAAAAGAAAAAAAGTGTTATAGGCAATGTTTAATTCATTAATCATTTCTCTCGGCACCATTTACCAGGCCGCGGAATGAACTAGATTTGATGTACTTTAAATGCAATGGCTCCGTGCCACTACTGTCAATATAAATTAGCCAATATTGATCAGTGTGTCTCCATGGTAACATGTTACATATGCAACTTTTACTAGACAGATGCATGCAACAATTATGGACAAATTTCCAATTCAACTCAAATATTTTATATTTTGTGTATAATTCAACAGAAAACTCGGGAACCGATAATGAATTATGGTCCAAGGATAACAATAATGATTATAATGATAACAATATTTAAATATTTAATAATAATAACGAAAAACATTAGTAGCTAATAATAACAATATGGTAAGTCCAAGCTATTTGGCCACTTTACCCGTTGATAGTGAATAGTTTACCATAAATCAATTATGAAATCATTTTCCCCACATTATATTTCAATTTTTTGCTTTATCCAAAACTAGAAAAATAATTGAGATGAATCATTAAAAACTCAATTCAAAGCGAAATATTTGTCAGTAATATAACACACGGAACAAACTGACAAAATAGCTTGGACCTTGTCCAAATATATATGGTTCCTAATTTTATAATCTAATAACTTTTTCTGTTTTATTCATTGTATCATCAACTGAAACATATTGATTAGATAACTGTGAGTGATGTTTACAAAATTATGCTTTTAAAAATCAAAATGGCACCAAAGAAGTGAATGTTTCACTTCTCACTTCAGCATGTCCAAATAATTGAATTAATTTGGGCATACAGAGAAGTTGTCATATAACTATTTTGTATCGTATTGTCATCAATCTATAATTCTTCTATCAGACTTAAAGTTTAAGCTATTTTACACTTTTAAAACAAAATTATGAAAATATGAAAGAAAAAAAGAAATCGACTTACCTGTCGACCGGGTTTAGATATTACTCCTATTTATACAACTGATAAACTGTCAGTCAAAAAGGTCCTATAACATGCGTATGAAACCAGTTCCTTTTATCCGTTTGATTGGATAAGCCAATTCTTTACTGATCATCGTCGAACCGGTGAGACCCCCATACATCAGGAAAAAAGACCTTAACCAACATCAGGCGGACCAAAAAATTACATGTAGACGAATAGCAAGAACGTGGTTGGTTTAGTATCGTTCTGGGTATGTGACTTGGGGTATGATTGATCAAGCGATCCATTATTGCGCACTCACAACGGCGACACCAATTCCTATACAACGCCAATGCCCTGTAACCATGGTAAATAAAAGAGTTACGATTCATTGCAAATTGATAGTCATATGATAGTAACCAATCAGGTCCTCGTTGCATGAACTTCTTGCATTAAGTCTCACTCTGCACCCAATCAGAATGGTTGTTTCCAAAATGCATACTTGCATAGATAGATTGCAGTTGTAATCCAGGTTGGGTCGCCGCGGGATGCGTGCCCTTCCCCATAATTTGAAAACGACTCGTTGTTGTACAATTTCGGCAAATCTGGGCGGCACCCACCTCCCTATTTGCAACGGATTCGCCAATGCAAAAGGCAATTTTCTTATAGCTTTAAGTGTATGGAGCGAACTAGTGTCAATTCTGCTTAGCAACCCTAATGCTACAGTCACACAGACACTTACGTATAGTTACGTCCCGTTGCGGTCCAAAATTTATTTTCTTTTCTGCGGATCCCCACGGATTGCCTTCCCGTCTAGTCAGAGTGGAAATAATGATTATTTCGTTCATCCAATAAAACAAAGAAATACATAAGAAATGATAGAAAAAGAAGATGAAATAAGATTAAAGTAGTATCAGCCTTTTTCACAAATTGCGAAAACTAATGCAATTTCATAACTGTGTAGAATTATGATCGAACCTATACTGTTTATTCAATCTTACGTCATAGAGATTGCCTAGATCATAATACGAAACAGAAATCTGACTACCATCTTGACCAGCTCTCCAGTCAACATCGTTGATATACAGCGCGTGCAGCACGGCCGTACACAGCAATATACACACGGCGCATCAGCGTGCATTTATCTCTGCGCTAACGGTCAGCGGTTCGCACCGTACGGTTATATTTTTCGAGGTTCGAAAAATAGGAATGATTTTGATGATCGCAATATAATGACAAACTACACATTTGGAGCTTAATCATGTTGTGGACGATATAGTCATGGTATACTGACTATTCCTCAAAAACTAGAAATTTAATATATTTTGCCTGCAAAAGGCGACACTACCTTTAAAACAACAAAAAAAGAACTATACGTAAGTGTTTGTGGACTGTCAGCATTAGAACGATGAAAACAGTTTTCGCACTGGCTTTTCAATACAAGCAACCGACAGCTGTCTTAGCACTTCATGCGAAAAATTTTTTATCGCTGCCAGTTGTCAATGACATTAACGAAACAGCCAGATGACCGCGGCCACCTCTGAACAATAAATTAAATGATATTCTCAAGTTATAGAAGGAGGACACTTCTCTAGTTCTCTATCCCCTTCCCTCGTGAACTAATTTATAATCGGCATGACATCCCCGGTGGTCACAAGGTACTGCGGCATGCACTTCTCGAAATTTTATCGAAAAAAATCTACATCGCGCGCACTTTTTTAGACATGTTGCTATAGTACGACACGCAGGAGGTCCCCCCCCATAGCGATACTTACTCTCCATTACAATACCTCTATTTTCTGCAGAAACTAGTATCACACAATTTGGCCACGAAAATGCAGGCCAGTAACTAGGGGGGGGTTCGGGGGTTCCAACGAACCCCCCGCAGGCGAGCAGGGTCCGCTTGACAAAAAAATATAAATAAAAAAAATAATAAAAATAAAAAAATAAAAAAAATAAACCCCACTTTTTGGCAGAAATGCAGTAGATACTTGAATAGAATACAAGGAAAAGAAGAATAAAACACTTTGCTGTCAGCAAGCCCTAATGTAAAATCTGGCGCTCGCGTTCCGCTCGCAACTTTTTATTTTGGGGATGATAATCATGTTTTTCAGAAACAAAATACACAGGAATTACACTAAACCATTTCGAAGGAATGTTTTCGTTTGCATTTCTGTTCTATTTTTATATTTTTTTTAAATGTGTTTGTCTTCAATTTTAGGAAATGATTATAACAGAAATAAGGCCTTATGCAGAGGCGGTGGAACGGCTGAGGGGGAAGGGGGCACAGTGACCCGGGCCCTTTTCGATCCACCGTAAAAGTACCCCTACCCCTTTATTAAATGCGGTGGGATCTCCCTTCGCGGAAAACTACTTTGAAACATCTTTGAGACGAATTAGTGGGATACTTTGAAACGGTTTTGAAACTATTGGAGACGGTTTTTGAAACTTGTGGAGGAACGTCTCCGCGACGGAATAAAGTATCAGGAGACGTCTCTAATACTTTTTATCCGTCGCGGAGACGTCTCCGCAACTTCGAGAAAAGTACTTCATTGAAACTACTTTGAAACTACTTGGAGACGGTTTTGAACCGCGACGTTTCATGAGTCGCGGAAACCGCTTTGAGACAGTTTTTTTAAATTGTCACGGAGACGTCGGCGAGACGTCTCAAAGACGTCTCCGCGAAGAGAGATACCACGCTTAAGGGAAGGTACGTTGCACACACGTACCCCGTAGCCTACGCCTGTTGTGACCACCGAATTAAATTATGTCATCAGGTGTGACAAGTGTATTCATTTGAGTTGAAGTCCTAAAATTGCGAGGGGAAAATAATCCGAGAGCATATTGAGAATAGGTTTCAATCCATCTCGGTCCGTTGAATTTATCGGTAATGACCAGTGGTACGCTGAGCGATATTACTATTGTTCCTATTTTAATTCCGATTACCTAATTAAAATAAGGTGCAGACTATAGACTGATGATCGAGCGTAAATCATTTAGACAAAAAAAATCATATACGTCGCCCTCTTCTCTCTTTCCCTCTCTATCTCTCTTCTCCCTTTCTCTCTCTTCTGTCTCTATATCTCTACCTCTCTCTCTCTATCTCTCTCTCTCTCTCTCTCTCTCTCTCTCTCTATCTCTCTCTCTCTCTACTCTCTCTCTCTCGTCTCTCTTTCTCTCTCTCTCTCTCTTTCTTTCTCTCTCTCTCTATATATAATAATATATATACACAGTGCATCCACGAAAAAAAAAGTAAGCCCAAACTTTGAGACCCTCATCAAAATAATTTATGTGACATTGATTGGTTTTTCATGTGAAAGAGTATCCATTGTTACCACAATCATGACAATCATCTCTGTAATCCATGGAACGACGATCACTTGAGCTTATATACGACTCGGAGTGCGGAAACGTCTCTGATTCTCCGAGACGTCTCCGCGTTTCCGATTTTCAGAGACGTCTGTGACACTCGTGAACGTCTCCGCGACCATCTTAAGCAGGACGTCACAAAATAATTGTCGCCTCTCAAATGAAAATACTTTCTAGAAATGCAGCAACGTCAAAAGATAAGGTCACTGGTTTACAAAAAAGAAGAAAGTTATCCGGACCAACAATTAACATTCGAAATTGAAAGTTAAATGAATAGCAAGTGCCCGTGAATGAATGTAACTAATTGACATTTCTAACATACTTGTGATGTTCAGTCACACTGGTCAATCTGCTCCAGATCAAATCTCAAATCGTCTCCCCCGTATTGACATTCACGGCAATGTAACCTTTTACTGGGTGTTGCATCGATTCAGGCTGGTATGACTGAGGCTATGAATAGGTCCCCCTCGATTCAAGCAACAAAAGCCCCTAAACGTCTGAACGCGGAACTGTCAGTCACACCAAAACAGACGAACTCCAAAATGACACCATACTGCCAGTGAACATTACTTGTAAATGGGAAATTAGTGGTCAGTTAGAGTCAAAGTATACTACTGAATCTCATCAGCAAGTGGAAGAATACAACCATATTCAGTTTCACGATGGGTTGTATTGAAAGAATAACCATGTTTCCGAATGTTTCCGACGTCATCATTTTTAAAAAGTTTGATTATCTTAAGTAAGGATACTTAATTATTGACATTTGGGATTTACAACGCCTCATCATTCAATTTGAGAAAAAAGACATTTGAGGTAAGATTTTATTTATTTTTTGATACACATATTGTCATAACAGTGATCGTGATGATCAAGGTGAAGTATCATTGTAAGGTCTATTTGAAAGTCATGCTGGCCAGCTTATTATAATCACTTTGTTTCTTAAAGTTATAGGCCTCTATCACTTTAAGTTTATGTGATCCATAATAAAACCTGTTTCCATTTCTATTTAGAAAAAAAATGTTTCTATATCAAGACTTATATTTTTTTTACTTATTTCATTTTATTCTTTTAAATTATAGAAATCATAACATTAAATGGAATAGGTGACTTATGCGCGGAGACCCACCATCTTTATTTTATGTTGGTATTGAAAGGCATTTAATCGAACCTCCAATATCACACATTTTTATTTTCTTGGCAGAAATCTGCGTAAATGCCGATTTCAGTCGCCCCTTACATTCGGCAGAACAACCCATTCATAATTATAAGAATGATAATAAAAATTAAATAATACTGATAACGATTTTAAGATTATGACAATATTCCCTGCCACAGCCTGGACACATAACCTGGACTATAAATTAATAGATATATTAAAAAATGATTTAAAATAATAATTGATAACAAAATATAACAGATCACGGAACTAAAGTATGTGTTACATTTCCCTTTTGATAACTAGCCTAAAAACATATTTGGCTAATATGGGCCGTCATGGCACTAGATACCTGTCAAGACTCCACGACCACTGTGCTGCAGCTGAACAAGCCTCACTTCGTCGGTCCAAACCAGTTTATTCCGTGTTGACCGTTCATTCCACATCGTCACATTGAGCTCTCAGAATTTCTACTCAATCCAGAGTAAACCAGTACAAACCGGATCATGAAACGGCGTACATCATCATCCTCGTCGTCGTCGTCGTCGTCATGGTCGCATGTCGATGATTCAATGGAAGAAATATCGACGTCATCGATTTCTGATTGAAGTTTGATGTCTTCATCAAATCCGCTTCAATGTCAATATCAACGTCCGATGGCAGTTTTTACTGAAAGGTATAACGGAGAAATAATTTGTGTTCTGATTAATTGCATCTTTGTGTTATTGTTTAGCAGAAAACCAGCGTTATAAATGGAAAAATATATATATATCATCATTATTAAGTTTCACAAGGTATTAGAATAATAATAATAATTTCAAAAGAATCAAAGTTCACACTTAAAATCAAGGTTTTAGTAATAGCAATCACAAAATTGGGCCTAATTTCGTTCATTTCACATCGTCAATCGTAATGTTCATAGCAGCTCTCTTATTTTGCTCCCGTGGCATTTTTTCTTCTGAATTAGTTTCGCATGAATCAATAATTCCTGTTCTCTTATCATTATTTCCATATTTCATTTACAGGATTGCTACGATGATGCATTTAAATGGACAAATTGCGCAATCTTTTCAAAGGTTACGGAAACAAAAGGGGAAAGATATTAAACTTCGACGAGGAAAATAAAAACAGGTGAGCTTTTTAAGCAGTTCAATGTATTTAAGAACTTCAGTATCATAAAAAGGATTACTATGATCATTAATATCTAATCAAACAACTTAAAGAAAGGATATTAGATTATTATCATTATTGATTATTATTATTATTAGTGTAGTATTAGTAGCAGTAGTAGTAGCAGTAGTAGTAGCAGTAGTAGTAGTAGTAATAGTAGTAGTAGTAGTAGTTGTGTATAGTAGTATCTTATTATAATTATCATTAATTTACTATAATTTTTGATTTGTTATTAATTACATTATAATTGTTTTAGAGTATTACTGTAACAATGATTTTATTGCACCTTTTGTTAACCAAATTATATAGATTATAAGAGTTCCACTTCCAACGTCCACTGCAACACGTTGAAGGACATTGTAAAAGATTGTCAATGGCGACAAGAAGCCGACCAACGTAGCAGATTTCTAAACGATCTTGAACCAGAGATTGTCTACTCTACTACAGGAAGGTGCCTGAAGGTAGATCTCTTTAATGTCGATGTGTTTATAAAATATTTTTTTCTTCTTCATCGGGGTGGGGGGGGGGGAGGGGGATCCCGAACTCAGCTGAAGTACGGATGGTTTATATCCACTTGGTCTAATAGTTGTTGGTCCAATCCTACTATCAATTTATTTTAATTTCTCCTAGGTCTAAAAGGCTACATACTTTCTTTTTTTTTTTGCTTTTGACTACGTACTAGGTCTAATTCTTAACTTGGTCTAATGACCACTTCCCTGATAATAGAGATTGATTTTTTTTAAAAAATCCCATTCATATTTGTTAATTGTCTAACGACCTACGTCATTTTTTTAAGGTCCAATTATTTACGTCTGAACGACAACAAGACGTCAATAATTAATTAATAACGTCAATTTCGTCCCCCTTCCTATCCTAGCATGTTAATATTCCGTACCCTACTTTCCAACCTATAATCCTATAATCCTATAGCCTATCATGTTCCTTCAATCCTACCAAATGTATTTTCCTCACCCATATTGACCAAATTGCCTTCGTCTTCGACTCGTGGGAATAAGACACTTGTTGGGAATATTATGTGGTATTATCCTCAAGGCCAATCGATATTACATAACAGGTTTACAATGACAAAGATGATTATGATGATGATGATGACGATGAAAACTACTGGTGATTGATGAAATGAAAATGTAGACGGTGACCAAGACGACGACGATGATGATGCTCATAATATTGGTTTTCTCGGTCAATTTAAACCGATACTCGGCTGAGCGGAGCTATCGGTCATTTAAATTAATGCTTAGATCAAGAGATTTCGCTTTTGTTCGTTTCATATTCGTTGATGAGCTCTCAATTTGTTCTTGTGCGATCAAAACTGTTTTCTATTACAATGAATTTCGTCAATGTGCATGCATGGACGAAGTTGAGCGACATTGAACAATACGGACTGCTCACAAAATCGAATTGATCGGCGCAATTGCCAATTGGATTGAACGGTTTTGTTTTAAGGTGTTCATAAACGAATTTTCGGACGAAATTGATTTAATGAAATTTCAAATTAAACGTAAGTTTAAACTTGACCAGGAATACATATAGCATAATTGCTTAATCCATTGTTCAGTTTCCAGATCGGATAACATCAGATCAAATTCCATTCTCGAGGTCAACAGTGAAGGCGAACATCTTAGTCACCAGACGACAACGCTGTCTACACCTGGAACCCCTTTTCGCCAAAATTTCGAAAGATGTACGAGCCGCAACTTGACAATTTCAGAAATCAGATATTCCGAGATTACGTGCGTGGGATGGCACGCCAGAGTCTCTCGCGGTCTAGCGGTCCCTGTGTTTGCTTTATAAGAGGCCTGCTCGGCCCTCTTCCGTTACCACATCGTCAACTGCGTCAATGACGCCTCTGTAGAAGAATTTGCGTGTGAGGTGAGTTTCATAATTCAACATTCAGGCGCGGATCGCCGCCGACGAGCGGCCGTGCGGGGGCGGGCATGCCTCAAAGTAAACGGCCCTAAAAATGAAAATTAAAATGAAATACTTGCAAAGATGTTCGCCTACGGGCGATGCTCTGATAGTCTGGCAGGAGCCGGGGCGCTGTGGTAAGTCAATTGGTCTGTTATCTTAGTCCTCTATAACCCTGTCACCCCTGTCGCAATGGAGTTACTTGGTATCATATCGAGATTATTGGTGAAAAGGGAATCTTGTGCAGCACACATACCCCTGTCACAATGGAGTAACTTTTAAGATAGTACATAGCATGTTTATCCTGTACGACCCTGATACCCCTGTAGCAATGGACTGACTTGGTATCATATCATGATGATTAGTAGATTACATCTTGTACATAACATCTACCCCTGACACCATTGAGTAGCTTTAACGATATAATATAGGTTTTCCCGTTCAAGTTCATTATTTCCTCACTCTACTTCATTTATGTGCATTCAAATTCACGCAGCTGCCGCTTTCGTGCCGGTTGGATCATACAAATTTTCAATTCGAGCAAGGCATTTCATTTACTTGCACGCAAATTTTCGTTTGGTGTACTCACTTTCATTTATCGGCACTAACATTTTTATTCGGTGCAAACGAATTCACTATATTTTCATTCAACAGTCAATTTCATGCACCAATTTCCCGATTCGTTCATTTCATTTAAAACGAAACGGTAACGGGTGTCCTTTGGGGCAAACAATTTCATTAATAGGAATTCTATTTCCTACTATGTGCACTTAAATTAATTTAACTCTTTAATGTTCAGGAATATGACCATATACGCACCTCAATTTTTAAGAGTGAGGTTGTGGAGGGATATAATCTCACATTTCGTGATCTTATATCATGTACATAATTCTCAATGTTCAATCGAGTTTCTACTTTTAAATGTTTTGTATTGGATTTTTCTATCTTTAATTTTGAAATTGAACACACAAACTAGCACTCAAAACCAAATATGACTTAGTCATGCAGCGTACGAATTATAAAATATGAAATCGTCAGACAAGACAGTTTTTGTTATTTTCTGAATGTGCATTAATTTGTATCATACCGCAATACAGATGAATACGACAGTTCATTACAAGAACAATAAATACTTTGTTCTTGAAAATCCCTCTGATCATTATGGTTGATAAAAAACGAAAATAAACAAAAATGCTATTTTACACGACTGTAAGAACTTCGAAATGATGAGTATCTCACTTCGCGGAGACGTCTCTGCGACTCGACGTCCCCGATAATTTTTTTCGTCGCGATGAAAAAATTCATAGTTTTAAGCATGTTCGATCTCCTGCGACTCATGAAACGGCGCGGAGACTCGGCCATACATCTCTGAGACGTCTCCAAAACGTCTCAAAACTGTCCAAAACTAGTCTTAAATCCGTCTCATGATAAGTGAGATACCATCATAAGCTTTCACTGAAGTATCACTAAAATTTAAAATTGTATGCACTTATTTACAATTTGATTGCCTATTCGTGAATTTGTTTGAACGAAGGACGACAAATTATGCCGATGCCAGCTGTAAATTAAAATGAGTGTACATACATGAAATTGTATGCTCCTAATGTGAATTCGCACTAATGCTATATAGAATCGTTTGCAAATATAGGGAATTTGAGTGAATAAAAATGAATTTGATTGATGATGCGTTAGCGCGATCGCAACTTGCGTTAAATCGTTTGATCCAAATGTGAAATTGGGTGAACGAAAGATGAAATTGAGCGGGAAAACCTATAGTACTTACATGTATATCCTGTATAACCCTGCCACCCCTGTAGCAATGGATTAACTTGGTATCATATCATGAATATTAGTAGATTACATCTTGTACATCACATGGAGTGACTTTTATGATACTACCTTGCATTTTTTTTTCCTGTATAACCCTGCAACCCCTGTAGCAATGGAGTGACTTGGTAACATATCAAGAATAGGCCTACACTCTAGCAAATGAGAGGGAAAACAAGTTACTTGTCCAACATAGCAACAACTAATATATTCTAACTGGATTCCAAATATTATATATAATACCTGATCATTATTTCCCCATGAATGAAATATCTATATCTATAGCATACACAGTTTTGGGTCAATTATCACCATCTGGTATGTCCCCACGTGCCCCAATGACGTATGGCTGCAATGGACAGAGAATGTGGCTTTTCGACCTTTCCTCTTTAGTAGAAAAGTTCGCAAAGACTTGAGTTGTCGAATAATACTAATGTTGTATGGGAATGGTGATGGAATCGACAATGATGTATGACCCTGAAAATTATACCAAATTGCATCCTAAAGGACTTGTTCAGATTTTTACAAACATGCAGAATGTTTTTTTCTTTTCTTCAATCATGTGAAAGAACATCTTTGGGGTAAAGCTTACCATGTTACACCCGTCCTATTCCATTGGATGCATAGTGGCACAGACTCGAGTTTGAAATCATCGTAGTATCTGCGTCCAAGATTCGAGTCCGGATTGGTTAGTGTCTGAATGGAAATAAAACTTTGTAATTAGCGAAGACTGGGCAAGGATCCAGGGCCCGTATTCATAAAACCTTACTATAGCTAGTTGTCAAATAATTACACAGGGAACAATACACAGTTAGGTGATAACTACATTTTTAAACCTATGAAGGGTTTTATGAATATGGGCCC
>CALNVZ010003434.1:17785583-17801358 GCA_940671915.1 Paracentrotus lividus | reverse complement strand
AGGAACGATGATGTTTTTTTTTTTTTTTTTTTTTTTTTTCCTACGACGGTTTCGTCTTTGGCGTATGCGCACATGATCATATCGCCATATTAAGCCCATGAATACATAAAACTGCAACTTGACATATAGCATCGCTTGTGTAATGTATATGCTAATGATGAGCTAATACTGAACTGAATTTAAAATCTTGGTCTATAACGTTTCGATTTTTCAAATAATAGTTGTTTGGGTTTATTTCGTAGTTTTAGGTTTAGGTATATGTGAAGGGCTAGGGTTAAGAAAAAAAAAGAGGTATTTACATAAGGGATTACAAAGTTGGAGAAAAACTGTCGCAAAAATAGTTCGCATCCAACACATCCACCGCCTCTCTTTAACATAGCCCTAAACATAATAAAGACAATACAAAGTGGGGGGGGGAGCCCAACGAAAAAATGGAACTCTCGACCATCAAGAATGGGGATTATGCCACCATATTGCACAAGTTTTTCAAAAAAAAAAAAAAAAAAAATTATCAGGTATGTCATGACAGGCTTTAGCAACAATATGAAATCATGTCTATAGACGAATTCGGGCTGCGTTTCTGGGAAGTTTGCCCTCGACGTGCCCGCCATTACTGGGGCTTCCAATGGGCTATCAGCATAGAGGTGGATTTTTATCCACCTCTATGGCTATCAGCCAATCCGCAATGAGCTTGGTGCGCGTATGCGCGTATGTACATACTTGAAGCTCCCTAGCTATGGCTGCCACATGACAAAACATCACCCAAACCGAATTCGTCTATATGTCGATATTTAAATATCTAAGAATTATTAAACTATCAAATAATAATACAAGAAAAAAAAGAATAAAACGAAAATATATCTTTAACAACAAAATTAAAAAGTCGACAATGTAAGATGAAAAAATACATCTCTCTCAACAACAACAACGGGAATATTATTGCAGATTTAAGATAAACACCAATTGACTTACCACAGCGCCCCGGACTCCTGCCAGACCTATCAGAGCCATCCCCGTAGCGAACATCTTTGCACTGGCGTGCCATCCCACGCACGTAATCTCGGAATACTGATTTCTGAAATTGTCAAGTTGCGGCTCGTACATCTTTCGAAATTTTGGCGAAAAGGGGTTCCAGGTGTAGACAGCGTTGTCGTCTGTGACTAAGATGTCGCCTTCACTGTTGACCTCGAGAATGGAATTTGATCTGATGTTATCCGATCTGGAAACTGAACAATGGGATTAAGCAATTATGCTATATGTATTCCTGGTCAAGTTTAAACTATCTACGTTTAATTTGAAATTTCATTAAATCAATTTCGTCCGAAAATTCGTTTATGAACACCTTAAAACAAAACCGTTCAATCCAATTGCAAATTGCGCCGATCAATTCGATTTTGTGAGCAGTCGTATTGTTCAATGTCGCTCAACTTCGTCCATGCATGCACATTGACGAAATTCATTGTAATAGAAAACAGTTTTGATCGCACAAGAACAAAATTTAGAGCTCATCAACGAATATGAACGAACAAAAGCGAAATCTCTTGATCTAAGCATTAATTTAAATGACCGATAGCTCCGCTCAGCCAGGTATCGTTTAAATTGACCGAGAAAACCTATATTATGAGCATCATCATCGTCGTCGTCTTGGTCACCGTCTACATTTTCATCTTCATCATCACCAGTAGTTTTCATTGTCATCATCATCATCATAATCATCTTTGTCATTGTAAACCTGTTATGTAATATCGATTGGCCTTGAGGATAATACCACATAATATTCCCAAACAAGTGTCTTATTCCCACGAGTCGAAGACGAAGGCAATATGGGTCAATATGGGTGAGGAAAATACATTTGGTAGGATGAAGGAACATGATAGGCTATAGGATTATAGGATTATAGGTTGGAAAGTAGGGTACAGGAATATTAACATGCTAGGATAGGAATGGGGGACGAAATTGACGTTATTAATTAATTATTGACGTCTTGTTGTCGTTCAGACGTAAATATTGGACCTTAAAAAATGACGTAGGTCTCGTAGACAATTAACACAAATATGATGGGATTTTTTTTTTTTAAATCAATCTCTATTATCAGGGAAGTGGTCATTAGACCAAGTAAGAATTAGACCTAGTACGTAGTCAAAAGCAAAAAAAAAAAGAAAGTATGTAGCCTTTTAGACCTAGGAGAAATTAAACTAAATTGATAGTAGGATTGGACCAACAACTATTAGACCAAGTGGATATAAACCATCCGTACTTCAGCTGAGTTCGGGATCCCCCTCCCCCCCCCCACCCCGATGAAGAAGAAAAAAATTATAAACACATTCGACATTAAAGAGATCTACCTTCAGGCACCTTCTCTGTAGTAGAGTAGACAATCTCTGGTTCAAGATCGTTTAGAAATCTGCTACGTTGGTCGGCTTCTTGTCGGCCATTGACAATCTTTTTACAATGTCCTTCAACGTGTTGCAGTGGACGTTGGAAAGTGGAACTCTTATAATCTATTAATTTGGTTAACAAAAGGTGCAATAATAATCATTGTTACAGTAATACTCCTAAAACAATTATAATGTAATAATAACAAAATCAAAAATTATAGTAATATTAATGATAATTATAATAAGACTACTACTACTACAACTACTACTACTACTACTATTACTACTACTACTACTGCTACTACTACTGCTACTACTACTGCTACTAATACTACCACTAATAATAATAATAATAGCAATAATGATAATAATCTAATATCCTTTCTTATAAGTTGTTTGATTAGATATTAATGATCATAGTAATCCTTTTTAATGATACTGAAGTTCTTAAATACATTGAACTGCTTAAAAGCTCACCTGTTTTATTTTTTCCTCGTCCGAAGTTTAATATCTTTCCCCTTTTGTTTCCGTAACCTTTGAAAAGCATTGCCGCAATTTGTCCATTTAATGCATCATCGTAGCAATCCTGTAAATGAAATATGGAAATAATGATAAGAGAACAGGAATTATTGATTCATGCGAAAACTAATTCAGAAGAAAATGCCACGGGAGCAAAATAAGAGAGCTGCTATGAACATTACGATTGACGATGTGAAATGAACGAAATTAGGCCCAATTTTTGTATTGCTATTACTAAAACCTGATTTTAAGTGTGAACTTTGATTCTTTTTGAAATTATTATTATTATTCTAAATACCTTTGTGAAACTTATAATGATGATATATATATATTTTTTTCCATTTATAACGCTGGTTTTCTGCTAACAATAACACAAGATGCAATTAATCAGAACACAAATTATTTCTCCGTTATACCTTTTCAGTAAAACTGCCATCGGACGTTGATATTGACATTGAAGCGGATGTTGATGAAGACATCAAACTTTCATCAGAAATCGATGACGTCGATATTTCTTCCATTGAATCATCGACATGCGACCATGACGACGACGACGACGACGAGGATGATGATGTACGCCGTTGTTCATGATCCGGTTTGTACTGGTTTACTCTGGAATTGAGTAGAAATTCTGAGAGCTCAATGTGACGATGTGGAATGAACCGGTCAACACCGGAATAAACTGGTTTGGACCGGACGAAGTGAGGCTTGTTCAGCTTGCAGCACAGTGGTCGTGGAGTCTTGAGCAGGTATCTAGTGCCATGACGGCCCATATTAGCCAAATCTGTTTTTAGGCTAGTTATCAAAAGGGAAATGTAACACATACTTTAGTTCCGTGATCTTGTTATATTTTGTTATCATTATTATTATTTTAAATCATTTTTAATATATCTATTAATTTATTAGTCCAGGTTATGTGTCCAGGCTGTGGCAGGGAATATTGTCATAATCTTAAAATTCGTTATCAGTATTATTAATTTTATTATCATTCTTATAATTATGAAATGGGTTGTTCTGCCGAATGTAAGAGGGCGACTGAAATCGGCATTTACGCAGATTCTGCCAAGAAATAAAAATGTGTGATATTGGAGGTTCGATTAAATTGCCTTTCAATACCACATAAAATAAAGATGGTGGGTCTCCGCCATTAGTCACCTATTCCATTTTAATGTTATGATTTCTATAATCTTTAAAAGAATAAAATGAAATAAGTAAAAAAAAATATATACGTCTTGATATAGAAAACATTTTTTTTTTCTAAATAGAAATGGAAACAGTTTTATTATGGATCACATAAAACTTAAAGTGATAGAGGCCTATAACTTTAGAAACAAAGTGATTATAATAAGCTGGCCAGCATGACTTCAAATAGACCTTACAATGATTACTTCACCTTGATCATCACGATCACTGATTATGACAATATGTGTATCAAAAATAAATAAAATCTTACCTCAAATGTCTTTTTTCTCAAATTGAAATGATGAGGCCGTTGTAAATCCCAAATGTCAAATATTAAGTACCCTTACTTAATGATAATCAAACTTTTTAAATGATGACGTCGGAAACATTCGGAAACATGGTATTCTTTCAAAGACAACCCATCGTGAAACTGAATATGGTTGTATCTCTCCACTTGCTGATGAGATTCAGTAGTCATACTTTGACTCTAACTGACCACTAATTTCCCATTTACAATGTAATGTTCACTGCAGTATGGTGTCATTTTGGAGTTCGTCTGTTTGTTGTGACTGACAGTTCCGCGTTCAGACGTTTAGGGGCTTTTTGTTGCTTGAATCGAGGGGGGTACCTATTCATGCCTCAGTCATACCAGCCTGAATCGATGCAACACCCAGTAAAAGGTTACATTGCCGTGAATGTCAATACGGGGGACGATTTGAGAGTTGATCTGGAGCAGATTGACCAGTGTGACTGAACATCACAAGTATGTTAGAAATGTCAATTAGTTACATTCATTCACGGGCACTTGCTATTCATTTAACTTTCAATTCTGAATGTTAATTGTTGGTCCGGATAACTTTCTTCTTTTGTAACCACGTGACCTTATCTTTGACGTTGCTCATTTCTAGAAAGTATTTTCATTTGAGAGGCGACAATTATTTTGTGACGTCCTGCTTAAGATGGTCGCGGAGACGTTCACGAGTGTCACAGACGTCTCTGAAAATCGGAAACGCGGAGACGTCTCGGAGAATCAGAGACGTTTCCGACACTCCGAGTCGTATATAAGCTCAAGTGATCGGTCGTCCATGGATTCACAGGTGATTGTCATGATTGTGGTAACAATGGATACTCTTTCACATGAAAAACCAATCAATGTCACATAAATTATTTTGATGAGGGTCTCAAAGTTTGGGCTTACTTTTTTTTTTTCTGGGATGCACTGTGTATATATATAATATTATATATAGAGAGAGAGAGAAAGAAAGAGAGAGAGAGAGAAAGAGAGACGAGAGAGAGGATAGAGAGAAAGAGAGAGAGAGTAGTAGAGAGAGAGAGAGAGAGAGAGAGAGAGAGATAGAGAGAGAGAGAGGTAGAGAGATAGAGAGAGAGAGAGAGAGAGAGAGAGGAGAGAAAGAGGAGAAGAGAGATAGAGAGGGGAAGAGAGAAGGGCGACGTATATGATTTTTTTGTCTAAATGATTTACGCTCGATCATCAGTCTATAGTCTGCACCTTATTTTAATTAGGTAATGGGAATTAAAATAGGAACAATAGTAATATCGCTCAGCGTACCACTGGTCATTACCGATCAAATTCAACGGACCGAGATGGATTGAAACCTATCTCACAATTGCTCTTCGGTATTTTTCCCCTCGCAATTTTAGGACTTCAAGCTCAAATGAATACACTTGTCACACCTGATGGACATAATTAATTCGGTGGTCACAACAGGTCGTAGGCTACGGGGTACGTGTGTGCAACGTACCTTCCCTTAGCGTGGTATCTCTCTTCGCGGAGACGTCTTTGAGACGTCTCCGCGACGTCTCCGTGACAATTTAAAAAAAACTGTCTCAAAGCGGTTTCCGCGACTCATGAAACGTCGCGGTTCAAAACCGTCTCCAAGTAGTTTCAAAGTAGTTTCAATGAAAGTACTTTTCTCGAAGTTGCGGAGACGTCTCCGCGACGGATAAAAAGTATTAGAGACGTCTCCGATACTTTATTCCGTCGCGGAGACGTCTCCCCAACAAGTTTCAAAACCGTCTCCAAGTAGTTTCAAAACCGTTTCAAAGTATTCCCAAATTCGTCTCAAAGATGTTTCAAAGTAGTTTCCGCGAAGGGAGATACCACCCATTAATAAGGGTAGGGGTACTTTTATGGTGGATGAAAAAGGGCCCGGGTCACTGTGCCCCCTACCCCCTCACCGTTCCACCGCCTCTGCCATAAGGCCTTATTTCTGTTATATCATTTCCTAAAATTGAAGATAACATCATTTAAAAATATAAAAATAGAACAGAAATGCAAACGAAAACATTCCTTCGAAATGGTTTAAGTGTAATTCCTGTGTATTTGTTCTGAAAAACATGATTATCATCCCCAAAATAAAAAGTTGCGAGCGCGAAGCGCGAGCGAAAGATTTTACATGTAGGGCCACTGAAAGCAAAGTGTTTTATTCTTCTTTCCTTGTATTTCTATTCAAGTATCTACTGCATTTCTGCCAAAAAGTGGGGTTTTATTTATTTATTTTTTTTTTTTTTAATTATTTTTTTATTTATATTTTTTTGTCAAGCGGACCCTGCTCGCCTGCGGGGGGTTCGTTGGAACCCCGCGAACCCCCCCCCCACCCCCTAGTTACGGCCTGCATTTCGTGGCCAAATTGTGTGATACCTAGTTTCTGCAGAAATAGAATTATTGTAAGGAGAGTAAGTATCGCCATGGGGGGGGGGGGGACCTCCTGCGTGTCGTACTATAGCAACATGTCTAAAAAAGTGCGTGTGATGTAGATTTTTTTTCCGATAAAATTCGAGAAAGTTGCATGCCGCACGTACCATGCGACCACCGGGGATGTCAATGCCGATTATAAATTAGTTCAGAGGGGGAAGGGGAATAGAGAACTTAGAGAAGGTGTCCTCCCTTCTATAACTTTGAGAATTATCAATTTAATTTATTGTTAAGAGGTGGCCGCGGTCATCTGGCTGTATTCGTTCAAATGTCATTGACAACTGGCAGCCGATAAAAACAATTTTTCGCATGAAAGTGGTAAGACAGCTGTCGGTCTGCTTGTATTGAAAAGCCAGTGCGAAAACTGTTTTCATCGTTCTAATGCTACAGTCACACAGACACTTACGTATAGTTACGTTTTTGTTGTTTTAATCTTATTTCATCTTCTTTTCTATCATTTCTTATGTATTTCTTTGTTTTATTGGATGAACGAAATAATCATTATTTCCACTTCTGACTATGACGGGAAGGCATCCGTGGGGATCCGCAGAAAAGAAAATAAATTTTGGACGCAACGGGACGTAACTATACGTAAGTGTCTGTGTGACTGTAGCATTAGGGTTGCTAAGCAGAATTGACACTAGTTCGCTCCATACACTTAAAGCTATAAGAAAATTGCCTTTTGCATTGGCGAATCCGTTGCAAATAGGGAGGTGGGTGCCGCCCAGATTTGCCGAAATTATACAACCAACGAGTCGTTTTCAAATTATGGGGAAGGGGCACGCATCCCCGGCGACCCAACCTGGATCTGCAACTGCAGATCTATCTATTGCAAGTATGCATATTTGGAAACAACCATTCTGATTGGTGCAGAGTGAGACTTAATGCAAGAAGTTCATGCAACGAGGACCCTGATTGGTTACTATCATATGACTATCAATTTGCAATGAATCGTAACTCTTTATATTACCATGGTTACAGGGCATTGGCGTTGGTATAGAATTGGTGTCGCCGTTGTGAGTGCGCAACAATGGATCCGCTTGATCAATCACACCCCAGTCACATACCCCAGACCGATACTAAACCAACCACGTTCTTGCTATTCGTCTACATGTAATTTTTTGGTCCGCCTGATGTTGGTTTAAGGTCTTTTTTACCTGATGTGATTGGGGGTCTCACCGGTTCGACGATGATCAGTAAAAAATTGGCTTATCCAATCAAACGGATAAAAGGAAAACTGGTTTCATACGCATGTTATAGGACCTTTTTGACTGACAGTTTATCAGTTGTATAAATAGGAGGTAAAATATCTAAACCCGGTCGACAGGTAAGTCGATTTCTTTTTTCCTTTCATATTTTCATAATTTTGTTTTAAAAGTGTAAAATAGCTTAAACTTTAAGTCTGATAGAAGAATTATAGTTGATGACAATACGATACAAAATAGTTATGGTTATATGACAAATTTAATTCAATATTTGGACATGCTGAAGTGAGAAGTGAAACATTCACTTCTTTGATGCCATTTTATTTTAAAAGCATAATTTGTAAACATCACTCACAGTTATCTAATCAATAATAGTTTCAGTTGATGATACAATGAATAAAACAGAAAAAGTTATTAGATTATAAAATTAGGAACCATATTATCTTTGGACAAGTCCAAGCTATTTTGTCAGTTTGTTCCGTGTGTTATATTACTGACAAATATTTCGCTTTGAATGAGTTTTTAATGATTCATCTCAATTATTTTTCAAGTTTTGGATAAAGCAAAAATTGAAATATAATTGGGGAAAATGATTTCATAATTGATTTATGGTAAACTATTCACTATAACACACGGGATAAAGTGGCCAAATAGCTTGGACTTACCATATTGTTATTATTAGTACTAATGTTATCGTTATTATTATTAAATATTTAAATATTGTTATCATTATAATCATTATTATTATCCTTGGACCATTATATCATTATCGGTTCCCGATTTTCTGTTGAATTATACACAAAATATAAAATATTTGAGTTGAATTGGAAATTGTCCATATTGTTGCATGCATCTGTCTAGTAAAAGTTGCATATGTAACATGTTACCATGGAGACACACTGATCAAATTGGCTAATGTTATATTCACAGTAGTGGCACGGACCATTGCATTTAAAAGTACATCAAATCAGTATTCCGCGGCCTGGTAAATGGTGCCGAGAGAAATGATTAAATGAATTAAACATTGCCTAATACACTTTTTTTTTCTTTTTTTCTTTTTATTGTTGTTGCTCCGGCAACATCATTGCTCTAATTTCTTGAATGAGTTTGTTTCCGCCTTTCATTTTTGACTAATTGTTATTTCTTATAATAAGATACAAAAGAAGAATTGTAGCAGTGACATTATTAGGCTATTTGGTCATTGAATATGCAAGAGACTATGCCAACCCTGCTGGAAAGAACACACTCATTCACATTGTGAACACAGTGTGAAAACATAGTTCACACTGTGAAATTGATTTCACAATGTGACAAAGCCCCAATTTAACATTGCGGAGCACCACAATGTGGAAAACTACACATTGTTCACAATGTGAAAATTGATTTCACAGTGTGAATATACCAGCTCACAGTGTGAAATTGATTTCACAATGTGAAAACGCCCCAATTTAACATTGTGGAGCAGACTTCACAATGTGAAACACAGTGTGATCACACTGTGTTTCACATTGTGAATGAGTGTGTTCTTTCCAGCAGGGAAGAACTGTTTATCGAAAAGATTTAAAACTAAAAAAATCATAACTTTGATATTTTTTATCCGAATTTGATTTAATAGAATTTTAGTGTTGTGCTTGTTAAATTTTACACTAGTTTTCAAAACATCCCAATTCGATGCAACCATGAGTAACTAAAAATCTCAAAACTAAGTTTGCATAAAAATTATGAGTAGACCTTCATTTTAATCTGGAGGTGTAATGTCATGTTTTTAAAGCTAATCTTATCCATCACCTGTCAGCAGAAAGATGCCACCGCCACGAAGAAATGCAGCCCCGAGGCCCCCGGCCCAGAGAAGGAACAACGGTGGTGGTGGTGGAGGTGGTGGAGGTGGTGGCCGCCGTGGAGTACTTGCAAAACTGAAGGTGACTTAAAGTTTATTTATTTTATATTAATGTGACTTGATGAGATCGTCTCTTTATTCCTTACAAGGATTTCGATGTAGATCTACTAAATTAAATTGAAAATGTTTTTAATTGTCGAGAGCTTTTTCTTCTCCTCAAAAACGGGTCGCCGAATTTTAACCGAACTCGGGAGGAATCATATTTAGGCAAACAAATTTATGCAAAAAGTTTTAAGATTATGATTCATGTAAGAGTTGCTCTGTATTAAATTATCGAAGTAATTGAAAGCAAAATGTTATGTTTTCATGTTGTTCGCGCATGTGCATGATGGTGTATGAATCATTTCCAAAATTATCTTAATTTTGATTTTAAGTTTATCAGTTTTAATTTCAATTTCATCGTCATGTTTTTCTCCCAATTCTAATTTTAAAGAAAAAGAGTCCCTATTACAACTACAGAGCTGGTATATCTATCGCTGGTATTCAGCTAATAACGGGCATCCTATCCGTTATATTGTCTGGTGTGGTTTTGACGTTCTATCACTGGGATATAATCGACTATCCTTCCGTAGGGGTTTGGGCGGGAGTCGTGGTAAGTACCATTTTTAATTTCGAATTATTTCAAAGTACATAAATGATGATTATTGCAGTTGATTGTATTATTCAGAAGTAAAACATCTAATCTACATGTAAATTGATTTATTATTCACTGGATTGACTACTACAAAAATTGCAATAATTTTGAATTATAATCCTTGTCTCTTTCTATTTAATATATAAGTCTATCAATGTGTTTTGAAGAGCAAATAGATACATTTGCATTTCGATTTTTTTTTTCTTCAAAATACAAAAAAAATGTGATTATTTTAGTTGATTGTATTATTCAGAAGTAAAATATTTAATCTACATGTAAATTGATTTATTATGCACTGGGTTGACTGCTACAAAATTGCAATAATTTTGTATTATAATCCTTGTCTTTTTTTTTTTTTTAATTTAATTTATGATAGGCCTATCAATGTTCTTTTTTAAGAGCAAATACATAAATATGCCCTATCTATGTTGTTTGTGGTGTCGTGGAACAAAAATTGGAAAAATGAAAAGACGATGAAGTCCTGAATCTTAAAATTGCAATTGCCTATCAAAAGACTGACCATGCAGTACTCAGTTAGAATTTCAATGCGCCAACTTTGTGGTGTGCAGGTGTCATGATTGTAGTTATTGGCGCATTTTTTAAATTTTATCTATTTATACATTTCAGAGTAACATGTTCAACAAATATTTAGAAAAAACATGATTGATTGAAAAAGGGCTGGTTTACAACAAGGCTGTGTATTTTGAATTCATTATATCGACGTTATATAAGTCGCAGGTATTATTGTTATTATTATCATAATAAGAAAATAATGAATATTTATATTTTTTGCCCCCTTTCATCCTCATCAGTTCTATGTTCCTGCTGGTATACTGGGTATTATCGCAAAGAACAGGAGCACTTTCATCGTAAGGGAAATTTAATTTAATTTGATTGGAATTAATCCTTTTGAGACATCGAGCACTGTTGCCTAAATATTTTTCCTTCAAATGTTTACAGGAGAAATGCAGATTATGTATCAGAACTAGAATATTATTTAGTTCTGTTTTAACTAAATAAGACACATCAATTCTTACAACTTTGTTGCATCTCACTCATATTTTTTTTGGAGGAAAAAATAACGACATAAATGTTTGCTTTACACTGTATTCATTTATTATTTCTTTATAGTGTATATTCACTGTAAACCAAAATTAAGGAATTTGATTTCGCTTATGGCTACCCTTAAAATCACAGCCATAGTTTGCCTACCCTGTTGTCCATGAACTATGGAAGTTTATATACACGTTCTGAGATCCCGGCATAAAAATATAATTTGACCATTTGAAGACAGAATTTGCTTCACCTTTTTGTTTTAATGCACACATACCGCTATATATTTGAATATGAATCTATCTTTACTACCCAAACTCGGGGAAAAATTACTAAGTCAATATTAGCCCATTCTGGATATATTTGGGCCATTCCATGTCAATCATCACCATTCACATTGTAGGTTTATGGCCCATTGCAAATTGACTCAGTACAGGATCATTTTGACCCCTCATTTTCAGTGTAACAAACAAGCTAGTGCTTTCATTTTAACACAGATCACCCTTTACATGACATGGTGTATCTTCGCTGCCCTTGTTGGTCCTTTCATGACTATTTATGAAGGGGTGGTTGCTGGTATAGGGTCCCTTGTGTTTGCTTGTAAGAGCCTGCTCGGGCCTCTCTTCGGTGTACCGATCGTCAACCTGGTCGTCAATGAACGCCTTTGTGAGAATTTTGGTGTTGAGGTGAGTTTCATAACTCGTACATTCAGGCGCGGATCGGGGGGGGGGGGCTGCCTCCAGTAAACCCCTAAAAAAATTGAAATAAATGAAATTTAAAATAAAATAAAATAAATTAATAAATTAATAAATAAGTAAATAAATAAATAAATAAATAGATAAATAAATAAATAAATAAATTGATGGATGGGTGACCCATGTGACAGTTTGAACCATCAGATTCAGATTGCCCTTATGGCCCAGGTATTAAAACCTTTTTGATGGCAGAAGGCCGACAAAAATTCCACGACTACCCCCCTCCCCCCGATTGTACCGTGACGTTAAAAAAAAAAGTCGATTGCACAAAAATCTGAAATTCCAATTTTGCCCCCCCCCCCTCCCCTGTCATGAAATCCTGGATCTGCCATTAACTACAAAGTACACAGAAAGAACGCAAATCGAAAGAAATGAATCATTCTTAAGGAAGAAATAATTGTTTAACAAACACATTTATTTAAAAAAATAATTATTTAACAAAGATTGAAACTGACGTGAGATATATAATATTAGAAAAGTGAGCAAGCAAAATCAAGTACTTTTTGGATGAAATTTTATTTTCTTTGCTCTGATTTTCATTTTTCACAAACAAAAAAAAAAAAAAGAAAAGAAAGAAGAGAAGAAAAGAAGAAAATTATTGTTAGGAAACATTTTAATTGTGTTGATTTGATTTGGACTTCAGCAAGCTGTGATAATCCATGGTGTTCTGGCCTGTATCGGGTTCATCGAGTTCGTTGTCTCCCATCGTGGGATCTGCATTCTGCTGCAATGTATTGCTGCTGCTCGTATGTCCCCATATGCACCAATAGATGTCAACGTGGTAAGATGATATGGAGTTTTTGTTTCCCCCGGACGCATACCATAAAAATAAAAATATATTATTAGGCCTACAACCTGAGAAATAATCGTCGGTGGTTGAAGTTTGCTGTCAATAATGGTGTGTGCTGCTCGATGCCATAGATGTAAGATTAATATTCGCGTTTTTGTTTTTCCCCGGGCCACATACAATAAAAATACACCGTAGGCCTACAACATCCTTCCCAGGTCGAAATTCCCATAGGCTCCATTAGCCTGTTGGACCATCAGAAACCATTAGGGCTTTGGTCTCTAATGGTTCTAATGGTTTATGAAATATGTGACCCACAGAAACCATTAGAAATTTCTAATGGACCAATAGCATTTCTGTTGGTCCATTAGAATTTTTTCTATGGTCCAATAGACATTTTCTAATGACCAATAAGAAGATTAATTAATGAAAATAGTGTTAATAAAATCTTTTTGGATTATTTCGGCTACAAAACTCACAGAAACATGTTGACATTAACAATGAGTCCTACCATATCCTATCCTATCCTAACCTATGCTATCCTATATTAAGGCCCTATTACTACTGGCAAATTGTCGACCCCTGCTAATAAAGTACTACAGGCAAAATGTTTGAGAAAGACAGTACTTAATATCAAATTACACTTTTGTTAATGAAATATGAAGAATTGTCATTATGAATCAATTTTAAATTGTGTTAAACATAAAAACACTAATAAACTAAATATTTTTTATGTATTAATAAGCCAAATGCCAGCTACATGGCTAAAAATTGCATATTTCTATTTATTTTCCACCTTTTCCAAATCTCAGAAATAACTGCTTGATGAATATTCATGACTCAACGAACCATTAAAACCAATAGAAACCAACAGAAACCAATAGAAACCAGTCAGAAATATACTGAACAGAAAATTACAAAACCAGTAGAAACCAACAACAAACCGATATAAGCCAACACAAACTGATACAAGCCAACGGGGAGGGTCCACGAGGCCGAGGCCCACGAGGCGCCGGGCAGAGTCCCACGAAGGCTGAGGCCCCACGAGGCCGCGAGTATTTTCCCATGAGACCGATTTTTCTCATATTGTATTTTGCAATCATACTGCTTCCGGCTCGTCGGGACCCTCGGGCCTCGCGCCCCTCAGAGCATACCAGACCTCGGAGGCCACAAGCTGTGGGAAGACCCAAGCCGAAAAGCTAAGCTGAATAGAATCATAGAAACTACATAAATAAATATATGAAGAACCCACTAAAAGACTGATAGGAAATATAGATTACAACCAGTTAAACAACACGGGAACTAAAGAAAAATATGAAAACCCACATAGATTGTATAATGGGAGCACGCACTTAAACTAGTTAGTACACTAGAGACAATTAGAAGTCTGATTGGTCTGTGTTGGGGTTTGGGTCCAACAGCCGAACCAATCAGAGACCAATAGAGACCATCAGACTCTATTGGTTTATGGGTCCAATACAAGGGCCAGAAAACCAATTTGTATTGGACCAATAGAGGTTGACGGCCAGACACCAACAGAATCTCTTGCTATCTATTGGAGCCTTTTGGTCCTCTGTGGGTCCATTATGATTCTGATATTCCCATTGTATTGGTCTCTATTGGAATACAATTGATATATTCTGATGGTCCATTAGAAACCATTAGAATCCATCAGACACCATTAGAAACCAATAGAAATTTTCTGTTGGTTTCTAATGGAGCCTACTTTTATAGTCAGAAATTACCCGGCAGCACAGGGTATGAATAATTTTTATCAAGGTGTTTGTGGAGAGGGGAGGGGCGGTGGCTTTCTGTTTGTACAGCTAGACTGCCCATCACACTTAAGAAGCCTAGTAATTTGTTTACGAAATAATTCAAACAATAGATTTATAGCATGCATATACTTCTCTCTAATATAGATAGCAGGTTCAATTAAGTTAAGCACACTGGGTCAAATTGGAGGGAGAACTTCAATAATCATTACGGAGTGAAATCCACATCACACTATATAGAATGGATTTAAAAAAAATAGATAACACGGTGTATTTCAGTGGACAGTCAGAGGCAATTATTGTGATATATATCATTACATGTATTGGGTCAGAAATAAATATGTACGTTGCACATTGTACCTTAAAATGTACATTAGACTGCGCTGATCATTGTTCGTACTTCTTTCAATTAAAGGTTGCTCAATAAAAAAGTACAGTGGGATGTTGAAAGAGTGTGAGTTAGAGAAGAGAGCGACAATGTGGGGGGGGGGGGTGAGTGAGAAAAGAGAGGAGCGATAGAAACAGTGATGGGAAAAATGAGTTAGAGAGACAGATAGTGAGAAAAATTACAGAGATCAACAGACAGTGGGAAAATGAGAGTAGTGGGAAAATGAATGAGAGACAGAGGGGGGAAGTGAGAGAGAGGACAGAAGAGGAAAATGAATGAGAGACAGCTGAGAGGGAAAAGTGAGAGAGCAGTGGGAAATGAGAGACAAAGAGGAAAATGATGAGAAAGACTGGGAAATGAGAGAGACAGAGAGACTGATGAGAGAAGTGGGGGAGATGAATGATGAGACAGACAGTGGGGAAAAAATGAGAGGGGCAGACAGTGTGAATGAGAGGACCAAGCGTGTGCGGCGGTAAAATCCTCTCTGTT
>CALNVZ010003434.1:17706743-17773032 GCA_940671915.1 Paracentrotus lividus | reverse complement strand
AAAAAAAAAAAAAAAAAAAAAAAATCCGTCGGTTTTCGGATATGAACTCACGACTTTCAAATGAAGAGCTCGTGACGCTGCTCACTGCGCTGTCGCTTCTCAGACGACAAGCCTTGGTATTTTGTAGTACCATATGTACGTTTCCCGAAATCAACATTTAAGAACGATCGAAAGCATCTAGACGGCCCTTATTATTAACAGATAATGATGAAAATGATAAATATAGAATAAAGAGAAGAAAAGCGTTTACAGATCAAGGATTTGGCAGTAAAAATCCTACGAGTTCGTATCGTATTTTTCGCGTGACGTTTATCGCGCGCCACACAGAGTACACGCACACAAAATTACATTCCTTCTTATGCAAATACATTTATCAGGAAAGGTGGCGATAGGCCTATATTCATGAGCAAAATAGCCAATCACAGAAACGGGATAAATGGTCGAGTCCAAATTGAAAAAGGTGTATAGCAGAAATTGGAAGTGTAGCAGGGTAGCAGGTAATGGAAACACCCCGCATCAACTCATGAATAGAAATATAAGTTAAATAATGGATTCTATATATGACAATTATTTTTCTATCCCTACCTCAACATCTTCTTTACTAATTAGGGTTCAATGCAAGGCTCGTAAGACAATCAGAGTTATGCGGCGGTTACTTGAAATCGCCGTACCTTCGACGTTCAACTGCCTACGATGGATTTCGTAGAAAATTCGTAGAGCGCACGTGCCATGCATGCACGTTGCCTGTACCACATGCAGGAAGTTAGGGGTTAGGTGTTCAAAAATTTTCTGCCTTCGGCCCTCATTAAGAGTACCATATATTAGATATAGGGGTAGGCGCAGGTCGTTTGATCGTCCATCCAAAGAAATTTGATAAGCAAAAAAAAAAAAAACAATTATTCAATTTTTTTTTTTTTGTTTGGAAAGCGGACCTCGTCGCCAGCGGGGGGGGGGGGGGGAGGGGGGGGGGGGGGGGGGGGGGGGGGGGGGGGGGGGGGCAGGGGGGGTTCGTTCGAACCCCCGAACCCTCCCCCCCCCCCCCCCCCTGGTTACGGCTGTCTTGCAGCACAAACTGTTAGGGATAATTAAGCCCAATAATATTGTAATCCTGTTTTGTACTCCTTGTCCTTGATAATCTTTTCTGCATTCACCTTTCTGACTTAGGTCTCGACGAAATCTTTTGTGCCACGTACAAAAGGTTACGTGGCACAAAAGACGGATTAGCCAGCATGGCATTGTACTAGATCTATCATATCAATTCTACTCCACGTGAAATGTAAATCTAACGTATGACATTAAATCTTAACATATAAGACGCGTCCATTATTTGAGGAGGGGAAACGCAACATTACATTCATGAATTTAGTGGAAATAGAGCTGAGCGGCGCAGAAAATTATACGGCTCTACATTAATGTCAACAAAACCCGCGCTAACGGCGGGAAGCGACCGATTAGGCGCTGCTGCACTAGCTCGAGCTAAAAAATAGCGCGCTAATTGGTGGATCGGGAAAATAGCCTGAAAAACAAAACCGGTCCTGCACTAGCTCAAGCTATTTTAAAATTTCGTTTTAACGACCAGACCCGACCTTGAACAAACAAGCCCGATGTATATTGCGCAACTGGTAACTACCGCTAGCTTCTACACGCACAGGTGCACGATTTCTAAATTAGCTCGAGCTAGTGCAGCACCGCGCAAAATAGCGCGCTATTTCGTGCTAAAACCGCAAAACAGCTCGAGCTTTTTCATAGATGACCCAGGTTTGAATTTCCTCCAAATTAGCGCGCTATTTGACCACAAAGTCGGATCTGCTCTGATCGAGTTAATTCATCAGATCACAAATAGCGCGCTATTTGAAATAGCTCGAGCTAGTGCAGCAGCGCCTTTACTTAGCGTACAAAAACTCGCCTTAGAAAACTTCCCTGTGGTAAAATGTTATTGTCAGTCGATCCGTTCGAGCAAATTACTCATGGGCATGAAATAAATAATTGAACTTTTATCATAGTTTTCGTAGGTAGATGCGACCAGATTGGGGAAAAAGACATTTTGGCAAGCCATTGTGCTAAAGTTGTAATCAGAATCTTTATTTCACACAGATTGATGTTCCTAACGATTATTGATATAAATAGTGATCTTGTCACATCTTGCGAAGACGCCGTCCACATGCGATATGCATGTGATATGCGGAAATATTGACCCATCGAGTAAAGATTCGTTTGTGATAATGTTCAAAGTGACAGGACTTTTTTTTAACCAATCGAAATGAATGTTCCATATTTGGAAAGCTGAGAATTCAAGCTTTTAAAAACTGCTTGATCATTAAGGTGTAATATAATTATGCGTAATCGAGGAAGATGACTATGATCTGAATTTGATCTGACTAGGATTTCGAATTGACACAAGTGACAGGACTTTTTTTTCCCCTTTGCAATAAGTTATTCTTATTTTTGAAAAATTCAGACTCTTAGCGTTCTTATACAAGATGATCATTTCTTTGAAAAGGTAGTTGCTCGCCATAATCAAGAAAACAAAGTGAAAAAACTGTGCAAAATACAAAATGTCTATGGCCGCGTTCGCTTTGCGTAGAGTGATAGCACCCTCTTCCCCTTAAGTTTACAACTAGAATTGATATGCTCCTGTCGCACAAAAAAAAAAAAAAAAAAAAAATCCTTCGCGGAGACAGAGGAGACAGATCTAGTTTGCCATGCTGGCCAATCTGTCTCAATTTTCTTTCCGCGAAGTGAGATACTACCCAAACTGAATTATGGCAATGTTTTGAAGTGGTCTACTTTTTCAATATAGTAGGCGAGTCCAGGAGGCAAAAAGGCCCCTTCAAGCTCCTCCTCCTATTCGTGGCGCAAAATAAAACAAAAAACAAACAAACAACGACAACAACAAACAAACAAACAAAAACAAAAACAAACAAACAGACCAAGAAATAAAATATATTTAAAAATTTTTTTTAAAAATAAGAAAATGCATTGCCCATGTTGCCGAGGGAGATCATATATTTAAACTATATAGGTTATCTTTATTTATTTCTTTATCACAGAAAATTTAGTAAAGTCTATAGCAGACCAATATGGTAGAAAGCAATAAAACTACCAGGAGCCTAGACTCAGGGATGGATTCCGCTTTGATTTTTCTGCCTTTTTAGTTACTTTGTTTGTGTGTTTTTTTTTGTTTTTTGTTTTTTTTTTTTTTAATAGGGGTACTTTGTGGGCCAAATCCAGATAAACATGTTCGGTCGATAGCCACATGCACAGCCTACAATAATCTTCAGTTCGAGTGAAGGATGTGGGCTTATCAAGAAGAAGAAGAAGAAGAAGTCAATTATTAAATATAAGCTAATACAATTATGTGACTCTCACTCCAGGGATCCAGGGAGGTGGAAGGGGACACCTCCCTGAGGGACCTCATCTATTTCCCACCGGTGATAGCGGAAATTAGACAGTTTTTGGAGATGAAACGTAGAAGATCAATAAACGATGAATATGAGTACCAATTTGAAAATATGGTAAAGATTATATTATGATAATAAATATTTAATGTAATAAAAGTTTAAAGAATTTTTATTTTTTATTTTAGAGACATTTATTTAAATTTTAAATTCTATTTTATATATTAAAAATTATTCTTACAGTCAAAAGAATAAAAAAAAAAAAATCATTACAACGATATTTGCTTTTATTAGATTGACAACGTCATGACTTCCGTATGTTGGATTACAGCGCAAAATTCTACTGGTCGTGAATTGGATCCATCAACTTGGAGCAGAAATTTGTTGTGATGATGTAGATAGATATTTATCTTGGACCTTGCAATGTCAAATCACGAGCAAAATACCTTTCCAGCTCGCCACATGGATATTGAAGGTGAGTTTGAGGGGAAATGGACCCGTAGATTAACATGATTTTTTAGGGGAAGGGTTAGGGAGAAGCGCAAGCCAGTGCCAGTCGACACTGGACAGTGTGCACGGTAAGGTTAGCTAGCCGAAGCGAAGGCGAAGGTGGGGTCGGATATGGACAGTCTGTCATGTCTGCATGTGCATGGGGTAGGCCCAGGCCTACTGGCGTACTGCTATTTGCATGACATGAATTAATTTGGGATTTTATGTTGACATGTGTGGGTTGAATTATGACTGTGTATAAAATGGTGTCGAGTTAAGCAAGTGAATTAATGAGACTAGATATAGATCTATTCAATGGTGATTTTGAATCCGAGGCGAGGTCCAAGTTTGCTGATTCAGTTGACATGGACATGGTTGAGTGACGTACGCGTGTTCGTCGTGAGCAGAGTCAGTGTGACATGACTGTGCCACATTGAAATTATAGTAGGCCAATATTGTAGATCTATATGTTATGGAATCGTTAACATAATTTAAAAATATGTTACCTTTTGAGTTTTGTTTGACACCTTGCCATGCTTGCTTCTAACTTTAGTTTTAGCCGTAAAAAAAGGAACTTTGAAATTAAAAACCACTTTTTGCTATAACGGGCCGGCGCGCCTGTATTATGCGAATGTGTAGGGGTATACTCTGACTCCATCCACTTTAGCACGTATTTTGCAGTGCATAGATTTAGAACCTGTGTAGCTTCAGGACCCCCTGCCATATATGTAACGTTAGAAGGATGAAACTTTGGAGATAATATTTAAAAGGTGACTTAAAAATCAGAAACGGGTCTGAAAAATAAGACAAGGTGGTCACAAAATATCTTTTAGTTCCTTCTTCAAGATTTAACTTAGTTTTATTTCGACACACTCAACTTTCCAAAGTGAAAGGTCCACAAAAGAGAATCAATGTTATGAAAATAAGATAATGAGTTGATGAGAAATAATCCAGTCATGCACCTGGTTTCAAAGTAAATTGATATAAATAAATAGCTTAATTAGATGGTCTATTTATAGAGCGAGAGACCGCCGCTATTTAAATAAAGACATGAATAAATATCTAAAATATTTGACTTGCTGAAAGAACTGAGTTCAGTCCAAAAAGATCCGCGAAAAAAAAATCCAAGATCGCGAAGTTGCACGAAGTCGAAGCGAAGACGACGAAATGCGAAAAGAAGAAAAAATAGCGAGATGATAGCGAGATGATAATCCGCAGAAAAGAAGTTGATGGAGTTGCTGTCACATCACGGAAGATGAGGACGATGGCCTCTGACTCTGATGACGTCGCACAATGGGCAGACAGAGCAGTGATGAAGACAATGACGAGCAGGATAAAAGAAAAGATGCATGATGAAAGTTAGATGTCGTCTGATAGATTTCGTCGAGTAGAAAAACCTTACGCACGATGGGCGTAACTTAGACCTCGAGAATAAATTGAAGATAAAAGACGAGTTGCAGTAAAAGCCAAAAGTTCAGACTAATAAATGGTATTAATCTGCAGGATAAAATTGAGTTCAAGTTCAAAGATGGTGTAGAATAAACATCGAGTGATGACGAGATGCACGATGGGCAAAAACACTCGAAGTAAAAACCAGATGAAACTTGAAGTTAAATGACGAGACAGTGAGTTGCTCGAGATGAAGAGTTGATGATGTAACGATGATGAAGATAGTAATTTGCTCTAGATAATCACGGATAGAAAGTCCGATGACACAGTGAGTCGGTCAAAATGCAGGGCGAAATCCAAAGAGCCAAAAATATGATGAAAGTTACAAAATCAAGTGATGAGTAGAAATCATGAAATGCAGGAAAATATAAATCCAAGCACAGTAGTAAAAATGAAGTTGAATTAAAAGTTGATGAATAAGTGAAGAAATAATACGAGCTCAAAAGAGATTGAAAATAACAAGGCTGGACTGTAAAGCCTCGAAAATAAAAGAGCTCCAAAAATAATTGATCTTTCCTTGAAGAGGATCAGAAGGCGACTGACGAGAAAAGCTTGAAATAGAATCTCTAAAAATGTTGACAAAGTTAACAACCAATAAGAATTTAGATTGAATTGACCAATAAGAATTGCGCATTAGAAAAACAATAGAAACAGTTAATGACAGAGCACCAAATATTTGTGCTAGATGAGCTGCTTAAAATATTAAATTGATGAAAATTGCTGCTTGTCAATAATTATTGAATTGAAGAATATGAAGCATTAATAAATTGCATTTATGACAATATAAATGATTGCAAATATAATAAATTTATGATTAAGTAAAAAGGTAAAAATACATTACAAAATTTGACAAACAATAGTGAATGGGATCGCCACGCAAACGCAAGAATTTGTTGACAGCAACGCGCACGAAAGCTAATGAATTTGCATGCGATTATGATGCAACAAAAGAATAACGCGCAGCTAAAAAATAGGCCAGAAATGAATGCGGATGCGTGAAGATCAGATTGAAGATTGAGGTGAAGGAACTTTAACACTATTTACATTGTACAATAACAAAGGGTCATTCCATCTGGATTCACCCAATGGGTTACACCCTACCGTCTCAGAATTTGCTCAAATTTGGTACACATAAAATTTAACATTACCTTTCAATGAAACAAAAAAAATTAGCGTAAACGGTCCGTCGGTTTCCAAACTATGGCCCGCCCTTTTTGATTTGTTTTGGCAAAAGTGGGTGTGACCTTCCATTTCAACGGCACAATGCGCCTGAACTGGTTGACCAATTTTTGTGAAACTGGTACCATTCAAAAGGAAATTCAAAGAGAAATTCAAAAATGGTATCAAAAATATTATTGGAGCAATTTCAAGTGCTATGACCTTTGACCTTTCCTTTAACCTTGATTTTGACCCCCAGACGAATAATATTTTTACTTTATTTTTATGTATGTTAATTGTCAGTATAATATTAACATAACATGTAAATATCTAGGATGATATTTTATTTCTTCACCTTTAAAAACTCTTTTAAATGTAATTTTCAAAGTTACTGTTACCCCCACATACTGATATTTGTGTTGGTAATGTGTGTACAAGTCTCCATTATAGGCTTACTTGAATACTTCCAAACTGAAGTTAAATTACATTCAATTAAAACAGGATACTAAACTTTTCAGGTAATAAAGGCAACATTGAACACAATAATAATGTATTGTATACATGTACGTAGACTCCATTTGCATATGAATAGAGGACATTTGTTCAGCCCTTTTGATTGGGTGCAATAGGTATACATACCAAATTATCAGAAATCTGCCGTTTTGACAGAAACAAAATGCTTCCTACATGTAGTCAGCTCTACTGTCCCAAAATGGATACATCCTTGAATCGTTGAAGCATCAGAAACAGATATGGAATACTTTAATGGTATTTGATGTAATGTTTACTTCAGTTTGAAAGTATTCATGTATAATGGAGTCTTTTGTACACATTACCAACACAAATATCAGTATGTGGATGGTAACAGTAACTTTGAAAATTACATTTAAAAGTTTTTAAAGGTGAAGAAATAAAATAATCATCCTAGATATTACATGTTATGTTAATATTATACTGACAATTAACTAACATAAAAATAAAGTAAAAATATTATCGTCTGGGGTCAAAATCAAGGTTAAAAGGAAGGTCAAAGGTCATAGCACTTGAAATTGCTCCAATAATATTTTTGATACCATTTTTGAATTCCTCTTTGAATTTCCTTTTAAATGGTACCAGTTTCACAAAAATTGGTCAACCAGTTCAAGCGCAATGTTGCCGTCGAAATGGAAGGTCACACCCACTTTTGCCAAAACAAATCAAAAAGGGTGGGCCATAGCTCAGAACCGACGACCGTTTACGCTAATTTTTTGTTTCATGGAAAGGTAATGTTAAATTTTATGTGTACCAAATTGAACAAATTCTGAGACGGAAGGGTGCAAAATTGCACTTCATTGGGTGAATTGGCATGGAATGACCCCAAAGCAGAAAGTTGAGCTGCTACAAAACCACAAGCTGAACTGGAAGCCTGGGGGCGTTTCACGAAACCGTCATAAGTCTAACTCTTCTGACTAAATCGGAGATAGTGAGCAACTTGTCCACAGGCGGTTCACGAAGCCCTCTCTGCCAAGATCAGGACAACAAGCTGACCAAATACTTATGACGGCTCCCGACCTGTCAATATCGTTTGAGAGAGCGCTGATACAGTCCATCAAACGCAATTTATGGCAAGCCATCGTTTGGGCGAATTGTATTTGCCGCGACATTCTTGATTTTTCATTTGTTCACAATAAATGTAACAACCTCAGGTTTAGGTCTAATATGCAGAAAAAATGGTTGTTAACGATCGAGTGCTTTTATTAATCCAATATTTATATTAGTAAATATATCCAGTCAAGAATAATAGATTGAGTAAATTGCAAAAGCATATATTTTGCCTATCATAAAGCTACAAAAAGAGACCCGTAGAGACTACCGTTGGTAGTAAAAATCGATCTACAGGGTGACCCAGAAAAAAGGAAACCCAAGTTTGATCATCAATAATTTAAAATATTACCATGTGATTATAAAATTTATATCACTGGAAAGTGCAACTCATACACATTTTAATGATACCCCGTTCAGCTCACCAATGTCACGCATCACTGAACCTCATTGTTTTGAAAATGTCTTGCAAAAATGTGAGTGGTTCACTTTCACGCTCATTGAGATGGGTTGCTGCAATGTGCCTAAAAAGGAATCCAACTTCATCATCAATCATTTTTAAAAACATGACAGTAGTGATTATGACGTTTATATCACTGGAAAGTGCCACTCATTATCATTGTATTGATATCTCTTTCAGCTCACCAATGTCACGCATCACTGAACGCCATTGTTCTGAAAATATCTTGCAAAATTGTGATTGATGCACTGTCATGCTTCTTACATTATCCATGGGGAACTGAAGGTTCTCTGGGTTGTCGTGACCACAACATGTTGAAATTACCTGGATGGTAGATAAGGACTAAATAAGTAAAACTTCCAACCATTTATTCAACTCATTTATTTAAGTCACTGGATGCTTACTTAGATTTTGTTAGGAATCTTTGAAGCAACTCATCTCAAGGAGCATGAAAAAGAACCTATCACAATTTGCGAGACAATTTTCAAAACAATGGGTCAGTGATGCATGATATTGGTGAGCTGAGAGAGGTATCATTACAATAGGTAATGAGTTGTACTTTCCAGTATATTGAATTCTTAATCACACACTGAATATATTCTTGAAGTTATTGATGATCAAAGTTGGTTTCCTTCCAGGCACATTCACACACCATCTCAGGGTGCATGAAAGTGAACCACGCACAATTTACAGACTTTCAAAACAATGGTATGGATGCGTTGACATATGGTGAGTGAGCGGAGGTATCATTAGAAGGCTAATGAGTTGCACTTACGAGTGACATTATTAAATTTCATAATCACCATTGGAATATTTTTGAAATTATTGTTGATCAAAGTTGGGTTTCCTTTTTTCGGAAACACCCTGTATAGTCCCAAAATATTTTTAATAAGTAATTTTGAATATATATATTTTTTAAATTACAATGCACTTTTGATTTCTTTTTGTCAGCAAACAGAAAATTTAGGAAAAGCCTCAATTTAGCTCCATTTTCTGCTGATATAATTTTTCATAGTCTGATTTACGAAACTATGAAATTAGCGCATCCGGGGGTACCCATCTCATGTTCTGACGTGGTCTTATTAATATCATGATTGACACCTTCTAAATATAAGCAGTAAAGGACAGTGTGCGTTTTAATACGCATTATTTAAATTTTACGTAATTTTATGAGTTTTCATACTGTTATTGACCGATTTCATCACTTCAATTTTCGATAATATTAAAAAGTTTGCTAAAACAAAATGTCTAAATATCAGCGAAACCGTGATTAAGGCAATTACGGTACGGTACTCGATGACATCATCTCCGATAATATCGATATTACAAATTGTCTAGCTCAGAAGAGCTTCGTGTAACCGACTTAGTAAGATTGGAGCTAACTCCGTGGTTGGCGGATAAAGATATGACTAACTTGTCCATGGTTTCGTGAAACGCCCCCCAGACTGCTGAGACTACAGCACTCTTCCAGTATCTTGGGTAAAGGTAAGGTACACGTGTATAATGGGGGAGAACAAAGAAAGGGATTCTGGACTGAAAACTAACTTTGTCATAATGATATTTGAAATATATTAAAATTGTAAGCGGCTTATAAAAGGGCCATTCCATGGTAACTCGCGTTACAAATAACCGGTATACCCGGTTGTTGTATGTCCGGACAAGGCAGCAATTTTAGGACCTTTGAGATCAATATTTCATTAATCGATTGAACGTAATATCAAACAATATATATCAATGCACAAATATTCACAAATATTTTTGCTATTTACTGCACAAATTTTGAAGATAAGATCGGAGCTAGTAGATGATTGTTTTTATCTGCTTATATGTGTCCGGACAACTTGACCCCCCCCCCCCCCATCCTACCTTTCAAGATTAAGACCCTTTGTTTCAAACTGCTATATCTAGTGTGGGTATGGCCATCGGGGTGGGTCAAAAAGTGTTGACATCTCAGCTCAAACTCAAACTACAAATGATATTATGTTTAAGCATTGCTCGGCATTACATTAGTATCATAGACCTAAATGTCCTTGGAAATATGGGCCATTTAGTAGACTAAATTTTGATGAAGTTATTGACAAAAATTCAAAACTATGTTACATGGACTTCATGTCCAATGACATAAGTTATTGTATCATATTTGGTCATACACAGTCACTTCAAATTCCACCAGCTATATTGACCAAAATGTTGATAATATGCATATTGACTTGATTATTATAGTTAGCCAATATTCAAGTATCGTGGTGCGCGCTTAATTTTTAAGAGAAATATAAAAATGTTATCACTATTGTGACAGAAGTCCTATCAAATGTCACAAACGTAAGTAGTAAAGGACTTGATGTCCATGTAACGTAGTGAAACAAAAACTCTGCTAATGACATATTGTGAAGTCCTGAGTAAATTTTAATAAGACATTATCATCCTGTACTGACAGTAATCAAAAAATCCTTATTTTGTATAACATAATACAGTGTTGCCATAATAGAAATTATATAAATAACTATGTTACATGGACATCGCGAAGTCCATGTCACTCGTAGTGATAGCTTATTGGAAATTTCAGGTACTTTAATAGTGCCCACCTAGAAGAATGTAATTTTTGAGGGTGTAAGATCAAGCCCTTAATTTGTATTGAGTACAAAATTGAAACCAAATAAGCTACTATTTTAAATAAATGAATGTCAAGATGAAAAATTACCCCAACCCGATGGCCATACCCAGTTACCTTGCACCATTGTAAAGTAGACATAGAAATAACCAATGGATTGAAAAGAAAAATATTGGACAAGCGCGTTCAGATTCTTGGTCGTTGAACTTCAGTAACTCGCGTAACGCAAAAAGGACGTGGTCAAATCGATGATGCTTATTGTTGAATTGTCCTTAAGTATACCATGTTGAACTTTTCTATCTTGACTAAATTAATATATTTCTAACCTATCAAATTGCATCAAAGTGATAGATAATAATTGAACTTGGTTATATGACGGGAGCGTTAATGTCTGCTGACTGTCGCGTACAGGTTTTCCATACTAAATCAGCACATGTGTTATTTTTGAATATGAATTTCCTGTGACCTCAGTTTTTGATTGTTTTGAATTAATTGTGACATATATTTTCCAGAGATTGTCCAGTTGAAAAAATTGCAAATAAATATCCTAATATCTCTGTTCAGATTCAACAAACTTTTTATAAAATTGCTATGTTCCTCATGTGTTTCTAATCTAGTAGCTGTTTCGTTTGGATCTCCTAATAAGGGACATCAATTGAAGGTAATAAAATTATCTGTGTCCTTCGCCAATTTAATTATAATTCTCATATAAAGTTTTAAAGCCCAAAGTAATACCTGAATGTTTTGAGAATACGGTTAATAGACAGAGATTAATAATGGAGGAATGGTCCATACTTTGGCTCTGATCCTAGGGAATGGCTCATAAAAGTTATTTTCACGGCACATGTGTTGTCCTTACGGATAACCTTTTATATTTCATGTCAAGATGGTTCAATATCAAAAGGAATTTATCAACAGAGGAATTAGAAATGGTATGGAAAATTTATGTAGGATATATTGCAAGATTTTTGAAATGCTATATGACCTTTTGACCTTATCCTTAATCCTTGATTTTTGACCCCCCGGTTGACGAATTATTATTTTACCTGATATTATGTTATTAATTGTGGCCAGTATAATAAGGTCTAGACATTATTACATGTATAATAGTCTAGGATATTTTGAATTTCTTTAAACCTTAAGAAATCTCTTTTAAATGTAATTTAACAATTTTACTGTTCAGTTCTCTGACACATATATCAACAATGTAGGAAGCTATTTTGATATTCTGACAAAACCAACAGCTTTCTGATTTTGATCTATATATGTGTAATATGTTTTACTGTTGATACCTATTGATCGCCTCCGAATCAAGGCGGTTTAAGACAATGTCTCTATTCATTTCAAGCATAATTGGAGTCTAGGTATGTATACATTTTATTATTGTTGTTAATGCTTTCCTTTACAAGTAGAGGATGTTACTGTTCAGATCCCGAATTCATGTTGTTGTGATATTGTTGTTGGTGATCGTGTTGATACAAGTCTGCCATGTAAGTAGGCCGTACTGTGGAAGGTACTCCAACTGAAATTACATACTACGATTAAAACAGGAATATCACATTAAATAGTATTCGGTGTAAGTGAAATCAGTTAAACAATACATGTAACTGTGACAATGTATTGACTCGCATTTGCTTATATGAAGTTAGAGACATTTGTGTAGGCCTTTTGATTGGGGTGGCAGTCAGGTGGATAGAACTCATAGGTATATCGATCAGTAAAGCTGTGGTTTTGTCAGAACGAAAATGCTTCCTCTGTAGTAGCTGACAGAATAGTTGCAAATTATTTCATTTTAAGAGTTTTAAATGTAGAATATATAATAGTCATCTAGACTATTTAATGTTATTGTTTAATATTACACTGAGAATTACATCATAATATCAAGTAAAAATATTATTTGTCTGGGGGTCAAAATCAAGGTTAAAGGAAAGGTCACAAGGTCATAGCATTTTAAATTGCTCCAATAATATTTTTTCATACCATTTTTGAATTCCTCTTTGAATTTCCTTTTGAATGGTACCAGTTTCATAAAAATGGGTCAACCGGTTCAGGCGCAATATGCCGTTGAAAGTGGAAGGTCGCGCCCATTTTTGCCAAAACAAATCAAAAAGGGCGGGCCATAACGCGGTAACCGATGGACCGTTTACACTAATTTTTTTTTGTTCTTGTGAGGGTAATGTTAAATTTTATGTGTACCAAATTTGAGAGAATTCTGAAACGGAAGGGTGCAAAATTGCACTTTCATTGGGTGAATTGGCATGGAATGAAAGAAGCTTGTTTTTATTTTTTTCTTTCAGGGGGTGGGGCCTTGATCATATCTTTGACTTGATAATACATGTACATGTACATGTAGTAGTAGTGTAAAAAAAAGAAGCAAAAATCAGAGTTTGTAATATGTCGTGCACAAAAAGGTAAGGCATTTTGAAGGCTTAGCTATTAGGGCAGTGTACTTGCAATTCATTTTATCTTTAAAAAAGGAGTTTAACTTTAATAAGATTCTCCGTTCTTAACCCATGTATCAGGTGGGGTGCTGAGCGTCCAGCAGAGGGTAGGGGATCTGGAGTCTACCCTACAGGCTATCCTGCAAGAGCGTACTTGCATTTTACTTTCATTTTAACTTTTAAAAAAGGAGATTACCGGTAATTAAGATTCTCTGTTCTCCTTTGACCTTATCAGGTGAGGTACTGAGCGTCCAGCAGAGGGTAGGGGATCTGGAGTCTACCCTACAGGCTGTCCTACAAGAGAAGAAACTACAAGAAGAAGACTTTGCTCAAAAGAGGGCAAAGTTCAAAGAGCTCTACTTGACCAGAGAACGTGAGTATCTTAAAACTTCAAAGAACACCAGGGGCCCGTTTCTCGAAACCGTCATAAGTCTAAGTTCGTGAACACCCCATTGAAACATGTGTTAATTCTACAACATGTGCCCCTATGGGTTGTCCAAGAACTTACAATTATGACAGTTTCGAGAAACAGGCCCCAGATAGACTTGTAACGCCATGTTTATAGCTAGTCGCTCACCTCTTTGCATCATATGACATTTGCCCCGTTACACAAATGTTTGCGTTTGATGTAAAATCGACTGCAAATCTATTCCCGAGTATCTGTGTTGTACGCAACAATCGCAAGCTCTATTTTATGGGGCCGTTACCTACATGTACATGTATGTTGTATGAAGGAGGTTCATTTCTTTATGAGGATTAAGGTGGCAAGAAGTTCTAACAGACGTACACATGAGACCAAGAAGCAAGAATTGGCATAGATCTGAGAACACAGGCTACGGGACATGCACTTGCAAAAATATGGATAAATTGCAGAATTTACTAAATTTTGGGCAATCTTGTGTGTCAGAATGGTATTGATCTTGTCCGCATTTGTTAATTTTTGTTGTGACTTCAAAAATATTGTTGTAGAGAGAGGCATATTTGTGTACATGTGCATTTTTCTTTCACATTTTAGAGTGGTTATGACCAATACTCCATCAAATGATGCCTACATGTACCTTTGTGTAAACTTTATACCATACTATGTAGTCAGGAAAAAAACAGCATTTTACATGAAGATAAGTCAGCTACATGTACCAAGCTTCAGAAAATGAAAGGGAGAGGTAAAACAAAAACGATGTAAAACAATATTATTTTCCTCTAAATAGAAAAGCAGTTTCTGTTAATCTACTCATGTATTGTTTTAAAATATGATTTCTGACGAAATTACCTCTATGCAACTTGTTTGTAGCGTAAAATGTTGAATGCATATGAATAATGCTATACAGATTACCATCATTATATGCTACTTTGTAATCTGACAATATCTGTGATGTACATATAGCAGATACATCCTTTGCCATGTCAAGAAACACAATTGATGTAGATTTTTTATTTCTTGGTCTGTTCTATGAATGGTCATCTCATAGACAGAGAGGACAGTTTATGAAACAGACAATGATTTCTCACAAAATCTAATGACCTTTAGTGACTGACTGACTTTACTTTATTATTGTTTTTTACTCTTCTCAGAGGAATTGATCAAAGAGGTGGATAACGTCAAAGAAGAGAAGGATAGATTGAGCGAGGAATTAGCTGGTCTCAAGGCGGCTGCATCAGTCATAGAGAGTAGCAAAGATGAGGAGATCAAGGAAGTCAAGCAAAAATGGACAGATGAGGTTGCATCACTCCAACAGATCGTCTCTCGTAAGTTTTGGCAATGTTTGTAATTGTTTCGGTCGGGTAGGTCCTTTAAGGTGGTATTTCACGTTTCAGAGATGTCTCTGAGAATCTGAGACAGAAATATATTATTTGAACATGTTCAACTTTCCTGTGACTCGTGAGACATTGCGGAGACTCAGGAGACAATTTTGCGACGAGTCTCAGATACGTCTCAAACTAATCTCAAACGTTTTTTTAACCCATCTCATGCATGGTAAGTCAGATACCACTATTATTGACTGTGAGGAATACACTTATAAAAGGACATTTTGGACATGTTTTGTTGTCCATTTATGGCAAAATATTATGTTTACTTGCATTTCAAAAGATCTTTTTTTTTTTTGGGGGGGGGGGGCTGAATTTTAAAGCAAATTTGTAAAATAGCTGAAATTCTCTTTGACCAGAATATGTTCACCCAAAGACTACACAAATATATCCATACACGTATTTAATTGAGCAGATGCCATTGTATGAAATAAAAACAACAACATGAAAATGAGGCTGAGCATAAATTTACTTATTTATTCAACAGGAACACTGCCACATCATCACTCATGCATAAACTTTTGATTTACAAGCTAAGTCAGTCACTGCACAAACCAATATAAAACAATTTTTTAACTTGATAACTTTTCACGTATGATCTATAATTTCTGTACCATCAAATTATTTCACCTACATGTACATGTGTATAGACTCATGTAATCATACCATAACAGAAATTCTTTGTGACAGCAAATGTTATGGGTAGCGTTTGCCCGACGGTCTCCCATCGACCGTTTTTATTAACGGTGATGATAAAAAAATCATCAGACCTTAACAGAATTGGTCTTCTTAAACTTATATTATATAGTGACACCACTGGCGCCATTTTTCTTGTAACACTAACAGCATACATGCATACTTAGAATCTGAGATTTTTTGGTAACAAATACCAACTGTGGCATGCAAGGTGTCTTTTCCATCCCCAGTATCCATGTTTACATCATAATTATCCAACCCAAGCCCTTTGCCAAGGCTGGGATCAAGTGACATACTGTCATGAGTATCATGATCTTTATCTTCGACAGAGTACACAAACTCAGTCTCTAATGCTTTCACTTCATCATAACTCAGTGAGTGCTCCAGATGATTTAGAATTCGTAAGACCAGTTTGGAACTAGTGAGAATTTGTAGTGCCAATCCATGTGGTGTGTTTTCAAGGTCGCACTGCACTTCTCAGGGTATTGTAGACAGCATATGAAGACATAGCTGTCATCTTCCTTTCCATTTCATCGTAAATCAGTGAGTGCTCCAGAATTCGTAAGACCAGTTTTGAACTAGTGAGAGTTTGTAGTTCCAATCCAAGTACGACATGTTTCCAAGGTCGCACTGCACTTCTCGTGGTATTGTAGACGGCATATGAAGGCGTAGCTCTGTTATCTTCCTTTCCATTTCATCGTAACTCAGTAGACGATTCAGAATTCGTAAGATCAATTTGGAGCTAGAGAGAGTTTGTAGTTCCAATCCAAGTACGGCGTGTTTCCAAGGTCGCACTGCACCTCTCGTGGTATTGTAGACAGCATATAAATACATAGCTGTCATCTTCCTTTCCATTTCATCTTAAATCAGTGAGTGCTCCAGACGATTGAGAATTCATAAGACCCATTTGGAACTATTTAGAGTTTGTAGTTCCAATCCAAGTTCCGCTTGATTCCAAGGTCGCGCTGCACCTCTCTTGGTATTGTAGACAGCATATGAAGACATAGCTGTCATATTCCTTTCCATTTTATCACTTTGAGAAGATGCCTGAAGACCAGACAAGAGTGTTCGGTAAAATAGTAACAGTTCTTCCAGAAGATCTGGTGAATACGCCTTCAGTGATGACACAGATAATAATATTATCTAATTACAACCAATACATTCATCATAAAACAGGTTGGAGTTTGTACATTAAAAAAAACAACAACAAGAGAAAACATCAAAATACATACATGTGCATACAGTTGGTGTTTCCCACTTCGACAGATCCTTGATCACAGCTCGAAGATGAAGTGCTTTATTTTAAAAAGAAGTTGCATGTAGATTGACCCTTTAGTACTGAGAGGTTCTGTTTAATTGGGCTTCGTACTCCTCAGACTTTCCTGCCAAAAAACGATGCATTTGAAACATGTTGAATACAAAAAAAAATATAATAATAATAACACAAGTTGATTTACCACATCATGTTAAAAGACCATTGCAGAGCGGATACATGCGGTTTTGAGGAGAAAATTGACAACAAGTTTTTTGCAGGGCTAGAGGTATGCATGTAGGTATAGAGCAAAAATGGGAATGTGGTTACAGGTAGTTTGCAGCTCGTAAGCTGAAGGGTGGTTAAGGGCAGTTTTAAGGCTAATTGGTTAAAGTAAACCCTGGTCTGAATCTTCATAGATACATGAGCATAAGGGTAAATTGAAGCATGATGGTACCGTTTGCCGTGCAATGGCAACATACTTCATGCATGTTTACAGAAAATCTACTGTAGTGTATGTTTAAATTATTTTCATTTTTTTTGTGAAGAATAACATATTAAAAAAAGTTCCTGGCAAAGGAGCACACTTCAAATGCTCTCATACAATGTTGTCATATAATGACGAAAAACGGTTTAAATATTCAAGTGAACGATTTGTTTAGTCTGAGTAGAATTGGGTCAATTCCTTATAATTTTGGTGATTACAAATCTCACTGCACATAACAATTCTTAGGTGATTGCTATAAAACAATCAAAATTAATTAATTAGACAATTTCTTCCATGATTCAATTTCATGACCACAACAGTAATTTCCCTTTAAAGTATACAAATGTACTTTGTTGACAGAGGATGTACATGTATGCATGAACAGATATATGTAACCTACATTACTTCATTAATTAGGGTCATAATGTTGTACTGTTTATTGCATGGTTGAATTATGATTGAATGTGATCATTTATCATACATGAGATGTCATGCCTAAAATAGCCTTTAAGGTGAAGTGACTAAGCACAGATTAGGTGCATAAGATACAGGAAATCAGGAACACATTACATGTACACCGGTAGGCGGTGCTCCATTAGACTGATAGTACTGCATTAATTTTGATTCCATGATTTAGCCAGATCAGAAAATATCAGGATTTTTCTTTCAATTAGAGTACAAAATTGCACAAAATGTACATGTAAGCCAAAATCATCGTAGACTTTGTGCTTTGCGTTGTTAGATCTGTAATCCATAACCCCAAGCTCATTTGCATCAGTTTCAAGTAAACTTTTTTTGGCAAAAAGTGCAGGAGCCCTTTGTTGCACTAAACCCTTGTATTGATGTAGTACCAATTGTTCTTCATGTCCCAAGCTAATAAGGCTAATCTATCATTTCCTTGATAACATTTTGTTTCAATTTCTATTAGACATCAAGTGCATTGATTTAGAAAAAAAAAAAACATGAATTTGCAGTAAACTGTTTTTTGAAATTCAATGTACTCAATGTAAAAAGCTAGGGTCATGGACATGAAGGGTACCATGGAAACTCTTTTAGGTCCTGGGGGCCAGATATTTCGTGTATCCGATGAGTTATACATTCTTTGAAGGTTTCACTGGTGGTAGAACGATAAGCAGGTGTAGGTTTCACAGTACACCAAGTATTCTTTCTTTAGGTTATGAGTGGTGCTGAGGACCTACCCAATCTTGACGTTTCGGTGATTATGTTCTCACCGTCTTCAGAAGTTTTTACAATATAGTTGGATTTTGTTTAAACTTGCAAAAAAAGCTTGTTTTATCAGATCTCTTTCCATGAATATAGTGGGTTCCTCTGTATTACTGACATCATAAGAGATCTTATCTTTAAAAAAAATGGGTTATGGTGATATTTTGTATCTCTTCATGTACACAATCTACTTTTTTTCTGTTCACCCTGTAGATACAGCAGCAATAACTGCAGAGGAGACGGCGATGACATATCTAATGGAGAGAGACAAACTTCTAGCACTCAATGATAAACTTACTCAGGAGCTTCAAGAGCTTAGTCAGAATCAAGTCGGAGAAAAGTAAGTCAATTCATACATGAGATAATATTAAAGGTGTTGGTCAAAGTCATAGATTTGGTGGAAATGTGCTTTCTTTGATACATGATCAAAGATGAATTCGCTTTATACTGTATAAATGTTTTTTTCGCCGTGGTTGTATTTTGATAATATCGCAAGTCAGTCATCACATAGAATCTTTTTCAATGTAAAGCTATTGATAGAAATGAAAACATCAAAATCACAAAATTTTGCTCTTGTGAATTTCCCCAACTTTAATATAGTAAAAATATCTAATTCACTAAAATATTGCCTCATAATCAGCATTATCTGCCTGGACGAACAAATCTGTTTCCCCCTTTTAAATAGACTGACCTTCTTTGGTAATTCTCAAGATTGAAGATGTGTCAGCATGTACAACCATACCTGTGATTTTTAATTTTGGAAATATCTTTATGTAAAGTAATTGAGTATGTCAAGTTACATCCTCTTCTTTCCAGAACAATGACATCTTCCGGAAGTGCAGGCCTTCTGACAAGCATGACCAAATCATTCCGGAATTTGACTAGCGCCACCACCAGTCCATCTCCTACCAGGGAAGAGAAGCCTCCTCTGCCGCAGACCCCTGTCTCTCCATCAGCGCAAGACAATCTAGAGCAGAGTATGCTGAAGGTATGTATATCCACCTTGTCTAACAGCAGTTGGTCCTACATTAATTCTTTGATTGTCTAATATCATATGGTCTAGTTACCGATTCATTTAACCAAATTATCTAATTGCATTGTTTGCTTGTGGGATGAGACGAAACGTGCATTAAACGTGCATATGATAATATTATGTTTAAACATGGCAGTAGAAAAATTATTTTGTATAATTTTGGTTTCCTTATTGCTTCGTTCAGGCACAGAAAGATTCAGAGTTGCTTCGCGCTGTTGTGGTTCCCCTGGAGCATGAGATAGAGAGTCTGAAGCAAAGACTATCAGATAGTGGCAATGAAAATAGACTCCTACAAGCAAGGCTTAGGGTATGTAAACATACATTTATTCTGAGATCACTAGTTTTTTAAAGCTTTGTTTAATCATTTTTATTTTGACACTGAAATGTTTTTATTATAAATAAATTAGAAATTAAGATTTGAGAAACTTTTCAACATTTTTTTATATCCTGAAAGTTTCACTATCAGAATTTTAAATGAATTTGGCATAGACTGAGGGGGGAAATCTTTACAAGTGACAGAAAATTTTTTTTGAGGGAAAATATCATGAGCAATATTTTAAGAGTATATTGTGGCTCAGTTCTGCATATCAACAAAAATGACAAAGGTTGGTTTAAGAAAAAAAAAATCATCTTACTGAGATGTATCTTTTTAAAATGCTTACATTACATTTATATTCATATTACACTCATTTGGACTCCTATCCAACTTAAGTTTTCTTGAAATAATTGAATGTCGATAAAACCTGCATTTGTGCACCATATTTTAGGGCAGTCCATACGTTTGTCCGGCCTGTTTCTCCTCTTGAAATAAGAAGACGATATGATTACATTTTGGAGTACATAAGTCAGAGGTCAACTTTAATATGAAATTGTAGGTATTGGCCTTGTTTGTGGGATATCTCATGAACTGTTTTATTAAATTTTTTATGATTACAGAAAGCCATTGGTAGTAAAGACTTCAGCGATGCTGTACCAACGCCTGATAACTATGGCTCTGAGATCACAAAGGATGATATCAATGTTATGAATGAGAAGGTAAGAAATTAGAAGACTGGATGTAGGGAAGTACTAAAACTTATGAAAGTGCATTTTGAGTGCCAGGACAATGAAGTCTCTTAACTGTATATTGAAAGTGATATATGTGCAGTATGTATTAATGTTTAAATGGTTTTAAACATGTGATTAAGGGAATGTTATGAGTGTTGACAAAGACAGACATGTTAGATATAATATTAGGTTACCCCAAGCCTTTTTAGTGCTCCTTTAGCTTTGAAATTTAAAGGAGGAGTCCGGGCTGAAATGAAAAAGTTTTGTAAAATTAGGTAAAATTCATCAAGCACAACACAGAAAATTTCATCAAAATCGGATGAAAAATAACAAAGTTATGCATTTTTTTATGTCTTGATTTATTTTGTAAAACAGTTCTTGGCAATTGTCCCATTGTCTCATTTGAATATTTGAATATTCAAATGAGCAAACTGATGATGTCACAGTCCCCCTACTTCTTGTGTATTTTATTATATGAAATCCTATTTATCTCATTTTTCCATATATTGCGTATACAGAAATCTGTACCTCATACTGAAATAAGTAAAAGCACTTGTGACCTTGAACATTCCACAAGGATTAATCCGTGTTTTTATGTCCTTGGGGCAGAAAATCTTGATAATTGGTATTTCATACAATAAAATCAAAGAAAGTAGGGGGACTGAGACATCATCAGTTTGCCAATTTGAAGAACTGTTTCATAAAAAAATTCAAAACCTAAGAACAATTCAAACTTTGCTATTTCTTATCCGATTTTGATGAAATTTTCAGTGTTGTGCTTTTTTGATTTTACTTTATTTTTCTTATAATGCAAACTCCAGCCCGAATGAGTCCTTTAATTAAGATTGTACTCAATTTGTATGTTTTTATTATTCAATATATATTATGAAATGCAGAAAATAGACACCATGACCAGAGAAAAGCTAATGCACAGTCTTCTCTCATTATAAAAAGTACATAGAACAAGATTATGATATAACATGGTGATTCTCTTGATTACAATGTCTATGTGCATGTGTTCAATATTATATAAATAGTGCATGCTCTACCATGCAACATACTAGATTATGTGCACGACAAATACTAAATTATCCCGAGGGCACATTTATTTCACCGAGGCCGTAGGCCGAGTTGAAACAGATGTGCACGAGGGATAATTTAGTATTTGGAGTTCACATAGTTAGTAATGTTGCATTAATAGAGCATGCACTATTTATTATAGTAAATAGACCCCTAGATATTTGACCTTGCCTAATCTGGTTTTATCTTTGCCAATGTTTGCCAAACTTTTGGTGCTAATTAAGCTATTGTGACGTATATTGTTGCTCCGCGTATCTATTGTTGTGCGCACCATTTTACTGTTATTACGCGCTAGCGCAACAAAGCAATCGATTTCGCCATTCATTTTAACACAGGATAAAACCGTTCAATATAACAAAAAAACCGTTCAATATAACAAAAACCGTTCAATATAACAAAAACGTGAATGACACGTGACATCATTTCAACCAATCACAACTCGTAAAATACTACCACTATTTACTATAACAAGGTATTGGACTTTGTTCCTACTGTAGCTTTGAGTTGATAATGAGAGTTGAATGTTATACACAAGTTTCACAAGCTAATTTTATTTTTATTTTATTTGTCATTTTTGACAGATCAAGGATCTAAACAAGGTGTTAGAGATAGAGAAAGCAGCCAGGATAGATCTAGAGCTGTATGTGGCCGTGCTGGATAAACAGAAACATGTCATGCAAGATGAAGGAGACCAGATGAGAGATGAACTAAAAGATGGTAAGATCACTGTATAAAGCTGGTATATACCAGTATAAACAAGTATAAACTACATGTACCTTTTAAAATAGATCTAGAGCTCTATATACATGAAGATGTGCTGGATAAACAGAAACATGTCATGCAAGATGAAGGAGACCAGATAAAAGATGAACTAAAAGATGGTAAGATCAATGGACAAGCTAGTATATATCAGTATAATTCAGTATGAATTAGTATAAACCAGTAGCCAGTATATATTTAGGTCTCTATGTCGCTGTGCTTGATAAACAGAAACATGTCATGCAAGATGAAGGAGACCAGGGCCCCGTAACACAAAGAATTGCGATCAATTGCAAATTTGAAAGAACAATTCTCATTGGTCACTGGTCATTATTTTGGACAAAAAGCGCATGCAACAATGAAAGTGATTGGCTAATTCCACTTTGCGATTGATTGAAAACCTTTGTGTTACGGAGCCCAGATGAAAGATGAACTAAAAGATGGTAAGATCACTGGACAAGCTAGTATATATCAGTATAATCAAGTATGAACTAGTAAAAACCAGTAGCCAGTATATATTTAGGTCTCTATGTAGCTGTGCTTGATAAAAAGGAACCTGTCATGCAAGATGAAGGAGATCAGATGAGAGATGAACTAAAAAGATGGTAAGGTTACAGTTAAAGGTGCTATATACTAGTACATACCAGCATAAACCTGTGGTGTGTAACACAAAGACTTACGATTGATTAAAAGTTACGATTGATTTTTTCTTGGTAACCTCATTTGAAAACCAGATACAGTCATGGATTAGGATTTGGATATGATTAAGAGAAGGGTTAGGGCTAGGGTTAGGATTAAGATCATTAACTTTGGAGCATCCTGTAAATAATTAGGCTACCGAGAAAAAATCAATCGTAACTTTTAATCAATCGTAAGTCTTTGTGTAACACCCCCCAGTTTTAACTAGTATAATCCAGCAGCCAGATAAGAGATAAACTAAAAGATGGTAAAATCACTTTTCTAATTAAAATTAGATTAATATACCTGTGAAGGTTTCATGGAAATCTGTCAAGATTTGTGATTAAGCTCCTGACCCATATGTTGTGTTCTTTAAATTCCATAATCCTCCCTTCTTGTTATTGAAATATATTTCACTGAAATAACAAATGCAATTCTTCATTATTTAAGGATTTTTTTCATATTGTTTCCTTTATATGTTGTGATAAAATAAGATGAATTGAACTCAAATCTTATCTGACTCTCTACAGTATGCCATCTTCTTGAACATGAGAAACAAGCCCACTCTCAACTCCAGCAGACTTGGCAGATGGCCAACGATCAGTTCCTGGAATCTCAGCGGCTCCAGATGATGGACATGAGACGGATGGAGGCCGTCCTGACTGAGGAGCAGCAGAGGCAGATTGCAGAGGTCCTGAAGAAGGATCAGGAGAGGGAGGAGCAGGAGAGGAAGGTCAGGGTCCTCCAGGAGAAGAGGGAGAACATGGAGAAGAGACATTCCAAGGAGACTGCAGAGGTAAGGGAAACGAGTAATTAATGTTTTAGAGGGAGTCAAAGAATTAGAGGGTAGGAAAGGGGATAGGGACAATAAGGAGAGCAAGAGAGAGGGGACGTGGAAAACTGGTAGCAGGAGACAAAGGTCAGATTCCTGCAGGAGAAGCAGGAGAACATGGAGAAGAGACATTCCTAGGAAACTGCAGAGGTGAGGGAAAGATTGGTTTATCTTTTAGAGGGAGCAGAAGGGGTTGAGAAGGGGAGAGGGGAAGGAAGAGAAGAGGGTAGTGTCAGGAGAAGGCGATGGGTGTGGGGGCAAGAGCGGAAAGGAGAGGGGAAGGCAAAGGAAGAGAGGAGGAGGGAAAGGAAGAGAGGAGAGTCACGAGTCCTGCAGGAGAAGCATAAGAGCTTGGAGAAAAAAACATTACATGGAGACAGCAGAGGTGAGGAAAAGAGTGATTCATCTTGTAGTGCGAGCAGGAGAAATCTCGAGGGAAGGGAAAGGGAAAGAGAGTGGGAGGGGTGGAGAGGGTGACAGGAAAGGGAAGGAGAAGAAGGGGAGGGGAGGAAAAGGGGAGCAAGAGAGAGGGGAGTGGGGTACCTTTAGCAGGAGACGAAGGTCACAGGCCTACATTAATTTTCATGCACAATAAGATTAAACCTTACATGTAATTGTATTTCTGTTTAATAAAAAGAGTCAATCAAGGAATCATTATTCTATATGCACACACAGCAAGAGGTTACTGAGCAGGCATCCCCCGTGGCGACCAACTCCAATTCCCTTCTCAGTAGAGATGATATAGAAGACAGTGATGATGCTCTCCTAGTTCCCTCATCCATGGGGGACACACCCATCAGTTCTACCCCTTCCAGACTCCACCCCTCCATCAACTATACTGGTCCCAATGTCGATCCGGAGGAGCTCCTGCAATTCGACACCACCGACTCGGCGGGAGGAACGAAGACGGCGGTACGTCGCAGCATATCCGAGATAGGGGCGCAGAGTGGGCAGAACACGTCGGATTTGTTGGGTGCTAGTTATGATTCGGTTTCGCTCTCATCAACGATCAGTCTGACGGAGGCACAGGAAAGGGCTATCTCAGGTATGGTGCTTATCAATTTTGAGCTCCCAATTATAGATTCATATATGAATCATTGTATAATATATCAAACAAGAGCTGAAGAACGAAGCAAAATGTAAAATATAAACAGCATTAATGAACATTGTAGACTTGGTAATATTTTTTTTATTGCACCTCTACTTTGCCATATTAAAATCAGGTGAGGTAAATAGGTATCTCGTAAGGAGTTCCTTAGTCTTGTAAGATAGAAGGGGAAAAAAGAAAAAAAAAAGGATGATTCAGAGAGAGAGAGGGGGATATGAATAAAGTGTGGAGGCAATTTTAAATAGCTTTTCATTGATTACAACAAAGAAACCTTAGTTATTCTGTTATTCGTGTGATTAGGAACGCCTGAGTCAGAGGAGATGAAGAGTGTTCTAGCCAGTGCCCGGTCCAAGACTGACCTCTATTCCATGCTGGCAGGCAAGAGAGTGGTCAGTGATACAGAGTGGACAAAGCTACAGGAAGAGGTTAGTTTATCATTATAATGATGATGATGATGATGATGATGATGATGATGATGATGATGATGATGATCATGATGATGATGATGATGATGATGATGATAATAATGAGGAAAATGATGATGAGAATGAGGATGGTGGTGATGAAGATTAGTGATGTTGATAGAATAGAATAGAATAGAACTGGTTTATTTATTAAAAACACATCAAACAAGCAGCTCGCAGGCTGAAAATGTTCAATTTACAATTTGTTCAATTAACAATGTGAATGATAGTACTTATCTAAAACAAATATTGTTTGAAAAATCATGATAATTTGAGAGAATTATAATTATGATATTTTCAAGATATGATACATCATTTTGAAAAATAAAACCAGCTTAGATAAAAAAAAAACAAAAAAACAAAAAAATCTCGTTTAAAATTGCAACACTAGTGAGGTAATTCATAATACATAATCGGGTAAAATAAGTAAAAATATATATATTGCATATTTATATCGGTTTATATTTATAAACTAGTCTACTTTTTCACGGTAAAAAAAAAAATGAATTTTTGATCATAACATTAATTTTCAAGATAATACGTAGTATAAACAAAAACAAGCCTGAATAAAATCTTAAAAGTGGAAATTAATGAAGTAATAAAAATTGATCAAGTGTAACCAGGTAAATTGAGTTAAAGAAAAAAGAAACATATGTATATAATATTATTGCAGGCATCGGTAATGGTATATGTTAAACCAACTAGTTTCCATGGCAAAAGGTAAAATTTATATTAAGAAAATAACATTTAATTATTTGAAACATATTTGAAGTGTGTGTTGGCAGAAAGAAAACGCAATATAATTCCAAGTGAAAAATTGAATCAATAAGAAATGGGTGTGATTCAAATACCGTGTAAATCTCCACATTATTGCACATATTAAAGACGTAATCAGGTAGTTTAAGTTAAAGAAATACATATGTATATAATATTATTGCAGACATTTAATAATAATAATGGTGTATTTAAACAAACTAGTTTACTGTGACAAAAAGTAAAAGTTATAATCATTAAAGAGAATTTAAAATAATCGATTTTTACTCTCGACATTGCGTTGTAATTATATGAAACTTAATTGAGGTGTGTGTTGGCAGAAAGAAAACACAATTATAATTCCAAATGAACATTTCAATCTGACTTCAATATTTCAATAAGAGTGTAGAAACAAAGAGATGGGTGTGATTCAAATACTGCATATATATTCACATTATTGCACATTAGATTAGTGATGATGATGATGATGGTGATGATGATGTTGATGATGATGATAGTGATGAGGATTATTGATGATGATTATTGATGATGATGATGATGATGAGTAGTGATGATGAGGAAGATGATAATGACGATTATGATAATGATGAGGATAGTGATGAGGATGATGATACTTCGGTAATAAGGGTATCTATTACAGACACCTTTTACTCTTTTCCTGGATCACTTCATCACTTGCTTCCTTTTGTGAAAGTATATAGGACAGAAATGATCAGAAACAAAAGTAATGTTCAAGAAATAAGATTTGGATCATCAGTAATATACATGTCAACATCCATTGTATGTTATTTGCTTATCAGGTTCGATTTGCTCGTGAGAAGCTGGGCAGACCATGTGATATGTGCACCAACTACGAACAGCAGCTACAGAGTCTTCAGACCAAGTACACAGAGTCTCTTGAGAGTACAAGAGCACTAAGGCAGGTAGGTACCACTCTCTATCAAATCACTCAATCATGTTTTGACTTGTCTCTATGTGTGTAAGGAGATGAAAATGATATAAATATCAGGAGAAAACCCAGTCTTTTATGAATTTAATTTGGAATGAAAAATGAAATTTGGCTTCAGTTCATGGCCGTTTGATTAAGGACGCCTATTAAATATTTTTCAATTACAACTCACAGTCTAAAAATTTGATGAGTCTTCCACACTAGAAAGCACCTGCTGTGTCAGGGCAACTACCCCCTGGACAACTACCCCTCTCACCCCAGAAATAGGGTTAAGTGTAGAGTTAGCGGGTAGATTTTTGGCGAGGGATAATTGTCTTGGGGATAGTTGTCCTAGAACCCACTATTGCAAATCACACTTCACCATCCATGAAATTACCTCGTTATAACACATTCTTTTGTGGCAATCACATGAATAAAATTTGTATATTGTACGGCTCACGAAATGTGCAACAATTTGGGGTTCTAAGGGTTAAGAGCAGTTTTAGAATTGTTAGTATCTTGTTATTTATTAACCAATATCTAATCATTTCTTTTCCAGCAACTTGAGCAGGAGATAGACAATGTCCTGAGAGAGCAGAAGATTCGGTCAGAATTGGAAGAGAGTTTGAAAAATGCTGCAGAGGATGCCCAAATACAGGTAACGGGATTTTATTCCTTCTCCTTCTTCTTCTTCAGGTTAGTCCAATGTCCTTTAAGATATTACAGGCGTTTGGTGTTTCTGGTGCTTGTGCCGAACAGTACTAGTCCGGTGTCGTCCTATCCTAAGAATTATTACAGCCGTTTGGTTTTTATCATTCTTGTGCTGAACAGTGCAGGTGAAAACAATGGTTAATCTGGTTAAAGTGGCATTTTATGATACATGTACCTGTTTTGTCAGTCTTTGCTTGAGGTTCTTGATGAAGTTCTCCAGCCTATCATACCTTAAATTAATTCTGACACAAGTTCCAGTCTCCGAGTTATTAGTGATGAACAAGTTTGGTACCTCAGCACCCTGTTATTCCATTACATTTTGATTACCCAAAATCAATATCAAATCAACAAAGTTAATGCTTATTCCTCAATGTTAATACCAAAGCAATAAGGTTAATGTCAAATAATGAAAGTTAATATCAAATCAACAACGTTTAAAGCTGGGCTATAGTTTTCTTAGTAAAAAGTGAATCAGCGTGAAATGTATTGAATATTCACGTTGTTTCATATTGTTCATATTGCATTAATATGTGTGAGATCTTCAGATTTTCCTTTCATTTATTTCTAGTGAATTTTAGTATTAAATATTTGAAAGAGTTATAATACAGTCTGTGTCAAAAAAATGGTACAGTCGGGGAAAAAATCATTTAGGTGTGAAATCTTTTCATATAATGTGCGTTTGTGGTACCAAATTAAAGCCAAAAGATTTTTCTTGCTGATGCGCTTTGTCCTGTATAATTTGCTTTCGTAAAACAAAAGTTATGCTAAGTTTTGTGCGACGAGGAACAAATCGAAATTACGCACTTCTATTGTTCTGGAGCGCTGAATTCACGGTGATTATGCGAAATTGTACACAAAGGCATGGGACGGCGTGCGAAAAATGGATTTTTCTTGATTGTAGAAAATTAGTCATATCTCAAAAAATACTGCACCAAATGTGATGACAAAAATTGCAGCAGAAAGAGTGATATTCCTGCTTTATCAAAATAACAAACAATACCACGTTGATATTAACCTTCACACTATAAAAAAATGTTTTCCAACTGTACCATTTTATTTGACACAGACTGTATAGATCACTGAAGTTTAAATCAAATCAACAAATTTAATATAAAATCAAGGAGTTAACATCAAATCAACATTTATATCAAATCAACAAAGGTAATATCTAATCAACAAAGTTAGTTAGTATGAAAACAAATATGTTTATTTCTAATCATGAATAATTTGTGTTTGTTAATTTAGTTTGTTGCATTTGAATTTAGCATATTTACTAATTTGTTTTTTGTTTCTTCTACTTCAGATCAAATCACTAACCACTAAAAATGGTGAATCAGAGCAGCTTTTATCAACACTCAGACATCAATATTTAAAATCACAAAATGAAATACATTCCCAAATGGTAAGTAAATTTGCTGTGAATCTCCTTATAAAAACCATTTTTTTTCCATGAAGTTGATATTTAGAGCAGCCTTCTAAACAGAGCACTTCGGGGGGGGGGGGGGTAATGATTGCATATTGTGCTATGCAGTGATGCTTGTAGACATAATAGAAACTGAAGTACATGTAGCTTTTCTGTGTTAATTAAACAATATCAATATTATCATTGATGAAAGTGACATAATAATCAGCTTGTTGATTGTGGTCACTGATCAGGAAGAAGAAAAAAATATCTACTTGCAGGTGATAAATGTTAATTTATTATATCTGCTTGAAAGCATTTGTTATTATATATCATGCACAGTGGGAGGGAGTGTATCATTTAAATATGAATCCCTCTTAAAAATCATCTAACATTGCCGCAATTGCAATTTCCCTTTTTTCTTTGCAGCAAATTCTTTTTGAGTCGAGAGAACAACTATATCAAGAGGTTAGTAGATTTTTTTTTAAATAGATAGAGTTTAGTTGCAATTGTGTGTGTGTGAATCATGAAATCCAGATTGCAGTATTGCTTGATTAAAGGTAGTGTCAGCCTTTTGCAGGCAAAAATATTAAATTTCTAGTTTTTGAGAGGATATAGTAGTATACCAATGACTATATCTTCCCACAACATGATTAAGCTCAATTGTGTATGTTTGTCATTATATTGCGATTATCAAAATTCATTCCTATTTTTTCGAACCTCGAAAAATATACCGTACGGTACGAACCGCTGACCGTTAGCGCAGAGAACAATGCACGCTGATGCGCCGTGTGTATATTGCTGTGTGTTTTCCGTGCTGCACGCGCTGTAATATCAACGATGTTGATGGAGAGCTGGTCAAGATTGGTAGTCTGATTTTCGTTTCATATTACTGATCTAGGCAACCTATGACAGTAAGATTGAATAAGCAGTATAGGTTGATCATATTCTAAAGTTATGCCAAGTTGCATTAGTTTTCGAAATTTGTGAAAAAGGATGACACTACCTTTAAAGCCATTGGCTAAATATCTGGAGAATAAAAAAAAAAGAATTCTTTACTTGACAATGGTATTAACATATTAGTCATAGTTTAAATTTAACAATCTGAAAGTCTCAGTTTCTAGTATTCATGAAAAGTATTTTGAAGTACTGAAAAACCAATGCCAATGTTTGAAAACGATTGTTATCTTTTTCTAACCGTCAGTTCTTGTGACAGACATTCCAATTTCCCTGTTAGATCTTTTTAGAATCAAATTTTGTTTTTTAAAATGGAGTAAACATAATGTGTTATGTCTGAATTTGTAATATGTAGAGGAAGTATTTTCACATAGTAATAGTCTGAGCCAATATTAACTGAGTATCACTTACATTGTAGCTTGTTTGTGGTGTTTTTGTTTTTCAGGTCACAAAATTACAGAAAGAGAATGACAGTCTTAGTGCTAAAAGGTCGTTACATCAATCACTTCAAAGCAGCGAACCATTTGACTTGCCAACAACACAAGAAGTAAGAAAATACTTGATAGTGTTATTCGATTGAATTTTGTAAATCAGCATTTTAAAAAAAATAAATAAATAAAAAAAAAAAAAAAAAAAAAAGTCTGTAGCTGGTACTTATTAGCTACATGCATAGTTCTACCCAAATAATGTGGCAAGTATATGGTCGATTCCAGCGAAAAGTGTACACGGTGTTTTTGATCATGTTCAGGCCAATAAAAAATCACCAAAAAATGTAGGAACCTCAATTTTGCGTTTTATGTATCCGCACCGGTGAACTTATTCGTGCCGCATTTGTTCCAACTTCATTTGAAAGTGAACTTTTTTTTTAACGATTTAAAAACATGCCATTTTGGGCCATTTTTGGAAAAAAAAACTTAATTTTTTTTTCGCGACCAAACTTTTTAAAGAAAATCATCAAATAATTTAGATTCAAGTTGTATTTTAGGATGGCACACATCTCAGGAGAAATTGTACCAAATTGAATAATATAGGGCAATCCAAACAAATCTCTGGAATTTTTTCGAGTGGTAAATTTGGATGTTACCTACGAATACAGCTTTTTTAAAAGCTTATAAACCATACTAGATATAACGAAGTACGCTCCTAATTGCCGTAAGAAAGCGCCTCACCATTCCCTATCGACATGCATTGTTCCCGGTGACATTGCTTTCTTTGTTTAAACTGGCAGAAGAGGTCAAAGGTCCGAAATTTTCGTGTGGTCAAAAAATTCAGTTACCTACGAATACACCTATAAACCACTGCCATTTCTATACCTTAAGAGATTAGTGACAAATATTGTAGGGAAAGTTGACAAACGATGTCTTGCTGACGTGTGTAAACTTTTATCATCCTTGAACAATAGGTTTTGAGATATTTTGCCTTATAAGTGCTGTATTCGTAGGTAACATTTGACATTCCGAATGTTACCTACGAATACAAGTATGCATAGCGTGTTTCTGGCAATATTTTAGTAATTTGTTCTTGAGACTAAAGTTACAAACTTTTGTAGTTTCATTTGTCATATAAATAGAGTTATTGTTGACAATTTTCTTGTTTAGAATCTTATGTTTGCATTATGTTTCGACATTTTCCTTATTAATGTAAAATAATTTATATTTTTTAATATTATTGTTGAGAAGTAATTTTCCTCTGAAACAATGTTATTATCAAGTTTAATTTTTCGTAGGGCTTATCAAGTGGGGAAACTCTTTCAAATTTAATTACCAAAAAAATTATAGCTTTACAGGAATAAATAAAACATGGGATAGCAATTCCTGCAGTGGTGTCACGTGTATTCGTACGGTAACAATGTGTATTCGTAGGTAACAATGTAAAGTAAACTGCCATTTTCGGCTTTACAATAACTCACATTGCTTTTTCTTTATTGGAAAGGAGGAATAGTCCCAATAGATAATGGGGACATTGTTTGGACCCAATAATATAAGTTATTTTATTGTATTGGTGATTATCAGATTTGAAGTAAAGTGCCCCAAATTATAGCTTATTGCATTATTCGGGATTAACAAATCCTTTTTCCTATTTCATTCAAGGCACGTTTCCGATTGACACAATCTGTACATAACAGATGTGAATTAACCTTCTCTAATTTTATTTCAAAATACGAAAGAATAATATTTACTGAGATGGATTTTCATTACTTATAAAAAAATAAAAAAAATAAACTAAACGTGGATTTTTTTTTTCCGACTTATCCTTTTTTTAGATTTTCATTTATCAGGTGTTTATGTTTCTTATTAATGAATTGCAATCTGGAGTTCAATACAAAGCAAACTTGCCCCATTCTTTAAGTTATCTTTAATTTCCAAATTGGGATTTCATGCGTATTTACTCAGACCTCATAATGTCATAAAGTTTATCGAAACCATGTTGATTAAAAGTAAAGTTTACTTCATTTTCATTTTATTTTTGATGAAAATGAAAATGATGGAAAAAGTGACAGATGCAGACGATATATCGCTCTCTTTAATCATACAGTCGCAGAGAAATTCAATTTGGTTGGGATATTCAGCCTGGATGTGTGTCATTGACGTATTATATTCTCTCAAAATACTTGATTTTGTTACGTTCGCGCAAGAGGTCTTAATTCTTTCCAATATTCATATCATATCAAGAAACAGTCAGTATGAATATATTAACTCATAACAGTTCAAGACAGTCACTGTTACCACACAAATAGATCATTGGAATAAGATAACAGAATGGGATAATCATATGTGCATGTAAGTGCCTAGATATATACGACGATACAATACAACATTTTTTTATAGTTAAAGAGGAGGGTATAATGAATATTTAGATTTTAAAATGATATATAGCTAATATTTTGTTCGTTTATGGTTTCACGCTTAGTTAATATGATTTCAGAATAAACGTGAGGAAAAGAATGCCTATACCAGTTGGTGAATAATTAAAAAAAAAGTGCTCTACATCTATAATGTAATATTCGTCGAAAGACATTTGATTAACTTTTTTTTTTCGAATTATGTTAAAGTATTTATGTTAGACAGAAGATATCGTATTTCATTTTTATGTGCTAGGGGCTGAATGCTATTAATAAATATTCGCAATAAATTATTCTCATGTGTGAATCTTTTAGTTAGACGTTTATCATTTTAATCGGTATTTATGCTTGTTATCAAGCACAATGTTGAGAAAAATACCTTACACTTATTAGTAACAATAATCTTGATTAACAGATATAAACATACGATAAACAGGACAAATATTGACGTTTTTGGTTAAAAGTTAGTGTTTCGCAATACTTGGTAGTTGTGTTCCCATATATTGGCTGAGAAAGATATTTTTCACAAGAAACAATTAGTTTGATACCCTACACGATTATTATATCAATTGGATCCAAACAAATAGTTTAAAATATACATGTAAGCCAGTATTACCTATGTTACCTACGAATACATTAGCTGTTACCTACGAATACATATGTTTCTACCTCTTCTATAAACAAAAGTATGGCGGATTCCAATTTTTTTAGGGTTTTAATGAGGAGTCATTCTCTTTCTTTCAGTAAGATATGACATATCTTAATTAGCGTCGTGAAGATTAAACAATGCAAACTGACACAACCCCATGTTTTTCAAAACAGATTGTCTTTAAAACTATAACTTTAATGAGATATGGCAAATACAAGGAAATTAGGAGCACAAGCCCTGCTCTTACCGATTTTAACTATTTTAGAATCTTATGATGGAATGGAATGACATATTTGAAGGAAAATGTATATTAGGAGGCAAAATTCTGACTGTTATCACATTAGCGTACGTGTATTCGTAGGTAACATGCAAAAAAAAATGTTTTATTTTACACCTCTGCCACCAAAAGTCAATTTGGGAGATTAAGCGTGGCAATTTAATCACAACGGATTAGCGTGATGTGATCTTAGTGGGTCAAAGGACTAAATCATCAAAGAGGTTCTAAATTTGGACTCAACTTTTTCGCCGTGTACACTTTTCGCTGGAATCGACCATATACCTTTCTTTAGGAGTGATTGGTTTTTTGTAAAAATTTGTTCAAGAAAATGATGAAAATACCTTCACAACATTAATGAAATGAGAAAAACATTTGAACATATTTTACCTTCATTTTGCACAGGATCTGTCGAGTCTGTGCATGAAGTACCGGGACGACATAATCACGGTACGAGTGAACGCGGACCATACGGAGAGCGCCCTCAGGAGTGAGCTTAGCTTCACCAAGGAGCAGCTGGAATCAGAGCAGCATCAACGCATGACCATGGAGGACACCTACCAGACTGAACTGGACGACTATAAGGAAGAACTACGTAAGCTGCATACTCTTCTTCTTCTTCTTCTCATCTCTTTTCTCTCATTGTGCTGTTTGATTATATCATTATATCTGTTTACATTTAGAAGATCATAATTTATGGTTATGTACCTCAGAGGAATTAGAATCTGAATCCAAATCAGAATTAGACCCGACCCATTAAGTATTGAACTCAGGCGATCCCATCAGGTGTAAGAGTAGTAAGATATGCTTAGGAACAGGGGTTAGGCAGAAGAGGGCATTGTAGAAGGTGATGTCTCAGCACTCTAGCATTGCTAAATTAACAGTTCACAGCTCTTATGCTGTATTTGGGAGGTATGATTTTACTGATATCACCAATAGTAATTATGAATAGTGTACAAAATCAGAAATAAATTTTAAATTACTAGAGATTTTTTAATAGTCTAGATAAATTTAATTTATAAAGAGCAAATTTGTTACAGATATGGGACTGTTGTCATTTCATAGCAAGATTTATAATTTGAAATATCTTAATTCATTCCGTGACAGTTGTATTACGGCACATGAAGGATGACTTTGAACGAGAGATAAAAAGAGAGCAGAAGTTAAAGGAAAAAAAACATAAAAGTTCTCAGCCTGTTTGCCATGCACATGCAATTGAGTAACAAATTGTTTATTTGTCATGTGGAGATCAAATTCTTACCCATTCCATGTTTCTTTTTATCCTCCAGTTGTATTACGGAACCTGAAGGAGGACCTTGAACGAGAGAAGAAAACGAGAGCGGAAGTTGAAGAGACCTTGAAAGAAGTTCAAGAATCTAAGAAATCAATGCAGGGCAAATCCAAGGAGGTTATCACAACCCTCAGAAGCCAGGTGGAAGAATTATCAGCTCAGAAGGTAAGCCTTCAATTTTCATTCAAGTTGTAAGAATGTTCGAAGCATTTGTATTTTTATGCTTTGTATTTATTATACTTTCCCGTACATATAAGGAGGATCTTTGTGCTTGTGATATGCGCTGTAGATAAGTTATGTTTATTATCATTGAGAAGAGCACTTGTGAGATTTTTAAATTTGTTTTTTCTTATTTATTTTTGTAGTAGGTCAAAAATTGTAAACATTCTTTCAAAAGCGAGGAAGGGCTTTTGAGATAAGACAATAAAGATATACGTGTATATTGAGATGGAGGAAAAGATTTTAAAAAGGTATATTTCTGGTTGCCTCGAATCTTTGAAAAGTGTAATCCAAACATTAACATTTAGAATTAGTGACTATTTTCGCGGTAGTTTTATTTTCGCAAATTTCACAAGTCACTAATCGCAAACATTTCCACTTTAATCTATGGCTATTCATAGTGATAAAATTATCACAAAACTCATGAAATTTAGCTTTCACAAATTTCCCCTCCTAATTCTGAATCACAAAAATATCTCTATACAAATATATTGGCTTACACTTTTTTTTAAACCATTTTTTTTTCAGTCTTTACATTGTATTTTGGAAGGAGTACTTTGTTTATTTGAATTATCATTGTTATATTTTTACAATTCAGGCCACTTTGGAAGCTGATTTGCAAGACAGGAGAAAAAAGGTTCAGAACCTTCAGTCAGAATTAGAGAACTCAGAAGCTGTGCAGAAGGACTTTGTCAAATTATCTCAATCATTACAGGTTAGTCTCAACTGCCTAGCCACAGGTAAATTGCCATTTGGTCTAAACCCACTTTGACCAATGCCCATTTGATCTCATCCCACATGGTCTAATTCCATTTCGTCCACACTCTGATATTATGTTAATGAGGCAGCGTTGAAACTACATGAAGTTGCTGCAAAAACAAGACTCTTGCAGATATATTATGTACAGTAAAAAAAAAAAAAGCATTTTTATAGAATCCAGCGAGCTTGAGTTGTCATAGGCTTTAGCAGGGTGATGGCTTAGCGGAGCTTAAAAAATACAAAAGGGAAACTCATTCATAATATTTTGCACTTCTCCAAAATGATTGAACATTATAAATAATTTCACTTTAGTATTCTTTATCTTGGATTTAACGAAAAGCATGTGAAAGGTCTTACTATTTCCTAATTATTGTATCCATACATGTAGTTTAAAAATAATCACAACATGACTGTTATGCTTTTAGTGCAGCAGCTCTATACTTGAGTTATACAAGTCATGTATTTGTGTGTCCCTGACATACATCTTTATAGTAAATAGTGGTAGAAAAATACGCATTGCGATTGGCTAAGTACCACGTGACCTACCTTCAATTTGTTATATTGTACATATGTGCGATATAACTTTCGGTTTTTGGAGGGTAAAGCCCGTGTTAAATGAATGGGGAGAGTATCAATTCTATTGATTGCCTTGTTGCGCTAGCGCTATTAACAGTATAATGTGGCGCACAAAAAAATAACAATGGTTACGTGGAGCAACAATATACATCACAAAAGCTTAATTAGCACCAAAAATTGGCAAACATAAAACCAGATTAGGCAAGGTCAAAGATCTAGGGGTCTATTTACTATAATAAATGGTGAACGCTCCATCTTGCAACATTACTATATGAACTCCATCCCTCGTGCAGATCAATTTCACCTCGGCCTGCGACCTCGGAGAAACAAATCTGCACTCGGGATAATTTAGTATTAGTCGTACTTATAATCCAGTATATTGCGCGATAGATTGTACACTATTTATATAATATATTTGTTTGTTTCTTTGTTCCATATCCATATTTTCATAATCAAATAAGCTGATCTTTGTGCTGATTCTTTATATGTTTTTTTTTATTATTTCATAGTCCTATGTGCCTATATTTGTGTAAGTTTGTATCTCCCATTCCAATATTTTTAAAAGTATAGTCTCATATGCTTATATTTGGGGTATCATTTACATAGGTCCAGCTTGAGATCATTAGGCAGAAGGATAATGAGGTGAGATGGCAGCATGAAGATGATGCTGACAAGTGCAATAATTGTAAGACAGCCTTCGGAACCAACAAGAAGCGGAAGGTAAGATTTGGTGTCATAAAATAAAAAGTCTTGATGCATTGTCCTAAAACCACTGTAAAAATGATTTATTGTGAATTAAGTGTAAATTAGCAGAATACTTGTAAATATCTATCATTGAAGTTGTTTGTCATTTCATTTCCCGTAATTTTTCTTTGATTCTTTATATTTCTCAATGCAGTCCACTCCCATTATAAACGAGAATGGATACAATAAGATTTCTTTTTACTCTTGAGGCTATTTCAATTCCAAACATGTGCATCTGTGTCTGAATACCGGTGAAATTGTCATTTATTTATTTCTTAATTCTTGCCCCCTATTTTTCTTGTTTCCTTGGTTTTTTCAAGAACCACTGTAAGCATTGCGGGAAGGTGTTCTGTCCCGAGTGTGTCACCAAGTCTGTCGAGAGCGGGCCTCGAAGGAGAAAGATGCCCGTCTGTGATGTCTGCCATACGTTGCTTGTGAACGAATCCGCTCCTTACTTTAGCAAAGAAGCACCGGATAATACGTAGCAGTTCCAATTCACAAGTAGAAGGGGTATTTGATGGTTATTGAGTGACACAAAAGTGCTAGTTTTCATCATTTTAAGCTTAATTATGGTAAAGATAAAGTTGCTTTGCACAGAGATTGATTGTTTCACAGTAGCCACTCATTTAAATTATCTTGATGAAATGATTTGCTTTCACTCCTGGTGTTGTTATGTTTTGATCATTTCTGCATATTTCCAACACGCAGAGACCACAGCAGTAACAGCAGGCCCTGTTACATTTGTCTCAATGATGCATAATGTCACAACAACAAGTTATTTATATCTTGGGTTAACCTTTAACATCAACATCTGAAAGATGTGACTGGGTCTACTGTTAGTGCGTGTTTAGTAGCGTTAACAACATTTCTGTGCGGCCGGTAGGAAAGTACACATTACATCAGAGGGTATCTACAGTCCTTCATTTTGAAACAAGAATAAGAGCATACATGGAGATATTTTCATTTTGAGAGGAGCAATAGCACAGTTGGTAGCTCAGTGGTGAGTCCCTGAACCAGTGTCCTTTGGTTAGGCATTGTTACCACGTCCCTGGGATGGGACTTTCAGCTGAAGGTTCCCTGCTTGCTTATTATATACATGTATATGATTTAAATATTTGATTGATATGTTTATTTTACCTGACCGCTTGAAAAGCAATGAAATGCTCATCAGTTATGAGTAAAGAACCAGTGAATCCTATGGCTTTAAGTCCTATTCAAAGGATTTATTTTGGGTATTAATGCCCTGCTAAAGGGGACTAGCGCATCATGCTTTCTAACCAGAGATTTCTTGTTTTGAGACCTCCAGCATTACTAACTTAACTTTTTTAAATGGATTCATCTTGTGTGTATCGAGTTGAGTGACTTTATCTTCTAGTAATCATGTTAAGATTTTGAAAATAGGTATTTCCTTTTTTGTCGTTCAATTGCCATGGAATTGCCCATACATATAAAAGTAGATTTCTATAATATATATATAGCATTAGCACCTATCACATGTTTCATTGTAAATTAGAAGCTTTGTATGAATACATGTAATGTAGACAGAGTAGTGAACTGAATAATACCTCTATTCACTGGGGGGGGGGGGGGGGGGGGGGCGGGAAAGCGTTTCAATGAAAGGACTTTTCGGATGTTTTATCCTACAAATTTGCTCTCAGCCAATCAAATGCAAGCATTTTAGTAGCTTGTAACAGTTGTCAGTGAGAATCAGTGAATATTGATTTCATGAAATGCTCCCAAGGGACTGTATTCTATGAAGTACATTTCAGCCTGAATCACATATCACTCTAGGGGACCTTTTCACAAAGAGCCTATTAGTAGCCCTAACTTGCAGTAACATTGTAAGCACATCCTGTATTTTATGCGCAATCTCATTGGTAGATTTATCAGTGGCGGCATTCCATGAGTATAATCTGACTAATGAGGTGATGTGTAATATACCATACGCAACTACGAATTTCAGTGCGACTTTAAGTCTACTTGTTTATTGTGTACCGTAATATAACTTCAATATGGTTTCTTTTCAATTAATCTGAGTATGTGGTTGGCAAAAGTTATTGTAATGAAGTATTCCATGAATTGAAGCTATATATTAATTTGAACAAATTCACTTGTGAATTATTGTCTAGTCATTGCTCTTTTGCTATTAAATAATTTTTCCATGTAAGAAAAAAAAACGTGCTTAATTGTAAAGCCCATATTAAATAAAGGTCCCTTTTTCACTGTTCGATATAGCACTAAGTCTCAAAACTCTTTAAAACAATCCTTGCAGATATTTCATGATTAGCTTTATTGATTTGAATTTATATGAATAGTCAGTATAGTGATATTACTCAAATTATATTTGAAATTTATATTCAAACTTGAAATGATAATTGCCACACTGATTCCTTCCATTCATGTCTCAACCATATTGACATTTTTATGAATTTTTTTTGCTCCCAACTCTACTTAGACATACTGTATGACACATGTAGATACAATTAGATACACGTAATAGTGAAACTCATACAGGTCTCAAACGAATGGGTTTTGTACGAAGTTGAATGCAATCTTGGACAAGACCATCGACCAATCTTCAAACTTATGAACGATCTGCAAACAGTCCTTTCATACGACCTTCTTTAGACTATATTACGTAGTCCTTATGAAGTTGGACGAAATGGTTTGAAAATAGTTTTCATGGCATCCTTAACCGTTCGTAATGGCCTTTGTTGGTGAGGCTTTAGATATCCTAAACACAACTAGTTACTCATTTATTATCATTGTTTTGTTTTGTTTTATGTTATTTAACTTTTTTTTTTTTTTGATGACCATATTCTTGTTCAAAGGCAAATGTATTCATTACTACATGTTGTGTGATTTCAAATTTATAACAGTTATTTGCCGTCTGTGTACTGGTTTGTCCCTATAGTCTACTTGCCAAAGAAATTTAGCAATTTAAGGGTCAAAATTTGCAGTTTCAGTTGATTAAAACATGAAATCACTATCTGTTACTTGCTGTTCCATGTATTTTTTTTTTTTTCAAAATCAAATCTGCAAACAAATTTTGTGTTTTGTTATACAGATATACCTAATATCCTCTTGAAAGAGTAAGAAATAATTTTTCAGCAGTATTATTTGTATTCTGACAATACATGTTTTATCTTTACTTCAGGCTGTTCTATGATAATGTACCCTACCCCACTCAATAACCAATCTTTATCTGCATGTATTGCCTTTAGAATATATAGTTTTATATAGTATTTATGTACCATCAGTTTGTTGCTCTATAAATCAAACTCATATATATTCTATTAGTGAACTTTTGTTATTACCCTTATGTCTATCATTAGTATCTACTTAAATAGTTATTTGTATAAACACTTTCATTAATATGCACCTGAATTTCCCATGTAGCAACCTTTCTTTGCTCTACAATTGTGACAGAAAACAAGTTCCGTATTTAAATAAATAATATCAGTCCTCAAAATGTGAAGAAGTTCAATCCAAAAGGAACTAAATGCACTGTTGGTGAAAATAGATTCATTGATGTAATAATAATAATTATAATAATAGTATACAAATATACTGACCTTGAGCAAGGATGGTTAAATCTATAGATCGCAGCTACTGATTTCTATTTCCTGAAGGGCTTTAGCCTGGAAGGAAATAGAAATATTTCAGTTTCTAAGATCGTGTAAGATTTACCCATTCTTGCGAATGAAGGAACGTATATTTGTTTTATATCCCTCAACCAAAAAACATTTTAGAAAAAATCATAATAGTAAATGAAATGAAATAAATGAATAAAGAGTTTTAAGAGATAACAATGTTAGATTAATCAAACCTTCAGTTCTTGGTTTGTATTCATGCAGCGCGCAAAAGATTACGTCATAATAGCAATGCGCGTAAAATGTATGGGCTTTTCATGTTGCACGCGTATAATCTGCGGATGAAATAGTAATCCTATCTATATTACTTTTCCATAGACGCTTGTAAAAAATATGGTAAAGTAACCAAAGTGGATTTACTCCCTTTTGGAGTGAAACTATTCAATATAATAGTTATTTTCAGGGTTTCATGCCATTATACCACACTTACAGTTATCTGGTTCTGATGGTACTACTACGTTTGATAAAATTCTGATCTTTAATGATAATTCTCTGCATTCTCATTGTGCATTACATAAAAATTTCAATGTGCTTTACATATGTTAGGCAGGTGTTATGTAAATACAAGTAAAAGTGTCTGCAGGGAAGACTGGTTTTCATATTACACTTGCACGTATACAGACAGCACTTCCCTACGTCCATTTGAATTTCTCAAATAATTAATTTGTGAATGATATTTACATCTGCTAACTCAAAACATAGTAATCATTTGAAGATCTCAAAACAGTCTGATTTTCATAAGGAATGTTGGTACTTGTAAATATTAGTATTAATTAGCATGATCAAGACCCTTTATATGCAGTATATATGTATATTTGTAAATTATTCTAAGTCAATTAACATGTGCAATGTATTAATAGTGACAGCCATATTTTTTTTTTTGGTGGAAAATATGTATTACCCCTATGTATGCATCTTTATTAGCAATTCAATTGTTGGTTTAAAAAATAAATGTTAGCATTGTTTAACTATTTATTATCATTTAGGTCAAAGCGATTAAAGGGCCTAGGTCGACTTTCTTCTCTCTCTCTCTCTCTCTCTCTCTTTGTTAAATGTTGCAAATTTTCCAACAAATTTATGGATATCTGATGAAATTATAATTCTGAAAGTCTGCCAGGTTTCAGCTTCGCTGGAAGGACATATATGAATTGTATTCCCAATCCACTACTTTATTTTTGACAGTTTAGTAACTTTTATAGAAATGAATCATCTATCAATTTGGTGAATTTTAAAAATCATATTTACTTTGGTTTACTCATCTCACCTAAAATCATTGCCCTTTATGGTTTAAGTCATGTATTAAACAACAGTTATATTACTTATAATGGTAAACGTCCTTACGCGACTCATGAATATTTTAATGTTTTGCTCTGCTTGTGCTTGTTAAAGAGAACACTTACACTTTCAGGTTTTGTTCAAGAATTAATGATTAAATTACTTAGACAAAACTGCAAGGTTTTGTTTCAAAAGTGGTGTTTTTCAGTTTTAAATGCTTTCATGGGTTTCATATGTAATCCATGGTGATGGAATAAGTTTATTTTCAATGATAAATTGCTATGCTCTGAGGGAGAGGGGGGGGGGGATAAAAAAAGAGACAGAGAGAACATTTAAAAGGAAGAGAAATATAGAGAGAGGGGAGAGAAAGAGAGAAGATAGGTATTTAAATGATGAGAGAGAGAGAGAACGAGAGAGAGAATAAAGGGGAAAGAGAGAGAGAGAGAGGGGCGGGGGAGGAACGATGGAAATGAGGATAGAGAGAGAGCGGTGATGGTTTATGGGTACATATCTCACCGAGTTGGAACCTAGATGTTTAGGCGAACTAGGGGAATTTGCATGGTGCCATAGATAATCTTCTATTGCATTTATTTATTTTTTTTACCATAATAAAATTCACGTATCCAGGTCAAAGTTTGCCCTGTACAATGCAATATGCATTACGGGAAATGCTTTGAAATCACGGGTAAATCTAAATGACAGAAGTCAAAACGTATGATAGACCTTTATATACAAAGTATGTAGAGAACATGCATGACGATTCAATCAGCCCCCCCCCCCCCCCCATGAGTAGGCCTATCACTATGACGCATTCTCTTCTGTAATGTAAGACCTAATTGCCTATAACAAATCAGTAGCCTACTAAAGCAAAGAAAATGTACCATTTTGATACCTACTGTTCAAAGAGTTAGCTAGACGCTCCCTTTGGTATTATGCAAATGCATTTATTTCACCTGCATGGGTTCGCAACTGGGTGAGATATCCCCTTCAGAGAATTGGAGAAAAAAAAGGAGAGGTGGGCAATCTTCCACTTTGAAATATTTTGAATTTTTCTGGCTATGATCACAGTGCATCCATACAGACAAGCATGCTCACACATGCCATTATGGTACAATTTTCTTTGGAAAAAAGTGTACTTCGTACTATCCATAATCAACGCATCGCATACAGCAGATTGGGGAATAGACCACTAGCAGACGACGTCATAAGAAAGAATAGATAATAGACAGTCGATTAAGAAAATAGGGAAATAGCCACAATTTCAAGGCTTTTCAAATTGCAAGGTTTGAGGAATTTTACAATATTTTTAATCAATAGTGATTCGAATTCGGTAATAATCGTAGAAGTAAACTAAGAATATACCAGTATATTGATAAAATCATTTGTAAGTTATATATTATTTCATAGCTCAATCTGCTGTCTATTTTCTTGTAGTCTGAATGGTTAAATACCCACGCCACACACGTTACGACATGTTTACATCAGCGCTGTGTGTGTCATGTACCGTACACAAATCTATCTGATTTGCACAAGGTCTACACGGATTCAGCCAAGATTACTGCTAAATAATAACGAAGAACAGTGAAGATCAAGTTAGTTAAATAAGACTTTTCCAAAATGTCGACCAAGGTAACATCACAGCAGTTGATCACTGAGAGATTTAGCCAGCAGAAAACAGCACGAGGACTTGAGCAATCGAAGGGAAAAGGCAAGAAAACAACCGGGAGCCCGCGGGGGAGCCCGATCAAATCTTCAGAGAGACGCGTCGAAGGTAAGACGGTCCAGTTCCCAATGGTTCCCTATCGCAGCGGGGCAGGCTCGGTTCCCTAGCTGAGCTCAGCTGACTGCATGTTATGCGTTGGTCCATTCGAGCCCAACAATTTTTTTTTAAATGTAAATGTTGAATTGAATCTTAACCATTGTTAACTTAACACACTGCCAAACAAGCGCGGCGATTTCATGTCACGATGTGGGTGGACGGAAACACCCGAAAGTGAAAAATAGGGTGCTACTGCTAGTAGTGTACTGTAGCCCCGGGATGCCGCTACAAAGTGGCGGCGTCCTGAAGTAAACATATACATTATGACCCAGATGCACCGTTTTCCCCATTAAGTTAATAAAAAAAACCAATATCACTAATATTTATAAGAAATAACACCCATAAATACAATGGCACTTTTAATACCTAAGCATACATACCGGCAAAAGTTGAAGTAAATAACACACATTAGCACCCAGAATAAGATGATTTCCTTTGGATTTCCGTCATGCCCAGAAATTTGTCCGATCCGCCATGTTGATTAAACTGGTAGTATTAAGTAGTATCGTGCGTAGCCTTTGATCAAGAAGTTCATTTTGTATAGTTTTTACGTTCCATTACGAAAAAGAGGCTGATGCAAGAAAAATGTGCTCAAAAACTAAAATAACAAATAATTCATGACTATTCATGTAAATAATCTCATTTGTTTTGGTTAATTACCACGTAATGGAATAAAAACATAATTATGTTTGTAATGACTTGTCTAAATATTAAGGCTAACGATGGCAATATCCATGACGCATGCGTATTACAAAGACAAAACTTCAACACGAATTGTTATACTGGAGATGTCTGGATATTTTGACCCCCAAATATGATATAATCCGAAACATCAACAAAGACGATAGTTTTCCGGAATGATTTGTAAATTAAAGTAATATATACGGTATTTTAATGACAAGGATTCAAGTTATTGTCCGGAAAAGCGCCGGAAAACGGACTTCACATCACCGTTAAATTTCAATAAAGCGTAGCCCGCACACTTCGTGTGCGGGCTAGTCGTAGTAACTGCTAGTGCAGTGAAGCATCCCGCCGCGTAAACCGACCAGCCCCCGTCGCGAAGCGACGGGAACTGACGAACCAGTAGACATATTTGGTGAAGTTTTGAAAATATCTATACATGACCACAAATTTCGTGGTAAAAAATACCTTCTTTGAATTCATACTCACATTGAATCAAATCTTTGAAGTTTTTCCTCGAATTGGTGACATCTGCGAATGTTTCACATGAAGTAATCAACTAATAATGAAGAAAAATACAGGAAAATTGAGTCCATCAACGTATATTTCTCAGTGCGTGCGTTGTCTTCGCCACAGAGTTAAATACGTCTTTGCACAGTAAAATGACGTCATAGAAAATGGCAGCGATGGCACCAACACTATGAGAAGAGACAAGGCCAACGGAAAATTCATTTTGGTAAGTAAAAAAGCTCTTATATAATTCAGTTTTATAACGGCCGTATCTTAAAATATCATACATGCAGTTGAATTACATTTTAACATTTGATTCATCATATTAACCAGTATAATCACCTGATCGCTCATCATCACTGGTTGTTTCACTGTACATGTACATTTGTAAATGGGGGTGGTGGAAGTACAGCCCCATCGCCTTCGGATGGTGGGTAGGATGGTGTGTAGTGGATACCAAACTGCACTAGCGCCATGTGTACTTTGCACATTATGCAGAAATTATTGGAAATGTTTGCGAGTGCGCACGTACAGCTGCAGACCAACATCAGTCAGTACTGAAAAATGGCGGTCTGTCGCCCTCTTGGGTGCTGAGAAAACTTTTCAATAATAATTAGCGAAACCAGCTTTAAAGGGGAATCAAACCCAAGGAGAGAATCAACCTTACATGAAAGAGGAAAATGAGAGGAGCAATCTAAAAAAAGTTTCATCAAAATCGGTTATAAAATAAGAGAGTTATGGAAGTTTGAAAAGTCTAGTTGTTCCTTCTATGGGGATCCTCAAATTGGCATCATCGGCTTCAAAATGGCCGATCTTATGGACAACTCTCCATTCGTTTTGTAGACAAATTTTCAGATTTTCCCCATTTTCTTTCGAAATATGTCTTCTTTACTTCTGAGCTCAAAATATGTCATGGGGAAAATATATTCCACACAACATATGTTGAGCTCAAAATGGGGAAAATCTGAAAATTTGTGTACGAAACGAATGGAGAGTTGTCCATAAGATCGGCCATTTGGTAGCCGATGATGCCAATTTGAGGATCCCTATAAAAGGAAAACTAGACTTTTCAAACTTCCATAACTTTCTTATTTTATAACCGATTTTGATGAAACTTTTTTTAGATTGCTCCTCTCATTTTCCTCTTTCCTGTAAGGTTGATTCTCTCCTTGGGTTGGATTCCCCTTTAAACCTACCTAAAAATAAATTAAGATAATCTATAGTCTCATTGCAATATAATTCTTCCGTTAGATATTTTTAATTTTGTTTAGTAGAATTTTTTGGATATGCCACCTTGACTTTGCTTAATCGAGCTGCTCAAGACACTTTTCTGCATTGACTTTCCATTGGAAGAAATTTGCTGCAGTAAGGTACTTCCCAGTGCAAGGTCAATTATGAATTGACCATGCATAAGTGTAAGTGGCGAGTGCGAAGCGCGAGCCGAAAAATTTGTTATATTTATAATGACAATTAGCATTGTATTTTAAATACATTTTACCTCTTTATTAGCTTCACAAGCTAATCACTACATAAAAATATGGTAAAGCTGGTGTATAGTGTTGGGAGAAGGAAACATATAATTTGGATTCACAGTTAGATAATATGACAGACTGAATTCTATAACTGTAACAATTTAAAGTTATATTACATGAAATCTCGTTTTATTGTCTTTATTTCACTATATAAGTATAAAAAAGATAAGTCGGGGATCCGACTCATCTCAGTGTGCACTAGGCATTCACATGGAAAACCAATGGGGATTCTCTTGTGTGCGTGTTACACACAGATCGTTCGCACTATTTCACGCCGTAACCTCCGGCGTGTGAACCTCTCAGCAGAGGTCTAAACGGCAGCTAGATTACCCTGCATTCAAAAATCGTGAAAGGAATATCACAAAATCTCTCACCCATATCTTTTAGTGCATTGTGAACACCATGAGACTATATTTAATCGGTTTTATGCCGTTTCCTTTTTTGTTACCCAAACTATACACCAGGTTTAAACTTTCAAAATCGAGGGGGGGGGGGGACGATTCCCCCAAGAAAAAAAAAATCGACAGGGGGACACCCGGTGATCCTTGTGTGAAATCCGTGAAAATTAATGTACCGCAAATATTTCCACGGATACAGTATTTTTGTAATCTTTGTCTCTCTTTATTGTTTGCAGTTGAGAGTGCAGAGGAAGTGATCAGGAAGAAGCATCTAAATACGCTCAGAGAATTTGATCTCGATTGGAGATTTGGACCTTGCACAGGTACATCTGTCACATATTTCTGATGAACTTCTGGTAGAAATGCTGCTAAACAGATTGAAAGAATCGGGGGGGGGGGGGGTTGCTTAAACCAAATTTTACAACAAGCTTTACGTACCTAGATAAAAGCTTCATTCACATCTGATTGTCCAATAATGTTTACAAGTTTATGCTATTTATATGCAAAAAAAAGAAAAAGAAGACTATTAACATTTGTGATACACTTACAAAAGAATGTGATAAAATTGTAATCATGAAGTTACCATTTTTGGCAATAATGTCGTTAAGGACTATGTGATCAAACCAAATTTTCCAACAGGGTAGAAAACTTACCAGGTTTAATTCTTTCTTTTAAATTCTCAAATATGTTCACACACTTATACAAAATTGTCAAGTATTTGGCCAAAACATTTTAACACTTATTTAAAAAGTCATTATATTGTATATTCTTAGTAATTTGTATCTTTCTGGCTATGCATATTCTTTTACTTGTTAATCTCCAGCCACTTAATTTTCAATTCTAATTTTTGGATTGATTTTTAGGAATCACTCGTCTTGAGAGATGGGAGAGGGCTGAGAGACATGGACAGAACCCTTCATCTCAAATCAAAGATCTCATCTTGGAACATGAAGATGATGAGGAGTTTGTCCAAAAGTAAGTGAAATCAGGGGGGCATTTCATCAAAGGACTTGTCAGATATTTTATCCGACAAGTTTGCTCTCAGCCAATCAGATGCAAGCATTTCAGTAGCTTGTAACAGGTTGTCGGATAAAACGTCTGACAAGTCCTTTGATGAAATGCCCCCCAGGTGTGGATCCAGTATTGGCTCCGACAAAGGATTTCATTGGCTCAATAGTCTGGGGATAACACTCAATAGTCTGGGGATAACACTCAATAGTCTGGGGATAACACTCAATAGTCTGGGGATAACAGTGGCCATGGGCCAATATTATTCTTTGTCATGGCTGATGGTGGATCATTTAATTGTGAAACAGATTTGTTTATTGCGTGCCATCAACTTCAGAAAAAATATTGAATGAAGGTGTATTCCTTATTTGTTTGTCATGAAAATATCAATATATAAAAAACATTTGCTTTAAAGATACATTTTTTTAAAGTATTTTTTTTAATTTGATGCATGGCATTAATCTGTAGTTCTGTATAAGTGGTTATTTTTACAAATTTCGCGACTCAGTCATCGCGAAAATTTCCACTTCAATACAAGGCTATTTATAGTAATGAAATCATCACCAAAATTGCGAAATTTTGCTCTTGCTAATTTCCCCAACTAGTCCAAAATCGCGAAAATATCTGTAGGCCTACGCGAAAATATTGGCTTATTACAGTAGTTTATATCATAGTATTAATCCAGATAAACAAAGAAATACAACAATTAACTACAGTATCAATTATAACAAATGTAAATTTATGTATTTATGTATCTTTGTAGATACAGATACACACAGACAAAATTACACTATATTTTCCATTCTTTATAATGTCCAATGGGTGTAACCCCACAAAATTGGGGTTTGCATACCTGTACGTACCCCCACCCCCAAAACCTGGATCCACCACTGAATAAAGTCCCTGAAAGCTTGTAAGATCTTAAGAATGCTTTGTTCTTGAATATATTCATATTCTTTTAAAGGAAAATTACTGCTGTTAGTCATGAGATTGAATTATGGAAGAAACTATCTTGAAGTGGTTTGGAAAGGTTTTCAGTCAGAATGATGAGGTTTTGGAATTACCAAAATGATACAAAGTTAATCCGATTTTGCCAAGAGTCACAAGTATGGGGATTCTCAAAATGTTCAATCCAAACATTTTGATTGTTTTGTTTTGTTTTGTTTTTTTGGTCATATGACTTTGAAAAGCATTTTTTACCAGTTGACCCTTTACATATTCTTCCTAAAACAAATGAAAATATTTTGAAAGCTATTAGCTTACAATTATTTTGTTTTCATAGATTCCTTTCAAGTGCATGATTATGTATCGCTGCCTAATCTTTTTTTACTTGTCAACTCTTTTGTTTTATTTCATTTCTTTTCAGTATCTGGTCTGGTTACCCGATCTAGGCAGAAAGAAATCATAACCCTGTAAGGTTGCCGGTTGTAAGACAACAACCCCCTGGACAATAAGCTTCTGGACAGTTCCCCCACCAGCATTCTACCATTTAACCCTATTTTGGGGGGTAGTTGTCCTGAGGGGTAATTGTGTGGGGGTAGTTGATACAAAGTTTGCCAAAGACATGGACTCTAATACAACATCTACATATATGCTAAAGTTTTCGAGAAATGTCTTGAACATTACATTAGTTTTTAACTCATTCTAAAGTTTTAAAGCCTGTTTCTGAATTTTCAAGATACGCACTGTAATGTGACGTATGTTTTCACTTTCTTCTTGAAACACTGAGAGTTCAATATTTAAATTCTAATCTAAATTAGAAGTATTTCTCTTACGGTATATACAAACACTTACCAACAGATTCTGATTAGTTGCTGTTGTATTTTAAAAGCAAATGAATGCCAACGGTGGGCATTGTTGCATTGAATTACAAGCCACTTGTAACTCAAGCTTTTCCTGAAATATGAATAAGCCTTGATGCTTATTATTTTATGTAAATGTATACACCAAACTATCTATGCAACATATTTCACTAATAGAAGTGTTGTATTACAAAAATTATCTTCCTGGTTTGTTTTGAATTTGCTGTTTTTCGGTGGCTGATATAAATATCAAGTGTCTTGATATTGATACTATGAACGATAAGTATTTACAAACAATGTATACTAAATGCCAAGCTTATAAAACAATATTTAAGAAAAAATGTGCATCATGGTTGCCATGGCATTCAATTGCCTGGATATTGACCAAATAGGAAAATTTGTGATAGTTGGAAAACTAAGGTTCATCGTTTAACATTCCTGAGACAATCGTCCATCAGTTGCAACGGTTCTATTATGTGCCATACATAGAATCATGAACAAAACTAGAGCATACATGATGAAGCAATCATGTAGTCTATAGTGGAAAATAATTTTGGTCATATGCATGTATTCTGTAATATTGTGTGTGATGAAAACTTACAAATAGATAAATAATCTTCAGTTAAAAGCATTTGCATTTTTTAGTATTTTTATGATGACAGCATCTAAACAGTTTGAACAATAACATATTGAAATATTCAAGAAATAGGAGCTATATTATACACCATTCAAATATGCTTTAAACATAAACGTTTTTGTCTGTACAGTATACACATGTAATCAAGTTCTTGGAGAAATTTTATAAAAAATTAAGAAGTGAATATACTTGTAATTCCATGAGTCTTACCCTTGAAGCTGCTTTTTTTGTATTGTGACCTGCTCTCTTATTCTTGTTCTTTATTGTATAAACTTTAGACTTATAATATTTTTATTATCATAGATTTTGTACCAAAAATATATCTACTACGGCCAGTATTCTTGAAGGGTGACTAAAGTCATAAGGCCTAATAAATATGTTAGTTCTACTGACTTTAGTAACCCTTTGAAAATACCGGCCTACATTTTTTAAAGTACTTTTGTGTTCTTTTGGCTATACGTATTCTGTTATTCTTTTACTTGTATTCGGAGAACTTAGATATGGTATGTTTACTAGATTTATTAGATAGACAAGAAATATGTTTCAAGGATGTATTTTAAAAGTTGGGGCATTTTGCATCTTAATTTTGAGTATTTTTTGCCCAAAATATGGTCAATGAATACATGTTGTTTTTAAATCCATTTGTTTATACGCAATTGTTAACATATCATATATGATAATTATGATAGATATTCTAGGCATGTACATGACACCTTTTTATGAAATGTTGAATCCTTTTCATGTGAATTGGTTTTAAGAATACTATTATATCACTAATTTATTAGTGTTTAAGAACAAATATATTAACATGTTTTTACACAAGAAGTCCATTGTGTCTTTATTTTATTCTGTATTTCAATATGTTTAAATGGATGTGCATGTAATTAATTAAATCAGAGTGAGATGAAGAGAGAGATATGAAGCTGGATAAAGAGCAATATTATGCAGGTATATGGAGAGATGCAAGAGATAAAGATATTTATATATATACAGTCAGAGCAAGTTAGAGAGATATAGTAAGAGGAAGAGAAATACAATAAAGTGAGAAGAAGAGGTATATGCAGTGAGGGGAAGAGATGTATAAATAGTGGATGGAAGAGTTAGATATAGTCAGAGCAAGAAGGATATAGTGAGAGGAAGAGAAGTAATAAAAGTGATATGAACATAGACATCTACAGTGAGAGGATAATAGATATATGAATAGTGGATGGAAGAGTTAGATATAGTCAGAGCAAGAAGGATATAGTGAGAGGAAGAGAAGTAATAAAAGTGATATGAACATATACATCTACAGTGAGAGGATAAGAGATATATAAATAGTGGATGGAAGAGTTAGATATAGTCAGAGCAAGAAGGATATAGTGAGAGGAAGAGAAGTAATAATAGTGATATGAACATATACATCTACAGTGAGAGGATAAGAGATATATAAATAGTGGATGGAAGAGTTAGATATAGTCAGAGCAAGAAGGATATAGTGAGAGGAAGAGAAGTAATAAAAGTGATATGAACATAGACATCTACAGTGAGAGGATAAGAGATATATAAATAGTGGATGGAAGAGTTAGATATAGTCAGAGCAAGAAGGATATAGTGAGAGGAAGAGAAGTAATAAAAGTGATATGAACATAGACATCTACAGTGAGATGATTAGAGATATATGAACATCGAGGGGAAAAGAGAAATGTACAATAAGAGCAATAGAGATATAGTGAGAGGAAGGAAAACCATAAAGTGAGAAGGAGTGAGAGGACGAGATTATAGTCAGAAAGTATTAGGTCCATGGTAAGAGCAAGAGAAATATAGTGTGATGAAGAGGAAAAAAACATGAATACTAAAATGAGAAGACGAAAGAAATATACAGTGAGATAAGATATACAGTGCGTCCCAAAAAGAACTATACACTTTTGAAATGGCTATCAAATAAAAAAATATATGATTCTTGGGGAAAAGGTTTATACCGGTATAGTATTTATTTATTTATTTAAGTGAATCACTGAAGTAGGGAGAGTGCGGGAGGGGGGCTTTGTATCTATAAAACTGAATCATTGAATTAGGGAGAGTGGATGAGTGCGGGGCTTTGCAAAAGTTAATCGTTGAAGTAGAGAGAGTGGATGGGGCGGGGGCTTTGTAAATACAATAATAAGGTTCCGACCCCTCCCCCCCCCTCCTTCTCTCGATCTCGACATTTCAACATCAATTTTTTTTTTTTATATAGAACAGGCCCCATGTCACTTGGGGAGATGCAGAGTGTCGCGTTAAGTTGACAAAATTTTGAATCAGGTTGAACACAGGTTGCTAGAGTTATGCAATGTTTACAAATGAAAGGAATATCAGAGTTTATTTTCAACTCTCTGAACCGGTACAAAACTTTTTCCAACTCTCTGCAACTTTATGTAATGTTAACCTAATATGATAACCTAATAATATAAGTGTATGTAACCTTCTGAGAGTTGAAAATAAACTCTGATATTCCTTGTTACTATTGTTCGACTATAAGCTCCTATGCGACTTGTGTTCAGCCTGATTTCAAAATTTTTGTCAACTTAACGCGACACTAGTTCCTGGTCTACCCTGTGCTGGGGCCTGTTCTACTGAAAAAAATGATGTTGATACTGTCGAGAATCGGGAAGGAGGGGGGGGGAGGGGTCGGAAACCTTATTATCGTATTTTAATCAAGCCAGCCATCCACTCTCACTCTACTCACGATTCTTTTGCCACAATGCCCCGATTACTTCTCACTTCTCCTAATTCAAATTGCATTCAGTTTTCTAGATACAAGCCCTCTCTCCACCGCACTCTTCAACCTACTTCAGTGATTACTTAAATAAATAAATAAATCTTTACGGTATAGAGAAAGTTTCCCCTGTCTATTTTTTTATATTGTTACATTTTCGTAGTCTAGTTTTTTTTGGCTTGGTCCACTGTACATATCAATTCTACCTCCACGTGAAATGTAACAAGTCTATTGACGTATGTCATAAATCTTAAAGTCCCAGACCGGACCGAGAAATGAATAATCGAGTCCAATTATATATAATAACGAAGCTAATATTTCTTCCTAGTACAACAATTCCCAATTAAAGCATTTTTATTTCATTTAGAAAGGTATTTCATTAAAGGTGATTGAACCTAAACCAGGGCATCCCTCCCAAAGTAACTCGTAAAAGTACCCTATTATATAATGCGGCTGATGACGTCAAGAAGTTTAAGGGAATGCTTTGCTGCCGGGAGGCATGATAGGGTTTTCGGCTTTTAGAAACACGTTGTATTGCTATGTCAGAAACAATAGACGCCCATGTGCATGATGTGTGCTAGAATTATATTGTTTCTGGACATAGCAATACAAACGTGTTTTCTAAAGGCGAAACCCAATCATGCCTGCAGTACATTCCCTTAAACTTCTTTGAAGTCATCAGCCCGCAATTATATAAAATAGGGGTACTTTTAACGAGTACTTAAAGAGGGAGTGGTTTGAGGTTCGAATCATCTTTTTATAATACTGTTATGAAAATTTAATTTATTTGGGGGGTATTTAAATGTTATACGCCCACTTAGCTTTCAAATCGATGTAAGGTTTTTTGTTTTTGTTATTTACGTCCGTCACGGTCTTTCTGCGTCTTTTTGAGGAGGTAAACGCACATTCTTCATGGCTTGTGTGCCGCGCGACCCGCGCTAACGGCGCACAGTGGGCCAGAATGACTGTGCGGACAAATTAATTCTCCCGAGCGTATATCTTAGAGAGAGTCCATCTATGGTTTTCAGACCCGTAGAATTCGATGAGAACAATTTCAAATCCTTAGTCATTTGCTATTTCTATGGACAAGACAAATATCAGTAGTATGCACTGGCTTTCTTCTTTTGATTATTGGGACTTTAGGGGGTTTTGACACATGAGAAAACATCGATAAGAGTATTTCAGAATGTCTTGCGTCGTTTTTATCGCGATTTCTGATATTGGTTCGTAGTGGTTTTCTTTGTTCCTCCATTGTTTCCTTTTATAGTGAGGTGTAATATACTACTTTTCCGGTTCTATAAGCGTTTACTATAGACCATGTATATATGGGGTTTATTAGCGCCGGCGTTGTTAAGAGTTTTCTACTTATCTGACGCCCCTTAAGCATTCTGTTTTTCTGACTGGAACAAGGAAAAATGCTTATATAGAGAGATTTAATATTTATTTGGAACTATCACTGGGGATCGTGGCTTGGGAAACACAAGGGGGTTTTTTTTCTTCTTCATAGATACGGTTAGGCTGATAAGACAGTAGGCCCTATTCATCAAATAAGTAGAAACATTTGTGTTTTGGCCTGTTTAGTTCTTTTTTTTTTTTTTGTTTGCTGGACGTTTTTGTATTTTTTTGCGAGTCTCTCATGCTTATTGCATTGTAATGTATTTTAGTTCCAACTGCAACATGCAACGAAATTGCTTGTGCTCACCTTTGTCAACAATAAATAATACAGTTATCATATAAACAATAATTAATAATTTAAAAGACACGTGGCTTGTGCTAACCATTCGCTTGTCTATGGGTACTGGGTATTGGGCTAAGCTCATTTGCCGAATTTGGCTAAAATTACGAATGGACACACGTCTAATCTTTTGTTTGTATGAATCATAATACTACTCTAACTTTTATTGTGAAGGAAAAAAATTAATACCAACCCCCCCCCCCCCCCCCTGTTGCAAATATTCATGTTGACGTCATTACCGTGCCATATTACCTGCATGTGCAGGTAATATGGGCCATGTATTAATATATGTTTAACTATGACTCTGCCAATGTCTGGAATTTGCTTTAAAATGTTGAAAATCATTAACTTCAAGATATAATTTGAAATACAGACCCTTCGTATCTTGCTTTATTTCATTGTTATGTATTTTGTTAATATTTTCTTTTTTTTTTTAATATTATTTAATTCTTTTTCTTTCAGTCGATATAGGCCTACAATAAGTTATTTATATTAATTATATACTGTGAGATATATCCCAAAATCAGTAGCGAGTTGTGCTCATCGCCAATACTAAGTACGCAGAATCATTTTCGCCATTTTGATGTCCCATATTACCTGCACTAATGTTGCCTGTGTCAGGCGCATTTCAATCCACATTGCACCCGCTTCACTAGAAACAATTGACCTGTACGCTGTTGATCAAATGAACTTAGCTTACTAAGATATCTTGGGTTACCCTCACACTCTTCACCTCACTTCTGTGTTCTTAACATCAGGGTAAAAAATGCCGTATTTTACCTACCTTGTTGGTTTTCAGCAATTTTCTCAGGAATTCGGCATCAGATGGCCTCACGACGATTAATTTTGCGTATACAGTTTCATATGAAACAACATTATGGGTGCTCCACCCGGTCACCGGTCACCGTGGGTCGACATGATTTGCTTCAGTGGCACGCATAATTACCTGCTGGCCCATTTACCTGCGATGTCCCTAACATACTAATATTCATGGGGTCCAGAAATCATTGCCCAAATAACAATGATATCAACTATATAAAAATGAAGAAGGTATAAATAATAAAGACATATTCAAATGTGTTAAAGTAGGCAGTTTGCTGTTCTCCTGACGTGTAGCAAAAACATGTATGTGAATTCAAATCGTAATTTAAGAATGAATCGCTATGAAATATATTACATAAATTATCTGTTGGACAAACGATAATACCATTTGTATATGCTGGTCCCCATAAATATCCATAATTAGGCTATCTTCCCGTTAGATCGGAATTCAGTGGTCATGTATGATAGCGGGGGGGCGGGGGGTAACAGGTTAAGCTCTGTCCCTTATAAACACATACGAGGTTTTCATGAAATCGTTCCATTCAGGTGTTTTGGTTTATTCGGCTCTTTTGTATCTTGATTTACGTCACTTATGGTGGCTTGTGTGTGCAAAATAAGTGGCTTCGTTTGCGTCGTTTTGACGATAATTTAAGGCTAACATCGATGGAATTGGTTTATTCCGAAGGTGCAGAGGTGCAGTGTTATAGTACTTTGTGTAGCTGACTATAACAAGACCGCTATGGTACTTTGGAACACGGAAATCGGGGTAATCGTGAAACTGTTATGGCATATGAAGGGGAAAATGCAAATTCACCCCTATTATTTTAGTGGTTTCGTCAACCACATTACTTCCGAATGGATTAAACATTTGTCTTTAAATTCTATGGGTCACTTAAAATGATCATTCCTTTCGGCGTTTATTTAGAATATATTGGACCACCAATTTTAGCAAAAAAATCCCAATAACTAAAATTTGTCATTTACAAATGTGTACCCCCACAAAAGGCCGTATTTTCTGGTCATTTCAAAGAAAATAACGTCAATCTAAAATCACTTGATGTGATAGTTTTACTGGAGTGTTCTAAGAGGTATGCTATCTTTGCGTGAGTAGAAATTATAAAAACAAAATTGTTAAGGTGACCAGATATGCCACTTTTGGCGCACTTTTGCTAACGACTTGGACCCACTGTGCGGCGGGAAGCGACACGCGATTAGAACATACTGCATGCAATTAATTACTTAGGCCGCACAAAAAACTTCGCCTAAGAAAACTTTCGCTGTCGGACTAAAATGGAATTGTCAGTCGATCCGTTCCCGTAGGAAATTAGTCTCGGACATGAAATAAAATAATTGAAACTTTTATCATAGTTTTCGTAGGTAGTATGCATTCAAAGACGCAGATTGGGGAAAGAGAAGACCATTTTTCGGCAAGCCTATAACACCATTGTGGCTAAAGTTGTAATCAGATCATTTAATTTTGCAGCATAGATTGATATTCCTACGATTTATTGATATAAATAGTGAATCTTCGTCAAAGTGGCTTGCGAAGGACCGCCCGTCCAACGATGGTACGATTGCAGTGTTTAATATGCGGCGGAAAGGTATTTCCGACAGGGATCCTTATCGAGTCATACGATTCGTTTGGTGAATAATGTTACAAAGTGACTATTGCGACTAGTGTGGTTTTAACACTGCGAATCGAGATGAATGTACCCGATTACATTTGGTTGAGGGTTTCACCTGAGAAAATTCAAGCTTTTAAAAACTGCTTTTGATGCGAGTAAGAGTGTAGGTATAATTATAGCGCGCCTCAATCGAGAAGAGTGACTAATGCAGCTCGCCGTAAAATACAAATAGAGCTATTTTTGAGAGCAAATTGGGCCATATGTACAAGGAATTTTGATCTTACACTAGGATGGATCATTAGTCGGGAATGACAACTAAGTGACAGACTTTTTTTCCCTTTGTTGCAAAAGTTATTTGCCTATTTTTGAAAAAAATTCCGGATCTTAGCGTACTTATCAAGTTGGGACAGTATTGGCTCATTTGGAAGATTAGTTGCTACAGACCATAAGTCAGGAGGAGAAATAACAAAGTGAAAACTGTGCAAATAAAAGTCTCATAGGGCTGGACGGTGGTTCAGATAGGGAACGTCAAGTCTCTGCTTCGGGTAAGATTTGTGATAGCGCCCTCTCCCCTATAAGTTTATCTAACTAGAATTGATATGAATCTTATTCTTACTGTATTGAGGATATTCTTTCGTCTTCTCATTTTAGTATATGCATTTTTAATTTTGTTCTGCTCTTAATTCAGCCACACCTATATCTCTCTTGCTGTTACCATGGACCGCCATACTTTCTGACTATATAGAGGGGAGCTCGTCTCGCTCACTCCCTTCTCACTTTACTGGTTTAAATCCTTCCTCATCAGCTATAGGTCTCATAAATTGCCTTATTGTACACTTTCTCTTTTCCTCGCTGTTCATATATCTAATAATCCTCTCACTTGATGAGTGTGCAGGATTTGTTTCTAGGGATCACTTTTATTACTTCTCTTTCCTCCACTGGCGGAGTCGGGTGTCATAAATAAAATGGTCACACGTCGGGGAAGAATCATTTATGGTGTGAAAATTTTTCATACCTAATAAGTGTGTTTGGGTGTGTACCAATTAAAGCAACGTATTTGTTATCCTTTGACTGGTGACCTTATGTCTCTGATATTTAAATTTGCTCTTCGTAAAACAAAGGCTTGCTAAGTTATTGGTGCGCGTAGTGAACTAAATCGATAATTTACAGTTGCACTTGCTATTGTTATGGAGCGCTGAATTCTATGGTCATTATGCGAATTTCGGGTACGACGGAAATGTGCATTTGGGACGTGGCGTTCGCGTGGCAGAAAATGATTTGTACTTATCTTGATTGTTAGGAATTAGTCACATTATTTAAAATAATGCACTCATAATTGCATGCATGAAAAAAATTGCAGAAGAAAGTAGTGATATCCCTGCTTTGAAATGAAATACAATAGCCACGTTGATATTCAAACTGCTTGTCACATATACAAACATAATGTTTTCCAACTGTACCATTTTAATTTGACACAGTACTGTTAATATCCTTCTTGCTCTGACTATATCTAACTCTCTCCATCCACATATTATATATCTCTTCCCCTCACTGCATATACCTCTTCTTCTCACTTTAATTGTATTTCTCTTCCTTACTATATCATATCGCTTCTAACTTGCTCTGACTGTATATATAATAATATCTTTATCTCTTGCATCTCTCCATATACCTGCATAAATATTGCTCTTATCCAGCTTCATACATTCTCTCTCTCATCTCACTCTGATTTAATTATTACATGCACATCCATTTAAACATATTGAAATATACAGAATAAATAAAAGAACAATGGATTCTTGTGTAAAAACACTGTTATATATATTTTGTTTCTTAAACACTAAATAAATAGTGATTAATGAGTATTCTTAAAACCAATTCACATGAAAAAGGTATTCAACATTTCATAAAAAAGGTGTCATGTACATGCCTAGAATATCTATCTAATTATCATAATGAATATGTTAACAATTGCGTATAAACAAAAAGGATTTAAAACAACATGTATTCATTGACCATATTTTTGGGCAAAAATACTCAATAATTAAGATGCAAAATGCCGACCCAACTTTTAAAATACATCTTCTTGAAATATATTTCTTGTTTATGACTAATAAATCTACGTAAACATACCATATCTAAGTCTCCGAATACAAGTAAAAGAATAACAGAATACGTATAGCCAAAAGAACAACAAAAGTACTTTAAAAATGTAGGCGGTATTTTCAAAGGGTTACTAAAGTCAGTTTAATCTCCCCTACTTTTATTAATGTGCCCTTAATGACTTAAGTCCCCCTTCAAGAATACTGGCCGTCGTTAGGATAATTTATTTATTAGGTACATGAAGATTAATCTATGATAATAATATTTTATAAAGTCTAAAGTTTACACAATACAAGAACAAGAATAAGAGAGCAAAGTCACAATAATAAAATAAAAAAAAGCAGCTCATAAGGGTAAGAGTATCGGGAATTACAAGTATAATTCACTTCTTAATTTTTTATAAAATTTCCTCCAAGAACTTAGATTACATGTGATATACTGTACAGACAAAAATTTATGTTTAAAGCATATTTGAATGGGTATAATATAGCTCCTATTTCTTGAATATTTCAATATGTTATTGTTCAAACTGTATAGGATGCTGTCATCATAAAAATATTAAAAATGCAAATGCTTTTAACTGAAGATTATTTAGATCTATTTGTAAGTGTTCTCACACACAATATTAAATAGACATGATATGACCAAAATTATTTTCCACTATAGACTACATGATTGCTTCATCATGTATGCTCTAGTTTTGTTCATGATTCTATCTGTATGGCACATAATAGAACCGTTGCAACTGGATGGAGAAGGTGATTGTCTTCAGGAATGTTAACGATGAACCTTGGAGTTTTCCATCACAAATTTTCCTATTTGGTCAATATCCCAGGCATTTGATGCCATGGCACATTTTTTTTCTTAATATTGTTTTATAAGCTTGGCATTTAAGTATACATTGTTTGTAAATACTTATCGTTCATGATATCAATATCAAGACACTTGATTATTTTATATCAGCCACCAGAATAAAACAGCAATATTCAAAACAAATCGCGAGGAGATAATTTTGTAATACTATGCTATCATTAGGTGAATATATGTTGCATAGATAGTTTGGTGTATACATTTACATAAAATAATAAGCATCAAGGCTTATTCATATTTCAGGAAAAGCTTGAGTTACAAGTGGCTGTGTAATTCAATGCAAACAATGCCCACCGTTGGCATTCATATTTGCTTTTAAAATACAACAGCAACTAATCAGAATCTGTTGTAGTGTTTGTATATACCGTAAGAGAAATACTTCTAATTTAGATTAGAATTTAAATATTGAACTCTCAGTGTTTCAAGAAGAAGTGAAACATAACGTCACATTACAGTGCGTATCTTGAAAATTCAGGACAGGCTTTAAACTAGAATGAGTTAAAACGAAAATGTAATGTTCAAGACATTTCTCGAAAACTTTAGCATATATGTAGATGTTGTATTAGAGTCCATTCTTTGGCAAACTTTGTATCATCTACCCCACATCCTCCCACCACAAGTTACCCTCAGGACAACTACCCCCAAAATAGGGTTAAATGGTAGAATGCTGGTGGGGGAACTGTCCAGAAGCATTGTCCAGGGGTTGTTGTCTTACAACCCGGCAACCTTACAGGGTTATTGATTTCTTTCTGCCTAGATCGGGTAACCAGACCAGATACTGAAAAGAAATGAAATAAAACAAAGGGAAAGTTGACAAGTTAAAAAAGATTAGCAGCGATACATAATCAGTGACCTTAAAGGAATCTATGAAAAACAAAATAATTGTACAGAGCTTTTCAAAATTATTTTCATTTGTTTAGGAAGAAATAAAGGGTAACTGGGTAAAAAATGCTTTCAAAGTCATATGACCAAAAAACAAAACAAAACAAAACAATCAAAATGTTTGGATTGAACATTTTGAGAATTCCCCATACTTGGACTCTTGAAGCAAATCGGATTCAATTTGTATCATTTTGGTAATTCCAAAATCTATCATTCTGACTGAAAACCTTTCCAAACCGCATTCAAGATAGTTTCTTCCATAATTTCAATCTCATGCAAACAGCAGTAATTTTCCTTTTAAAAAGCAAATATGAATAATAAAAGAACAAAGCATTTCTTAAGATCTTACAAGCTTCAGGGACTTTATTCAGTGTGGATCCAGGTTTGGGGGTGGGGGGGGGCGGGGGGAGGACTGGGGGGGGGGTGGGGTGGGTGGGGCGGGGGGGGGGTGGTTATGAGGAGGTTGAAGGAGGGAGGCTGCGAGAGGACTCTGGAGTAGAGGCCAATCCAGTCTGCAGGATTTGTTCAGGATGGCTGAAAGGAGGAGCAGTAGTAAGAGATTTGGTTTTTCATGGATGTGGGGTGACATCCTGGTGGAGAGCTTCACTTGTAAAAGGAAACGTCTTGTAAAAGGGATGCTGGGGGTTTTTTGTGTTACCGAGAAGGAGTAGCTGACGGAATGTAGAATGATAGGGGCAGGACGCGCTGGAGGAAGCTCGCATTCGCAGTCGAGAGTGAGAGCTGTACAGGGGTAGGAGGCGTAGGGGATTGGCTAAGGTGAGGTGTGGTGTGGTGGGAGAGAACTGCAGAGTTGATTAAAAGAAACTAGGAGGGGCACATTCTCATTGGGCGAGGGGGGGGGGAGGGTTGCTGACTACAGTATAGTGGAGTAAGGGTTGAGAGACCTGGGACGGAGCGAAATTGAGAATTTGTCTGTGGGTGTGCGATGAGGAGTTGTCAACCAGATGGAGTTGTATTTCGTGGGAGAGACTGGAGATGGGAGGTGACTCAATTACCGGGGGGGGGGGGGGAGGGGTATCAATTAGCACACCCCATTTTGGGCGGCTACACCCATTGGGACATAATAAATAATGAAAATATAGTGTAATTTTTATGTGTGTATCTGTATCTGCAAAGATACATTAAATACATTTAAGCATTTGTTTATAATTGAACTGTAGTTACTTGTTGTGTTTTGCTTTGTTTAATCTGATTAATGCTTGGATATAAATACTGTATAGCCAATTTGTCGCGTACAGATATTTTCGTGCAATTTTGGACTAAGTTGTGGGGAAATTCGGCGAGAGCAAAATTTCGTGGATTTGGTATGATTTCATTACTATAATAGCCTTGTACTGAAGTGGAAAACATTTCGCGATGACGACTCGCGAAATTAAAAGTCAACCGCAAAAATAACCACTTATACAGAACTAAAGATTAATGCCATGGCATCAAAATTTAAAAAAAATACTTAAAAAAAAAATAAAAAAATTATATATTGATTTTTCCATAACACAAATAATGAATACACCTTCATTCATATTGTTCTGAGTTGAATGGCATGCAATAAATAAACAAATCATCTGTTCACAGTTAAGTTGATCCACCATCAGCCATGACAAAGGATTAATACAGTCCTGTGTCATAAAATGGTACAAGTGGAACATTTTTTTTAGTATCAAGATTAATGCACAGCCTGCTATTATTTGGGTATTTTCATAAAGCAAGAAAGATCAGACTTTTTCACGCTGCATTTTTTGCAATCATACTTTTGGTGTTAGTATTTTTGAAATATGACAGTTTTCTAACGATCAAGGCGAGGATTCCATTTTTCGCAATTATCGCCTGTGTGCCTCATGCTTGTGTATAGGTTTCGCATAATGGCCACAAAGTGCGTCAATTTCAAATATGTTCGGTCGTCGTACAACAACTTAGCTACCTTTATTTTTTTAGCGAAGCAAATTATATACACCAAGCGCATCTAGCTAAGGTATAGAATCTCTTTCGCTTTTACTTTGGTACCGGGCAGAGACATATCACACATAATATTGAGCAATATTTCACACCTAAATATGGTTTTCTCGACTGTGACCAGTTTTTTTTTAACACAGAACTGTATTGGCCCATGGCCACTGTTATCCGACGGCCAAGACTATTGAGCCAATGGAATGCCTATTTGTCCGAGCCGATACTGATCCACACCTGATTTCACTGAGGTACTTTTTTGGTACAGGACTCACACATCTTCTATCCGTCCAAGATGAAACGATCTTTGATTTGAGATGAAGGGTACTCGTCCATTAGCTTTTGCAGTCACCCTACTCACATCCATCTCTCAATGTATCAGAGTGGATTCTAAATCAGTACCAAAAGATTAGAAACTTTGAAAATATAGGTGTGGACTTTGCGAGAATGTTACAAGTAACTATTTAAGTCATAAGCATCCAGCTAGATAATGATACAAAAATACTAAGAAATACATATAGTGATTTATCTTTAAATATAGGTGTTAAAACATTATTATTACGTTATTCTTGGCCAAATACTTGACAATTCTATGTATAAGTATGTTAGAACATTTTGAGATTTAAAAGTAATAGAAATTAAAAAACTGGTATGATTTCTAGGCCTGGTTAGATAAATTCCGGTTATTAGATCTTACATTGCTAGTCCGTTTCCTTGGTGACATTATTCCCAGCCAAAATTGGTACTTTTTAATACATGATTACAATTTTATATCACATTCTTTTGTAAGTGTATCACAAATCGTTAATATCTTCTTCTTTGGGCCTTTCTTTTTTTTTTGGCATATAAATACATAAACTTGTAAACATTATTGGACAATCAGAGGTGAATGAAGCTTTTTATCTAGGTACAGAGATAATGCGTCCGTTGTAGGGGAAATTTGTGTGATAAGCAGAAACCCCCCACCCCCCCCCCCCGTTTCTTGCAATGCTGCTTTAGGCAGCATTTCTAGCCAGAATGCATCAGAAATGATGCCGACAGATGTACCTGTGCAAGGTAACACAATCTCTCCAATCAAGATAAATTCTCTGAGCGTATATAGAATGCTTCTTTCCTGATGAGAAATCCCTTGACACTCCTCAACTGCAAACAATAAAGAGAGACAAAGATTACAAAAATACTGTAGTCCGTGGAAATGTTTGCCGGTAATTAATTTTCCACAGGATTTCAAAGGGATCAACCAGTTGTCCCCCTGTCGATTTTTTTTTCCTGGGGGAATCGTCCCCCTTCATTTTTGAAAGTTTAAACCTGGTGTATAGTTTGGTAACAAAAAAGGAATCGGCATAAAATCGTTGTATGTCAGGCCGCATCAGCGTACGGACTCGTCTCGATGTGTGAACCCTGTAGCGGCTGGAGATTTCATGATGGTGCCTTTGCCGATGTTCAACATTCACTCGAATCCATAACAAAAGTATCATCACATAACAATCACACAAAAAAATTCCCCTAGATATCCTTTCTTGAGAACTGTTTCAGGACCAGGTCCATATGACCAACTTCTGATAAGAAGAAGTTCGCATGGTCGCAGGTTCATTCCAAACATCACGTCGCGATCCTTTTTTCTCTGCATCATGTTTTGGCACTGCGCAATATTATACAAATAGTGCATGCTAGCGAGTGCAAATACCGTAATATGAGTGTCCATAATTCAATTTCTTCGCGTTGCGTTTAATTTCACGAGGCGTAGCGAGTTTAATATAACGACAGAGAAATTTGAATTTATGGACCGATGATTATTTTTATATGAACAGAATAGCAGTGCTATATTTAAGTATTAGATGGGACAAAAATTGTATCAAGTATATCTGAACCTCTTCATTTAATAATGATGAATCCTCTCTCTCAAGAAGACTTGAATAATCCCTTATCCAGCACCCTTCCAACTTCCTTGAGCCTGTGAATCATCCCTCTGATGCTCAATTGCAGCTTAAATAATAAATACCGAATTGTATCAAGAGTTATCTGAACTTACCTTACTATTTTATATGATGTCCTC
>CALNVZ010003434.1:17695557-17706280 GCA_940671915.1 Paracentrotus lividus | reverse complement strand
ACTCCACTTATTTCAAAGAATCGCCCTTCTACGAAGAACGCCCATCACTGGTGAATTCAGACAACCGGTACAAAACTTTTTCCAACTCTCTGCAACTTTATGTAATGTTAACCTAATATGATAACCTAATAATATAAGTGTATGTAACCTTTCTGAATTCCCCAAGTGACATGGGGCGTATTCGTAGAAGGGCGATTCTTTGAAAAGTGGACCTTATTGGGAAAAAATAAAGTTTTTGCCTTTTGTTTTTAAGCTGTACATTATAGAGCATTGTCTGAAGTTTCATGAAATGCATTTTTTATCTTAATTTTACAAATTTTTCATGCTCATTTGCATAAATTAACATACATAAAATTTGAATTGAAAAATGGTACATAAAATATTATTTGTTTGACCCTGACTTAATTGTATATGCTGGTCTCCTTACTTTGATTATTGTCATTATATCTTTTTTTAACTTCATTCCTTTAAATTTAACTGAAAAATAATGGTGTTGAATTGATTGTTTTAAGATAATTAACTTAAGAAATTATTTACCTTCAAATGTCACTACACACGTGACCCAAAAGCACGAAAAGTTAACGCCCCCCGAAAACCATAGTTCTATTATTATTACAATTTTCTCCAAAGCTAGATAATTATGATGTGCCTTGTATCTCACCAAATATGAAGCCACGATAGCTTTTAATTTAGTTATTATTTAAGGACGTTGCACAGTTGAAGCGAAGTCCATGTCATTTTCACCAAATTTTGCACAGAGTTACTTTGGTGTCTATGTATGCCAAAAATGCAAAAAATAATATAGGTTCATGTGCTTGATTTTTTGCTACGGGACTTGAATTTGCCATATTTGGATGGCATGTAAAGTACGCATAATTTAAGAAATTGGCCTCTGTTAGACCTCGCGATTGCAACAAACGAGTTAAAATCGTCATTATTTTGTCAAAACTGTATCAAACTTTATCAAACCTTCCCGATTTGTTACGAAGTTTATACCAAAGATGGGAACATTGTTTAAACTGGCACATTTTTCTTTATTTTCGAGCCAGCAGCGCCCTCATGTGGCGGAAATGGTGCGTAAAATGGCAAAAACCATATCTTAGCTAAGGTTTGGAATCTACAAGAAAATTAAAAAAAATACAGTTAAAGGTGCACTTTTTTAAAACCCATGACAGTCTCATCAAAATTTGCAAAGTTGTAGAGGGATCCATTATAAACAGGGGCGGATCTAGGTTTTTTCCAAGAGGGGGGGGGTTGAGGGGATGAAAAAAAAAATCTTGCGAGCGGAGCGAGCAAACGAGCGCGGAGCGCGAGTTTTAGACAATACCCGTCGGATTGTATAATGGCTACTATACTAGACATAGATACACGGGAATTTATTTTTTAAGACAATTTTACGAGGTTGGAGTTTATTTTGTGCCTTATGATAGGCAGCGAGCCGCGATAAAAGATTATATGGGAATAAATAAAGGGGCACTTTTTTAGTATTAATTAATTTTTAAAAAAGATAATTGTGTATTGTAGACCCTATTAAGTATCTGCGAGCAGCGGAAGGCGAGCGCAAAAATATTGGGTTTTAAAAGATATAAGGAATAAATAAAGGGGCATTTCTAGTATTAATTAATTTTTTTTTAGCGGAGCGCGAGTTTTAGACAATCCAGGATTATAGGCCATATACTGACCTAAAACGAGGAATTATTTAAACAATTTTAGAGTTGGGTAGTTATTTGTGCATTATGATAGCGCAGCGAGCGCGAAGCGCGAGCCGAAAATTTTGGGTTATAAAGGATATATGGAAAAATAATAGAGAGGGCACTTTTTTTATAGTTTAATTAATTAATTTAAAAAGATAATTGTGTATTGTAGACCCTATATTAGTATCTGCTGCGAGCGCGGAAGCGCGAGCTGAAAAATTTTGAACTCAAAATTGAAGTTATTTGTGCATATGATTTAGTATCAGCGAGCGCCGAAGCGCGAGCCGAAAAAATATGGGTTTTAAAAGATATAAGGAATAAATAAAGGGGCACTTTCTAGTATAATTATTTTTTTTAGCGGGGAGAGCGCGAGTTTTATGACAACGCCCGATTATAGCGCCTATACTGACCTAAAACGAGGAATTATTTAAAACAATTTTAGAGTTGGAGTTATTTTGTGCATTATGAAAGGCAGCGAGCGCGCAAAGCCGCGAAGCCGAAAATTTTGGGTTATAAAGATATATGGAATAAAATAAAGGGGCACTTTTTTTAGTATTAATTAATTTTTAAAAAAGATAATTGTGTATTGTAGACCTCCTATTAAGTATCTGCGAGCGCGGAAGCGCGAGCTGAAAATTTTGAACTCAAAATTGAAGTATTTGTGCGATTATGATTTAAGTATCAGGCGAGCGCGAAGCGCGAGCCGAAAATACAAGATGAAAACGTTGGGGCTTCTTTCTAGGAAACCATTTTCAACGCGCACCGATTGTCAATGGAAGGAACTGCCTCGAAAAACGGGAGTTTGTTGAAGTATACTGTGAATAAAAAAAAAAGCGTGGACATTTATAGTAAAGAGTTTAGAATGTTAAAAGCTAGCATAAGATCTTAGAAACCCGAATTGTGAAGTTAACTATGTCTGTTTTTATGAGCGCGCTAATGTCTACGAGGTAAGACCTGGAAGAATTTTTTGACCTCTTAAAACCTCGCATTTTGAGGCTTAACATCTTGGCTTCTTTCATTTTGGTCTTTTTCTGTGTGAAAGATTTTGTTGGGTCAAACAGCAGTCACTAAAGCTTTTCTGTAATTCAGGGCAGCGCATGCGTAGATGTTTCCCCTAGATTACGCTGAAGTGAAGTAAATATAGTTGAAATGTTCATCTTTCCATAGATTTGTAACTTCGCTTTGTGATTGGTCAGATTTTTCCCCGGCGTTTTTGAATTACGATAAAAAAAAAATATCATGATAACAAGCTGTCGATCCTGGACTGCACAAGCCGCCTTGGCACGTCTCTTTCGTTTTACAAGGACATTGTTTGATTGCGGGATGTATCCGCATTCGGGGCGTGGACGTCGACGTAGAGAGGAGTCTATCCCAGGTACACATCATTTCGTAAGATTCGTTTCTGGTCGTTAGGTCACTGTAGTCTGGAACTGTGCGGTGTTTGGTATAAAATAAGCACTGGTCCTTTTTGCTATTGTTCACGTTTTCATATGTTGGGTTTTTAAAAGAATATACTTGAAATAAATAAAGGGGGCACTATTCTAGTAATTATTAAGTTTTTTTGTTAGATAAGTTGTTATTGGTAGACCCACTATTAAGTATCTGCCGAGGCGCGAAAGCGCGAGCCGAAAATTTTGAGCTCGAAAATTTGAGTTACTTGTGCATTTACATTTAGTATTCCGCGGCAGGCACAGAAGCGGCGGAGCCGAAAATATTGGTTTTAAAAGATATATGGAATTAATAAGACAGGCCACTTTTCTAAGTAGCTTTGCTTTATTTGTTCGCCCACCTGCCTCGGGCACTAGCCTCCTCGCCTCACCCCCCCCCAAAAAAAAGAGAATTAATAATGTAATGAATAATGATGATGATAATGGATAAATAATAATAATACATAAATAACAGCATACAAAAAATAAAATTACAAGTTGAGAAAAAAAAGATAAGATTAAAAAAAAAAAAAAATGGTGCCGCCGTGAGGGGTGCCCGGATTTTATTTTTGTTTTTTTTGGGGGGGGGTTGCAACCCCAGCAAGCCCCCGCCTGCTAGATCCGGTTCTTCTGATGAAATATAGTGTAGAGAACTTTTAAAAATGGGGGTCCATGTGCTCGTTTTTGAACTATCGGCGCCCGAATACTCGCGGCTTGAAAAGTCACAAAAACGCGCCGAAAACATCAAAAAAAGCGTGAAAATCCACTCTAAATTACACTTTATTCAAAATTATGCTCCCAAACATTTAAAATCCACGTCATTTTCATGAAAATTTGCAAAGTTGTAGAGGAAAACGCACTCAGTGGGTAGAAAAAGTCAAAAAGGGGGGTCCATGTGCTCGTTTTTAAGCTATTTGGCGGAGCCCGAAAAGTTGCGAATTGGCTTGAAAACCACAAAAATGCGCCGAAAACGTCAAACAAGTCTGAGAATCCAATTTATATTACACTTGATTCAAAATCATGCTCTCGAACATTAAAAATCCATGTCAATTTCATCAAAATTTGCCAAGTTGTAGAAGAATATAAATTAAAAGAGTAGGAACATTAAAAGATGGGGGTCCATGTGCTCGTTTTCAAAATATCGGTGCCGTAATAGTGGCGAGTCGACTTGAAAACCACGGAAACGCGCCCAAAATACGCAAAAATGTGAAAACTCTATTTAAACTTCGACTTATTCAAAATCCTGCTCCCAAACATTTACAATTCATTTCATATCCATCGCAATCTCTAGAATAAAACGAACATGCACCAACATAAATGCTTTACATATCTCTGCAAGTAAGTAAATAATGAACAAAAAGAAGAAATAAATAACATATTCATAAAATTCATTTCCTTTAACTCTTTGAGCGCTGGATCGATCGCCCATATGAGCGTGACGTACTAAATAATGCGCGCCCAAGATGCGCGGTCAAGATGTGCAGAAACATAACTGTGCAACGTCCATTAACTTTGAAATTGCGTCACACACGTGACCCACTGGTCACGTGTTTGACAACTAGTTCATGCCTGGAAAAAAGGGCGACTATGGCTATTGCAAATAGATAAGCCTCATGGGCCGCGGAGCGGGGTGGGGGGCGGGGGCTGGGGGGCTGCAGCCCCACCCCCACTTTTTTTCAGCCAACGGTACAAAAAATGCAAAATGACCATACATTTTGGTGATTTTCAGGGCTGTTCCGCGCCCCCCCCCCCCACTTCGGCTCAGCCCGTCACTTTCAAAAATGCTCCGCGGCCCCTGAGCATGACTGGAGCCTTACATTTATCCTACAATGTTATGACTGGAATGTGTTCAAGTGATAAATGTTATGACTGGAATGTTATGACTTGAGCTTTACATTTATCCTACAATGTTATGACTGGAATGTGTTAAAAAATAATGGTTACATTGTATGACATTAATTAACCCTTTCAGGATGGCCACCAAAGAATGTGGTCCTACAGTTTAAAATACACATGTGGGCCATTCTTTGAAAAGTGAACCTTTTTCGGACAAAATAAAGTTTTTGCCTCTTGATTTTAAGCTGCATATGCATAGAGAGCAATGTCTGAAGTTTCATGAACTGATGCTTTTTATACGTGATTTTTGCATTGTTTCATGCTCATTGGCATAAATTAACATATGATAATTAGATGAAAAAACGTTACATAAAATATCATTTTTTTAAACCCTGACTGGAATGGATATGCTGACTTCCTTACTTGGATTACTGTCATTATACTATTACTTACCTCTATTCCTTTTAATCTAACCCCAAAATAATGCTGTTAAATTGATTACATTAAGATAATTAACCCTGGAAATTAATTGCACTCAAATGTCACACACGTGACCAGAAAAAACAAAAAGTTCATGCCCCAGAGCCATGGTTACGGAACCATGGCTGTGGTATTATTATTATTTTTTCTCCAAAGCTAGATTTAAAGCACCTTGCATCTCACCAAATACGAATCCATGAAAAGTTTTAATTTGATTATTAATTAGCAAACAAATTAGTCACACACGTGACCCACTGGGTGGGGGCGATCATAAAGGTCTGATTATTTTCACTGTCATTACTATGCTCCAAAATGGTTCTGCAATAAATTTTGCGCAAAAAAAGAAGAAGAAAACAAAAGGTCGAAAAAACAAAGAAATACATAAGAAAATCATAAAACAATTAAATACATGAGAAATTGATTTCGATACCAAAATTTGTCCAAGTAAAATTGTTAGGAATCTTATAAAGATTATGTAAACACAAAATTAGCATTCCAGAAGCTTTAGTTTGTCAATTAGAACAAAAAGTATTATTTCATGCAATGCATAAATTAGCATAATTAATTCATATAAAATAAATAGATATCATTTTGGGAAAATTAACAGTACATTCTTGTAGGTTACATCGCATACTACCATCGTGCAAATTTTCGGCTCGCTCGCGCGATCAACAACCGAGATCTTATAGGGGGCATCATGGCCCCCTCCCTCCCCGCCCCAGCCTCAGTCTTAACAGCTACCAAAATCCCCAGTGACTGATTTGGGTTGAATTCATAAAAGTTTTACCACAACGAATATAGTAATTTCTCAAAATGAACATTTACTGCATATTTTTATGTACATGTATGATATCTTCATTTTTGTGTACAGTTTGCTATATGTCACACACGTGACCCACTAATATGTAACACACGTGACCCGACATCACGATACAAAATAATATATAAAAAAGGAAATTTCAGACATGACTCCAATATCCAGTGGTATTTCTTTGGTAAACAGATCCATAATGCATATGTTACAGCAATAAGAACATTTTTTCATTTAAAAACTCACAGGAATTTCAAAATGAAATTGAACTTTCAAAATCACGCCGTTCTGTGAAGTCACACACGTGATCCACTTCTTTTGACCTCTGACCTTGAACATGCATATTGTAAACATAAAAAAATATTTCCAAATGATAGCCCACAAAATTTGTTAGGATAAAATAAACATTAAATCAGTATATCTTTAAAGTTGTTAGAGTTATAGCCAATTAAAGTCAAGATTTTGCATAATTTCGGTCACACACGTGACCAAGAATGGTCCAGAAGTGATGCTGCTTGCAATATTAATGTGTTTCGTGTTCGATTCACTTTTGTTTAGTCTTTAAATGAACAGTCATTGACATTCGAATAGGGTTTTATTCCAAAAGGAGCTAAACCCATGAAAATTGTTATTATTACAGTGTATATATAATCTAAAGATTTTCAAAATTGATGGCTTAGATTTGAAAAAAAAAAATAAAGAAAAAAAAAAAAGGATTTTTGAATATGATATAAGACAATATCCAAATCATGTAGGCCCCATCAGTAAAGAAAGTAGCCCAAAAGAGATAAGAAGAAAAGTGATAAATTAAAAAATCTGATTACTTTAAAACTAAAAAAAAAAATAAAAACGACACACACACACACACACACACAACACACACACACACACTATCATCACCACACCCTCACCACACACACACTAACCACACACAACACACACACACACACACATAAAAACAACCCTGATAAAAGTGGATTTAGCTTCTTTTGGGAATCCAACTCTTCACACTACTGCATAGGATACGTAAGTTAGTAAATGTGCGTCCTGAATCCACTGATGCATTATAGAATCAGATAACAATAGGGAGAACCAGGACAATTGTAACAGTTTTTTCTCAAATTTGGACCTATCAATTTATTAAAGCTACAATACTTGCTGCAAAACTAAATAAAATGAAATATGCATATCTTAGCTGACATAGAATAGGTTGGCTAAGTACAACAAGTCATTTTTGAAGCCATTACCATTTCAAAACAAGAGTCAGGTGTTACAAATTGCCCCGTGACCAGGGGGCAATTGTAACACATGAAAGTTGTAAACATTTTGTTTTTCTTTATCAAAGCTTATGCACTTGACCAGATCCAAGAGTTTAAACCACATAACGCTAATTATGATTAAAACATGACAATGCTGACTCATTTATATTATAGTTTCCCACTTGTTATATTTCGATGATATTGGCCAAAAAGTTATAATTTTTTTTTTTTTTTTTTTTTTTTTTAGGGTATTTTGGGGCTTCACCCTTTAACTGTAAAGAATTATAGAACCTTTCATCAATTCTATAAGTTTGCGTTCTTTATTCATGTTTATTCTAACTTTGCACTCTACCCAATATATCTTTAAACTGACAACTGTGCGTATAAAATATATATATTAGAATACGCCTTTTGACTTTAACACATTCTTTTGCCAAATAAAGTGATACATCTGATGAAGAAGGTAAAATTGACAGTTTTTTTTTTTTTTTTATTAAAATCAATCTTCAAAATTTACGCCACTTTTTTCTGGCAAAATCAACATTTCTTTGCCCTGTTAACAAAATGTTTTGGACATATATTTTCAGGTATCATATTGAAAATATGTTTTTATCTTTTATGGGAGCTCCCATCTCTCTCTCTCTCTCTCTCTCCTCTTCTTTTCTTTCTGTCTTTCTTTTTTCTTCTTTCACTCCATCTTTACCTTTTTACTTTCCTATCTGCCCTTCCCCCCTCTCTCTCTCCTCCTCCTCTCCATTTCCCTCCCTTCCTCTCTCCTCTTTCTCTCTTTTAATGTGTGTGGGTTTTTTTAATAAGAAAAAGCAAATCAGGGGGGGGGGGTTCCGTAATCTCTTTCTCATTTTATAGGATCTTATAAAATAAGCCTTTTCGGATTTCATGGGCTATCCTGTCAGTGCTTCTTTTATGTTTGATACCATGTACACTCGCCAAATAAAATCAAATCAAATCAAATTATATGTTCACAGTTATCTAATGTCTAATTCTCATGTTTGAGCTCATAGATAAGGTTACCTTTTGTAATTGTAAACAAAGCTGACTAAACATTCAAACTTATGACGCTCTGAAGTTCTCTAGTAAAGTGATATAAATTATTAAAACAACAAGAATAAAAAGAAAACTTTAGGCTCTGATTACAATGAAACAAATTATAAAAAAAACTAAAGGCACTTTTTTTCAGACAAATTAATATTTCTAATATTTCAAAACGTATTGGACAGATATGTTCAAAGTTATTTAATTCTCATGTCTGAGCTTATAGATATGGTTACCTTTTGTTTTTGTAAAGCATTATAATTGACAATTCATTCAAAGTTATGAAGTTCTGATGCTTGAGCTTATCGACGAGACTACTCCTATTTACAATTTTGGCATTAAAAGAACCTAATGTTCACTATCTTCATATTTGTTTACTTTTTCGTTTCTAATAAAGTGATATAAATTCTTAAATAAAACAAAATTAAAAAAATTGAGGCTCTGATTACAATGAAACAAATGATAAACAAACTAAAGACGCCCTTTTTTCGGACTAAATCAATATTTCTTTGCCTTTTCAACAAAACGTATTGGACAGATATGTTCAAAGTAATTTAATTCTCATGTCTGAGACTTAAAATAAGGCCATTTTTCCTTGTAAGTGAAATAAATGATTGACAGATACGTTCAACGTTATGCAATTCTCATTTCTAAGCCCCCCTTCCCCACTTTCGTCAGGAAACGTGTACAAAAATGGACAAATGACCATACATTTGTGATTTTTAGCCTGTTCAGCTCCGTGCCCCCTGATTGGTTATATATTAGCTTGGTGTTGATGTAGCGGAAAGCTGCTTAATACCGCGCGAGTTCCTACGGGAGTTACTTGAATTTTAACAGAAACAGTCCTTCAGGGGCAATTGTAACAGCTTGTTACAATTGCCCCTGACAGAGGCGACCATATTTGGAGAGATTTTTTTCTATCTTAGCTTAGGTATTCATCGTTGAAACGTTAGCAAAATATGGCCTAAGAACATAATTTCTAAATATATAAAAATGACAGCCGTAGCTCATCTACATATTTGTCCAGAAGAAAAACAATGGGTAATGTGAAATATTACTTTACTGCTCTCTACAAATTTCAAGTTTATAGTGTGTTTCTGCTAGGAATGGGAGCCCCTGTTACAATTGCCCCGTGTTACATTTGTCCCCGGTCTCCCCTACCAATCATTTTCATCAAGAAGTCTTCCAAGAAGTCTTTAATCTTAAATTCCACTGTAGAAGATAAATAATAGTAGGGCTGTCGGCAATGGACAGCTATTTATAATCACCCATAACTATCTGCACATCACAATAAAACGTATCGGCCCATGCGCAAACATAATAGAGCAGCTATTGTCCCCAGACAGTTGGGGCCCGCAGAATGTATTCAGTTCGGAAATCTCCAATCAGCGATAAAACGTGAAAAGGGCGGCAATAACCTGACATGGCAAGGTCGGTATCAGTTGAGGCAACTTCTAATCAATATAGTCATAAAATTTTCCTACTACAAATAATTGCAAGATATTGAAAAGGTATACATTATTTTACAAAAGTTTAAATAACATTTCTATATTTATGTTTGTTTTTTTTTAAACACGTCAATTTGGTCACGCTTTCAAGATGCATAAAAAAATGAGAACAAAAGCTTTGTTTGTGGAATTGCTTTATTTGATACAACAATATTCACAATTTTGCCAGTTTGGGGGTATTTCGGTGGATTTTTAGGATTTTGATGACGCAAATCGTTTTGCTGCAACCAGGAATGCGTACTAAACGTACGCTTCGATGCACACAAAAACTAGCCCCGTCCACTTTCACACCAAGATACAAGGACAAACCATAACATGCCATCATTCGGCGCGCTGAAGTGGTAAGCAATTCACAACTCCCAGCTCACCAAGCTTAGAGGGGCGAATCTTCCAAGGACCTAACTCTCAACACAGAATTCATGAATTGAACGCTATTTCCAGTCAACAGATCCTCGAAAATAAGTAATTTCCACTCCAGATCGGGTGAAATCTGGGTAAGTTTATCTTCGTTGCTTTTAGACCGCGGGATATTCAATGAATAAACTTCTAGTTTTTGACATACGTGACCCGCCTTTGAAAATATTCGATTACTTCTTAATGTCTGAAGGCAGACGAAAAATAGCGGAATAAGATTTGACAACTCGCCAAGTCCAAA
>CALNVZ010003434.1:17673918-17685917 GCA_940671915.1 Paracentrotus lividus | reverse complement strand
CAACTAGTATATTAAGTTAATAGATAGATATGCGAAGAAGAGAAGAAGAAGAAGAGAAAGAAAGAAAGAAAATAATATTTTGTTAGCCAGCTCGTACTGTTCATTTTGCCGTAACGCATTGTCATTTGGTATAATTTCCAGTGAACTTGAATACACGTGCACATTACAAGATACAGATAACATAAGTTACCACACCGATAGTTTATTAAGCTACTTGTATAACATAGTTGAGCACATGAAATTTGGTTATTCCACTGGTGTTATTAACAGTAAGAAATTGTTAATACTTATTTGATATATATACATTGATCCAAGAGAAAGATGTAGCGGAATTAAGGCGGCGAAAAAACAATATATTGAGCTTAAAGAAATCTAAATACATTTATCTTTCATACGTTTTCTCACATTATGTATGCTAGTAAATGTTTTAAAAACAATGTCCCTCTGCCTTGCCTATCCTAAGCGTAACTGTATACCGTCCGCACTGAAATTTTACATTCTTATGAATATTATTACAATTGGACAATTGATACCAACATTGTAGGAAAGTTCTACCTTAACTTTAATTTGATCACCAAACTCAATGTATTCAAACTTTTCTTCAAACCATTTTGTTCAGGAATACTAATTATTTGTAAAAGGGGCACGGCATACTTATTGGAACGGCTCTGCCATTTCATCCAACACCCCCCCGAAAAAAAAAACAAACAGACACCTCTTGGAGGGCGGACCCTTCCCTTTGCCGACATGGGGTCCCATTGTGAATTCTGGAAATGAGAGTTTGTTATTATTAGTATGCCGGCCCTCCCTTAACACTCCCATTAACGCGGGGAGTTGGGTTTTGTAGGCGCATCTATATAGGAGGTTCCCGTCAGATCAATTATAATCCATAACCTAGATCGACTATAACTAACATACACCCACAACCAACATAGCACACCATCATACTTCGCACACTCAGTAGTGTTTTCCAGAACTGTATTACATTGAGTGAGTAATCGTGAGTAAATATAATCCTAAAACAACACCCTCTCGAGAGTTATACGGGATCACAATACATCAATACAAACGACCAGCTTGGATCCCCTAGTGTGTAAAACACCATAGGTCGTCCACAACAGACACCATGATCCCACCGTGCCTAAATACAAACCCAATTACAAACTGAATTATGAAAACAAACCCCAACCAAGGGTTTAAATATTTCAATTATACTAGATATAAAAACACTATATGATCTACCTATTTAACCTAAACATCCCGCCCTCTCTTACCCCGTATACGGGGTAGGTTGTTACAAAAAAAATGTCTTCATTAATTAAGCTGTAGTTAATTAGTGTTTACATGTTTTCAAGTTTTATACGCCTCAGGTTTTAGCAAACATAATAGGCTAACTACAGATCCAAGATGGAGTGTGTGAGTTCTTTCATTAGAATTATCTGGCCCAAAATGTGAATTTTGTAACGTCCATCCCCGATGTCCCCTATAATCTTTTTCGCATTTTTGTAAGTGTCTACAGATAGAATTGGAGGGCCTACAGCCCCCCCCCCCCCCCCCCCCCCCGCTTATCCTTCATCCCTGGTTTTCAAGAGAGATTACAATAACAAATGAAATTATGAGTCATTTAATAAGAGCTTTTCCTTTCGGCTTCATGCTCGCATTTCAAATTCAAGGGAGGTGAATAAAGCAAATGTGCTTTAAATGCACAGCCTCCATCATGTCCATGTAAGTTTAAAAAATGTAAGCAAAATTTTCGGCTCGCGCTTTGTCCACTCGACCTCCCGTTCGATAGGCCGAATTATAGGTTAAAAAGAAATGTGCTCACAGCATTCATATGATTTTTTTTTTATTTTATTTTTTTTTTTTTTCGCCCCGCATCTTTTGGAATTTGGTCATCTGTGTTTGGATGAATATTGAAAGTAGAAATGAGGCAAAATCATGATGCCTGAAATACAAGGCAACGTTCACGTTTTTAGAAAGGGAGGTGATCTTTAACTTGTTACGGAATTAAAAGAAAGCAGAAAGATATAAGAGACAAACTGTGCATATAACATACCACATTCAGGCCATTAAACAGCAAAATTTTCCGGCTCGCGCTTCGCGCTCGCAAGTTTAATGCTCGCGAAAAGTCTGCTTTTCATATTTTAAAACCTTTATGAAAAATCCTAATTACCGATCTGTAAAAATAAGAGAGAAAAAAGTATTTTTAAAAATGCAATACCTTAAGGTCATTATAAGCCAAAATTTTCGGCTCGCGCTTCGCGCTCGTAGAGTTTTCATAAAAAGTCCTATTGACTGATTCCTGACTCCAAAAGTGAAGTAATATAATGTTAAATTTTCCGCTCACGCTTCGTGTTCACAACATATTTTGCTAAAAGGGAGGTTATCATCACCTCGTAGAGGAATTAAAAAGAAAATCATGAGTTAAATAAACTGCCTTCGGGTAGTAGTTATAAGCCAAAATTTTCGGATCGCGCTTCGCGCTCGCAAGGCTTGCTGTTTTAGAAAAGGTCCACTTTTCAATTTTCGAACCCCCCCCCGGAAAAATCCTAATTACCGGCCTTTGTTAAACCATAGGGAATTCCCATTTTTGTTACATTCTTTATCTTTGTTGAGTTATATATTTGTATCCAATCGGTCTTATAGGTTGAGTGATATATCAATCTCTTTGGAATTTATCTGGTTTTAAATAAATGTGAAGTAGACTTTTCAAAAGTCATTTTATCGATTAATTAATCAATTAAAACAAACTTCATGTACGCACGGCTCATAGACAATGCATTGCAGGCATCAAAAATTGCAACATGCCATTTTATAGCAATAATTGTGTTTTTTCACCCATTTTCTTTGCATGTACGTAGATACACAAATGAGTAGAAACATATTTTTCGTAATAAACTTTGTCGAAGTAGTAGGGGAGACCGGGTATGGAAATTACACGGGTCAGTTGTTACAGTTCTCAGTGTGCTAAGATGGAACAAGAGATGATGTGCTAACTGGTATCTATATACAGCCTACACATAGCTGTGATGAACTGCCGGTCGTGAGGTTTCTTCGTTGTTTTATTTAAAAGTAAATAACAAAAACCATTTTTTACAGTTCAAAGTAAATTTTTGACCAAAATTGAAATTTGTAATAGCTCTTACAACTGAAGGCACATGATGATAGTCTGGTATTGTAAATATAGTACATGTATGTCACTAATATACCCCCTAGCCATGCCCTGTAATTCTGCCTAATGACTGTGCTACAGTTGATTTCTGTGTGTAAAATCACACATGGGGTAGGTTGTTACAAAAAATGTCTTCACTAATTAAGCTGTAGTTAATTAGTTTTTACATGTTTTCAAGTTTTATATGCCTCAGGTTTTAGCCAACACAATAGGCTAACTACAGACCCAATATGGAGTGCGTGAGTTCTTTCATTAGAATTATCTGGCCCAAAATGTGAATTTTGTAACGTCCATACCCGGTCTCCCCTAATTCAAATGTAAAAGACAGGATTTCTGCCAGTTTAAACAATTTTTTCTTCTTTTTTATGCACTCTGTAGTGCGGTTGGAAAGAATAATTTTGCATTACAAGTTTATATTTTTTAGAAGCATAGGGTTTTCTTAACACAGTCGAAGTTGATTTATTTCAATTAATGTTGACAATAAGAAATTACTTGCCATTAAAATTGTGAAACTTTTTAAACCACTTTTTCTTGTAACACCTTGTATAGCTTTAATGACACACCCTGTACAGTCAAAAGAATATGTTAATCATCTTCCTTACCATCTCAGCTTTCAATATATGTATACTTTTATACATGTTTGACTTACCATTAAGAAACTAGAGATGTTTGTTTTTGACAATGTACATTTCTACAAATGTTTGGACATGTAACGCATTTTGCACCCAATTTATGACATACGGCCTTAAATCTAAGTGTTGAACCTCTTTATTTATTTATTTAATTCATTTTTTTTTAATTATTATTTTGTTGGGGGGGGGGATGAGGGATATAAAACAAATATACGTTCCTTTCATCGCAAGAATGGTTAAATCTATACGATTAAGGGGGTATCTCACTGGTTCTCATTATTATTGGACACTTTCTTTTATGCTCATTTGTTAGGCAAGCACAAAGGGGTTATCTTACTGCTTCAGAATGATATGTTGTCTTTTGTGCTGACTTTTTATGCAAGCTCAAAGGGGGTATATCCAAGGAGGTACAAACCCTGGAGATCTCGCTGGCGGGATTCCTTGCAGATGGGTAGACAAAAGATCTCCACTTGGCTGCACTCGTATTGATCACTTTGTTTTCCGGAATACAGCGCCGTCCGCTCATTTCCCCTCTCGTTTAGCTCCGCCCTTAGCAACGCATGGCTTTGTTTTGGACGTCACGGTCATGGATGTGTGTATTTCTAATGGTTTTTTGTTTCGTGTTTTCTTTTGGCGAATTAGCGAATAAAGCTCTCTTTAGCTGCACGTCAGAATTTTGGTGCGTGCCAAATGCTGTGATAAGCTGTTTATCCGGTGGAGCGCAAGAATGTCGAAATTAACAATCGGGTGGGGGAGGGGGGGGGGTTATGTGGGGAAAGTCTTATTGCGTTGACTTAGCTATCTGGATCCAATGAATGTTAATCAGATTTTTTTTTAGGGGCCGCGCTATCTGTTTCCTGATGGGAATTAAACTCCTATAAACAAATTGTTCCATCAGGAGAACAAGAGCATACCAAAGATGGTGAGTGATATATTCATGATACAAGTATTTAGGTTGTTAAAGTCTTAAGGCGTAAGGATGTATTTAAATTGAAAAAAAAAGTTGCGTTTTTTAATATGAGTGTATGTGCATTTGTGGAAACCATGAGCTAGGGCGGCGGGAGTGGCAATAAATGATCTAGTTTATATATGCGGCTGGTATTCATCTTTCGGGCTAGCTTTGAAACAACTTAAGACGGCGCTTAGAGAACAAGTTTGAGACGGTGTTGAGACGTCGCGGGAGACGTCTCCTGGAGCGTTTCATTGAATCGCGGTCTTTATTGAGAAGTTCTCTTGAAACTGCTTGAGACAGGATTTTGAAATTGCGTGAGACTTCGAGGAAGACTTCTCCTCGAACGAATAAAGCGGTACAACGTTATCCTCGCGAATCGCATTCCTTTGCGAAGACGTCTCCGCTATTTTGAAACAATTTAGCTAACCTAGCCCTCATAAACGTGTAGGAGAAACTCTAATACATTCGGAGGCGCAAAAAATTTTGATTAAAACATTTACTGAGAGCTCTATCTTAATCATACTTATTCAAAGAATAATAAACTGCATAGCCCTGATACAAGATAAGTTACTATAGACCATTATTATCGTTCAAATTTCCAACGATTTCAGAATCCAATGACCTCGCTTTCTATTATAGTAGAGATATACGCGATGAATTAAGAACGCACGCAACTCGGAATAAAACCCCCAAAAAGGTGTTAAATAGTTTTTGTTTTAATAAGTTTAGCCCCAGGATTGGTAACCTTTTCCTAAAGAGGCAGACTTTTTACGTTAAACAAATTGACCAAGAGCATACGTTATTTATTTATTTGACGAATATTAAGTACAAAAGATAACCAAATATCAGCTTCTTTTTTTTGGAGAATTGAATGTTTAAGTTTAAAACTCGCCTTTGTTCCGCTTTGGTGCAGAACTTGCACGATACGATCACTGCGGTGACGGACGAGTTGTTCTCTGTATACTGAATGCGCCTCGTCTGTCAATCGTTTACCTTTTTGTAACAAGTGGTTGCTTAGGGCATTCGCGGATAGCGGTTGTGCAATAATGTTTACTTTCTGGCGCGAGTTCAAACGGAGTCAACTTCGAGACGTTTGTTCTTGTTTTGATTTCCAAGGCACATTCTCTCGCGCTAGAGCTATATCTCGCACTTCTATTACTCTTTACAGTCGGGTATATTCCAATTTCAAGGCAATGAAATCGGATCATAATATCATAAATGATTTCAAAATCGTCCAGTTCTTCATTTCGAGTGACGCATCACAATTAGTGGATAATAAGGGCCTTCTATGTTTCCCACAAGGCGACTTTTTTACATGAGCCGGGCCCACGGGCTGAGGGTACCCGACGGGCTCTTGTTCTTTATGAAATTTTGTATTTTAAAAAAGTATATTTGTCCTTTTTTTGCGCGGTAATGTATTTTGTTTTTTTTTGTACGGCGTTTGAGCAGTATATTGCTAATCAATATGGAAATCGGCCGTGTGGACCTCACTTAGGCCTTAGAGTGTTAACCAATTATGTTATTTGTAATATGGACCATTTAGCTTTATTAGTTTGGGCGAGAAATTGTACAAAGGTCGCACTATTCCTTCTTTTTTTTTTTTCCTTCCTTCTTTTTCACTTTTTTCCTCTTTTTTTTTTTTTTTTTTTTTTTTTTTGGGGGGGGGCCGGTCGCGCCGTGCAATTCAGTATATCTCTTTGAAAGTGATCATACGGTGCAGGCAAGTGGGATCTTGTTGTCTCCTCTGAGGAGATCGCAGCGAGTTCCAGGGTTTTGTCTGCTTGATATCCCCTTTGGGCGTTGCATAAAAGTAGCCAAAAGACAACATTATTCTGAAGCAGTATAGTACCCCTTTGTGCTTGCTCATGAGATAAAGAAGTGTCAATAATATGGAGAACCGTTGGATACCCCCTATCGTATAGATTTAAATTCTTGGATGAAGGAACGTTATTTTTTTATTTACCTCTCCCCCAACAAAATATATTTAAAAAAAATGAAATTTATAAAGTAAATAAAGAGGTCAACATTAGAGTTTAAGCCGTTTTCTGTCATTAAATTGGGTGCTAAATGGCTGTTAATGTTCCAACATTTTAGAAATGTACATTGTAAAAACAACTCTAGTTGTTTATGGTTAAGTCAAACATGTATAACAAGTATCATATATTTGCAGCTGCATGTAGGAAGTGTGTAACTATTCTTTTGACTGTACAGGGTGTGTATTAAAGATATACAGGTGTTACAAGAAGAAGTTTTAAATTTCATTGTAATGCAGTATTCTTATGTTCTTAATTGTATCACTTGCTGTGTTTAAGAAATATGTTTAAAATATTACTTGTATGCAAATTTTCTTTTTCACCGCTTACGTGCATACAAGAAGAATGTTTTATGGCGCGATCTGTCTTTTACTTTGATTAGGGGACGGTATGACGTTCACTTCACATTTTGGCAGTTTCTATGAAAATACGTCTTTGGAGTCGTAGTTTTGCTATGTGTGGTAACCTGGCTATGAAATTGGAAATGTAAATAATTAATACGTTTAATTAGTGAAACGATTTTTTGTAACTACCATTGGGGTTAGGTTGTTATCGGCGTCATTATTATGTGAGCTTTCCGGGTAGCGGCTTATCTCGACGTTAGTGGCCTATTTTCAAAATGTGCATCTGTTTTTCTATCTCTTCATTTTGATAAAGTTTCTGACGTGTTCCTTTTGTTGTGGATTTGTGTATTGTGCATGGTTTCAAGGCTACTTTATGGGGTACTTTTCTTCTTTTTCTCAGGTTTTTTGTCAATGGTGGGTACGCTGACTAAATGTGATTGGAATAACTACCGCCCTGCCTTTGATTGTATCATGATTGTTTTTATGTTTTGCAAGGGGATGCTGTTATCTTAGGCTGCTTTATTGGTTATCTGCTTCGTGAACTATAGTTCTAGTTTTGAGGGTAATTTCCTCATGTTTGGAGTTTTGAGGCTATCGTCTTTGTAGCCTAGGGGGACCTCCATTTGGCAGAATTGTATTACGCTTGCCAGCCGTTTTAGCACTCAGTTTTTACGATCTTTTTTATAGTATTGCAGGTTTGGGTTTGAGTTTGAATAAGCTTTTAATGTGCGCGTTTGTTATTCTCCCGTGTCCGCGCGCCGCCTTATTGGTAAATCGGGTAGTGCAATGTTTGTATCTTTCCATACTTATTTCCTTTTGTTTTCTTGAATCGTCTACAGTAGATCGTAGGCTCTGATAGACAAGTTACTATAGAAAAAATTAATATTGAACCTGGAAATTGAGATCAATGTATTTACAATGTGTATGTAATGGGTAAGTTGTTACTCACTGGTGTGGTTGTGTAACCTACAATGTGTGATTTTACACAAGATAACCTGTGCCATATAGGTTGGTATGGTAGGTGATTATAGTGACATACATGTTATATTTACACCTAGACTTCATCTGATGCTTCAGTTGTATGAGCTTTAAATGTTATTTTGGTCAAATTATTTGACTGTAAAGTGTTTTTGTTATTATTTTAATACAACGAGACTCACGCGGTTCCGCTTGTTAGGTTTTAGATCAGTTGCCTCATTCTTGTTCCATCTTGCACCTGGGACTGATACATTGGATCCTTGATTCCATACGGTTCCCTTCTACTTAGACAGTTTTATTACGAAAAATATGTGTTCTACTCTTGTGTTTCTACGTCTGCAAAGAATTTAAAAAAAAAAACAAAAAATAAAAAGAAAGAAAAAAAAAAGGCGTGAACCATTATTGCTTTAAAATGGTTGTTGCTTTTTTGATGCCTGATGCATTGTCTATGGCCGTGGTAATGATTTGTTTTATTGATTAATTAATCGTTAATGACTTTTGAAAGTCTCTTCAATTTTTTTACCAGATTAATAATTCAAGGATTGATATTCACTCAACTATAGACCGATTGGATTCAATATATAATCACAAGTAGTGTACCAAATGGTCCTATGTTTAAAAAAGGCCGTAATTGGATTTTTCGGGGGGGTCGATGAAAGTGGCCTTTTCTAAACCGGCTTGCTGGGCGGGCCCGCGATCCGATTGTTTATACTGCTACGGCGTTTTTTACTCTGTTCTTTTTATGTCTCTCGAGTTTCTTTAGCTTTGAGTAGCGGTCGGATTAACATTTATTTAGTTCCTTTTGTCAGGTGAGTCAATAGGACTTTTTGAAGTTCGAGCCCGAGCGCGAGCCGATTTTGGTTTATGCTTAAGTATTGCTTTTTAGATTTTTTTCTTTTTTTCCAGATCGTTATTAGGATTTTTCTAAAGGTTTTGATATGGAGAAGGCTTTTGGCGGCATTGATTGCGGCGGACGCGGCCCGGATTTGCTGTTTAATGGCCTGATGTGGTTGTTATTGCGTTTGTTCTTATATCTTCCTGCTTCTTTTATCCCGTAACAATAAGTCACCTCCCTTTCTAATGACGTTGCTGTATTTCGACTTTTTTTGCCCTTTTCTTTCTTTTCTTATTTCTCAAAGTGGCCATTCAAGAGCGGGGCGAAAAAAATTAAATAAATTCTATTGATGCTGTGGCATTTTTCTTTTCGGTGGGTCGAAGTGGCGGGGCGGCCGAATTTTGCTATTTTACTTGGAATTGATGGCTGTGATTTACACATTGCTTTTTAACGCTGAATTTTATGCGGCGTGAGCGGAAGTATTAGTATGTATTTTAATTGTTTGTAATTTTTGGGGTGAGGATAGTGGGGGGGGGGGCTGTTGGCTCTTTGGCGATTAAGGGGATCTGGGATGGACGTTAAATTCATTTGGCCGATATTCTATGAGAATCACCATCTCTTGGATCTGTGTTTCGCCATTTGTTGCTACGCTGGGTAAATAATGAATGTAAACCTATTAACTACAGCTTATTAATGAGACATTTTTTTTGTCCCTCCGTATACGGGTAGTAGTGGTTTCGGCTGGCTACAGGGCGTTATCTGAATTGATAGGCTTTAATCTATTTTCAATGCCTGCAATCTGTTTTCTTATTTACTTCAAAATTTGAATAAATTTTCCATGGTAATGACGATGTTCGTTTGTTGTGAGATTTGTACGTCTATTGTTTTGACTCTGTTTCTCATCACAAGGTTAACTATCTGGTTACCTTAGTCTTTATTTTTTTATATCAAGGTATATGCGTGGTGTTTTATTGTATAATACTGTGACTAACATTGCTTGTATGAAGATAACTTCGCACCTCCATAGTATGATTTGTATGCTTCTTTTTGTTTTATTAGAGGAAATGTGTGTATCTCTTCCAGGTCTTTTGGTTTAATGCTTTCGGTGACTTTATTGCTTCTTAGTTTTGGTCGTCCTTTCCAATGCGTTTATTTTTGACAACGGGGAGTTATCTGTTGTGCTGGGGACTCGTTGTGCCACGAATTGTATTTTAACGTTGCAGCGTTTCTAGCAATACGTTTTAAACTCCTTTTCTGTATCTAGCGGGTTTTGGGGTTTGGCTATTTTGGATCAAGTTTATTTGTAACGTTCATGTTAATCTCCTTCGTAAGTCTTTTATCCTACGGTAAGTAACATCCGATTTTTTTACGCTTTTTGTTTTCCTTTATTTCTTGCTCGTTAAAAGTAGTCAAGTAGAGCTTAGATTCAAAAGTATATGAAAAATTTACACTGGTATTGAAGCATGTCTTTACTTTATTTGTAATGTATTGGGTGTAAGTTTGTTTTATCTTCTGATACGGTTAGTGTTGAACTATCTGGGTGATTTTCAACACAATCAACTGTAGGATTTTGACTAGGTTTTATCTTCGACTCGGGGCTGTGTTATTGTTTTTCTTTAAATTACCATTTCTACAGATGTTATTACCCTGATCATAACGTAGGGTGAGCAGTAGGGTTACTCATAGTCGAGTATAAAGTTGTCTATGGTTGTTTGTGGGCGGTCTTCGATTTGCTGCGGGGGTTCTACAGGTGGGGCGTCAAATAGCGCCCCTTTTACAGTTTATGTTTTCTGAAACACTGGTGTAGAAGTTTTTTATTAGGTTGTTATTATATTTCTACGATTGGTTCCCATTTATTGTTTATTCCCGTATGTATTTTCAGTTGGGCGGGTGTGTGTGTGTTGTTTGTGAACTTATAATGCAATTTTTATTTTGATTCTTTGCATTTTGTTTCCTTTTCCTTACACTTTTGTTCTTGTTTATGTATTTTTCTTCTTTGCAATGACAGTGATCCATTTCTGTGTTGTATTATCGTTTAAAAGACATAATAATTTCTTTGTATTATTGTTTTGTATATTGTATTCGTGTACACGTTAACTCTATCCAATGCAATGCGTCGGAATGAGTCGTGGCAACTTATTATTTTCTTTCTTTTGTTTTCTTTCTTTTTCTTTCTTTCTTATTTATTTGCCCTATCGTTATTAGGATTATGGGTTTATGGGGGGTGAGGTTGTTATTCAGGGGGGCTATAAAAGGTATTTTCTGGTGTAATCAACGGGAGTATTGTTAATGGAAAGTTATTTCTATTTTATTATCCTGTGGGTATGTTTACGCGGCGTATTTGGAGCCATTTTTGTCGGGTATTGTCCTTCGGAGTAATTTGGAGATATTTTGCCTTGAGGGTGTGGGAGGGGTATTTTTTTCTCGGTGTGTGCTTGGGTTACTGTCAGCCCCGGCCAAGAACATTCGCCTATGTTATATGCGTTATATATATAGACTTATATATTATATATACTTTAATTATTTTTGTTTTTTATTTTACTTTTATGAGTCGAAATATACAAGGGGGAAGAATTAGGCCTTCTTCTAGAGATAGTTAGAAATATATATATTTTACTCCAGGACATTATCTTTTTAATAGATTATAAATTATGTAATACATCTTTTGTCTACATACCATTTCCTTTAACTTTACTATTTTATATATAATTTAATTATCAAATATTGAATTAATTAGATATTAATTACTGGATTTACTTGCTGGTTGTGTTATGTTATTTGTATTAAGAGTCTTTGAGGTATTGCAAAGGCTGGAATCTGAAGAATGTGGTTGTATTCGACAGAAACGATTTTTGTATGATGAAGGGTTGACTTTCCGTTGTGGTTATTTTTAGGTGTTTTTCGTGGCTTGGCAGAGATTTCTATTGCGTCAGGTTGTTTCGTTGGAGTTCTGTTGGAGTTATTTACCATGAATTTGATTTTTAGTATAAGCGTCCCTTAGTGGACCTTCACAAACGGAATCTATAAATGCAATAATCGCCCTTATGTTGCTT
>CALNVZ010003434.1:17530719-17673893 GCA_940671915.1 Paracentrotus lividus | reverse complement strand
AAAAAATTATGACCGAAAAAAACACTCGCCGAAAAACTGCTTTTTTACCACTTTCCCGTTATCATTTTCACTCATTTTTTTAACAGAGCATAGCTGAAGCATGGTGAAACCAGAAAATCAAAAAAAAAAAATTCCTCAAAATTTTGAGTTTTTATTAGTTTGTCGATTTACTCGGATCTTTGATCTGCGACTTCTCTCTCATTTCGACAAGACGTATCACATATCTTTTAAAACCCCAACTTTTCGGCTCGCGATTCGCGCTCGCGGAAACTAAATCATAATGCACAAATAGCTCAAATTTGGAGGTAAAAATTTTCGGGCTCGCAGATACCAATTCAGTAGGTGTCACAGCGGTAAATATTTCCCCATTGACTCGTGTGTTAATTTTAGATTTCGAAACGTTAGTAGAGAAAAGGGTGAAAATTGGGCTAACTAATGTCTAGTAGTAATTTAAAGACAATTTACTCATCTTCTCACTGTTAGTCTCAAAACATAGCCATAGCCAGCTCGATTTTTCATTAATCAAGAAAATATAGCGCCCTCTCGCGGACACTGTTGGATAGGAAGTTGGAGGCAGTAAATTTGCTTCTACATTCACCCTCGTCATGTAGTTCCAAAAAAACTGCCTAGATCTTTCCCATTTGTGCAAAGAGTGTCCAAGTCTTGCTTTCCTGGGAATCGGTGTCATTAAACCAATCAAATTAATACATTTTCGTCAATCTGGCGTTTGAAATTAATTATTTTGTCTTTGGGTTGGCTCGCACTCACATTTTTGGTGTCTCCGAAGTAATTAGGCCTGTGTGACCTGTATTAAGGGATATTTTATTAATTTTATTTTCAAAATAAAGAGTATTTCGTACTCATAAGAAATATGGCATTTTTTTTTTTTTTTTTTTGTTTTTTTTTGGGGGGGGGAGAGGTGGGTTTATATAGATTAACGCAATATAAGAGGACTGAATGTTAACCGTCACCCCCCCCGCGTATACGCTCTAAATTATAGGCAAATGTCCTCTACGCGGTACTAAGTTTGAAGGCGGGGGAGGGTAAGCGAACTTTCGGGAGGGGCCGAACCAAACGGAAAGCGAGACTGAGGGGGTGAACATGGACACATAGATATCACAACTAGATGGTTGTTTTCCTGCTTAGTTTTCAAGTTAACTGAAAAAATGAAGGCCTTCAGCCCCTCCCCCCCCCCCACGAACCGCTTCATCGCGGCTCTAATGACAAATTGGTGTTTTTGTTCATAATCGAGCTGCCAACCTAGAAGACGCGATATTATAATAAAACGGATGGGTGCGGGGCTTTGCAGAAGTTAATCGTTGAAGTAGAGGAGAGAGTGGATGGGGCGGGGCTTTCTAAATACAATAATAAGTTCCGAACCCCCTCCTTCTCTCGATCTCAATATTCAACATCATTTTTTTTTATGTAGAAACAGGCCCCACGTCACTTGGGGGATGCAGAGCGTCAGGTTTGAACACAGGTCGCTAGAGTTATGCAATGTTTACAAAAGGAATTATCAGAGTTTATTTTTCGACTCGGAACCGGTACAAAAACTAGTCCACCCCCTGGACTGTAGTTCATTATTTCACTGGTATTACCATACATACGCACACACGCGGGCGTACGTACCCACATAACGTACACGTACACGCAGAATATCACTACTAATTCGTGGGGATAAGTGAATTCGTTGGGTGAAGTGAATTTAGGAATCGCGGCGCAGCGGACTAGCGTAGATCGGAAAGGCAAGGGGCATCATTATATCGTCCGGGACGTGGACTAGTACAAACCTTTTCCAACTCTCTACAACTTTATGTAATGTTAACCCAATATGATAAGTTTATGCACCTTTCTGAACTCCCCAAGGGACATGGGGCGCAGGCGCGGATCCAGGGAGGGGGCCGAGGGCCCGCCCCCCCCAGCAACAACAAAAAAAAAAAAAAGAAGAAAAGAAAGAAAAAAAAAGTAAGTAAAAATAGACGAACGGGCCGATTGACCCCACAACTTACCCCTATGGTTGATACATAATGACCTCTTTGATGGCCGAAGGCCAAAAAAATATTAACACCTACCCCCCCCCCCCCCCCCCCCCCCCCCCCCCCGCTTATCGCTCAAAACGTTAAAAAAAATTGAGTGTACCTTTTGGCTCGCCCGGTGTAACGGAAAAAAAATTGGGTGTACCAAAATCTGAAATTCCGATTCTGCCCCCCCCTCTGTAATGAAATCCTGGATCCGCCACTGGGGCGTATTCGTAGAAGTGATGCTGCTTGCAATATTAATGTGTTTCGTGTTCGATTCACTTTTGTTAGTCTTTAAATAAACAGTCATATTGATATTCGAATAGGGTTTTATTCCCAAAAGGAGCTAAATCCATGAAAATTGTTAATTAATAATTCTTAGATATTCAAATTGATGGCTAGATTTGAAAGAAAAAAGGATTGAATATAATATAAGACAATAGCCAAATCACATAGGCCCCATCCACTAAAATAAAGTAGCCTAAAAGTAGATAAGAAAAGGTGATAAATTTAAAATCTCGATTTAAAAAACAAAAAACAAACACACACACACACACAGACCCCCCCCCCCCCCCCCCCCCACTAAAAAATGGATTTAGCTCCTTTGGGAATCCAACTCTTCACATACTGCATATAGAGATACGTAAGTTGAGTAAATGTGCGTCTGAATTACTGTTACAGACATCAGATAACAATACCAATCATTTTTATTAAGAAGTCTTCCAAGAAGTCTGCAGAAGATAAATAATAGAAGGCTATCGGCAAAGGACAGCTATTTATGATCGCCCAACTATTTGCACATCACAATAAAACCCATGCGCAGACATAATAGAGCCGCTAGTCCCCAGACAGTTGGGGCCCGCAGAATGTATTCAGTTCGAAAATCTCCAATCCGCGCCTGTAAAACTTGAAAAGGGCGGCGATAACCTGACATAGCAAGGTCGAGTAACCCATTGTCATCGGTATCAGTTCAGGCAACTTCTAATCAATAATTTTAATTATCTGTTAGAATGACCATCTCGCACGAAGACCATGGAATGAATGAAGACTGCCCGCGCTATATTCTTTGAGCACGTGGGCTAGCAGGCCTGGCTTGTAGGATGCTTGATAATAATATTGAATTAAATGCAAAGAGGAAGTGTTTAGATTATGACTACCAAAACATTATTTGGAAACCTCTATGCATGATCACAGATAGGTAGTTCAATGTAAAAAAAAAAGATATGTAACATGCAGTGCCGAGATGCTGTCGTCATTCTACAACAAATTACGACATCATCTCGGTACTCCTCACTTTTCCATTGCGTATAATATTATTAATGTATGATTATAATGTTGTGCCGGGATGATGTCGTCATTACACATCAAAAAAAAAAAAAAATAATAATAATAATAATAATAATAATAATGATGACATCATCCCGGTAAACCTCACTATTACCATTGCGTACAGATAGGTAGTTCAATGAAAAAAAAAAAGAAAAAAGAAAAAAGAGAGATATGTTAATGCACATTCTTCAGTTACTCATATTTATACATCTTTGTATTTATTTATTTCTTTATGTATTCTTATACATCATTTTCACAAAGGAGCCTATAATGTAACAAGCTTAGCTTTTAACTTAGGCTCCTTCATATTTCTTTCTTTCTTATGCTACTGATGTCATTCGTTTTATGATTTATCAAATAATGTATAGTATTGAAATGACATAAAATTGTTGTTTTTATTATTGTTTGATTGGAATATGTAAATAAACTGAACTGAACTGAACTCATGCAGTTTTTTGTTATGGAGCCAGGGCCAGACATATGCCGCTCTCGCAACCCGAAGCAACGCTAACATTCACTCTCCCCTCAAAGTGTAAATAAATCATTTTAGCTCCCTTCACCTCAGCTCAGTTGCTAAAATCTATTATTTATGTTAAAAAAAAACACGTCATTTTGATCACGCTTTCAAGATGCATAAAAATGAGAACAAAAACTTTGTTTGTTGAATTGCTTTATTTGATACAACAATATCCGAAGTAAAGGTGTATATTCACAATTTTGCCAGTTTGGGGGTATTTCGGTGAATTATAGGATTTTGATGACGCAAATCGTTTTGCTGCAACCAGGAATTAATGCGTACTAAACGAACGCTTCGATGCACACAAAAACTAGCCCCGTCCACTTTCACACCTATAGATACAAGGACAAACCATAACATGCCATCATTCGGCGCGCTGAAGTGATAAGCAATTCACAACTCCCAGCTCACCAAGCTTAGAGGGGCGAATCTTCCAAGGACCTAAATAACTCTCAACACAGAATTCATGAATTGAACGATGAATTAATAAATGTCATCCACTTATTTCCAGTCAACAGATCTCCTCGAAAATAAGTAATTTCGAATTCCACTCCAGATCGAGTGAAATCTGGGTAAGTTTATCTTCGTTGCTTTTAGACCGCGGGATATTCAATGAATAAACTTTAAGTTTTTGACTTACGTGACCCGCCTTTGAAAATATTTTATGACACTGTATGAAGGCAGAAAAAAAATAGCGGAATAAGATTTGACAACTCGGCCAAGTCCAAAAGTTGACTGTTATTTTATAAATTGATATTTTGTAGGTTATTTCTGAGTAATCCAATGTTTATGCAGAGGCCAGTAAATTATGTGGGAATGTTTTATAATTTATGCCATTTAGTGTTACCATGGAGGGGAAAAAAAAATGTGTTCTCTTTTCAAGGTGTAACTGAAAGGAGTATTGAAACACATTCTAAGGGTACGTGCTATCTCACTTCGCGGCAGAATAGAAATTTCGTCTCCGCGACGGATAAATTGTATTAGAGACGTCGATCCTGAATTTCGGAGACGGATTTTTCCCCCCCCCCCCATAAATTGTAGCAGAGACGTCTCGGAGACGTCTCCGCGATATTGGAGACGTCTCTAATTATACTTTTTATCCGTAGGCCTAGCGGAGACGAAATTTTCTATTCTGTCGCGGAGACGTCTCCGCGAAGTGAGATATCACTCAGGCCCTTAGAATCTACCCTACCCTTTTGTAATGCTGGCCACTGTATTCCAGGGGATCAACTCAACAGAGCACATTATTCTTTTTGTCATTAAGAATGTCTGAACAAACCGTCTCGTTCAATAATGCTTGGCAAAAAGACAGTAGGGGAGACCGGGGACAATTGTAACACGGGGCAATTGTAACAGGGGCTCCCACCCCTAGCAGAAACACGCTACAAACTTAAAATTTGTACAGAGCATGCGCATTTCACCGCTCCACATGCTGTTTGAGTGTTAGCCGATTTAACGGTTCGTGGAACTTTCTATAGCAGAAAAATCGTTTTTTGAGCAGGAAAGTAATATTTCACATTACCCATTGTTTTTCTTCTGGACAAATATTTGGATGAGCTACGGCTGTCATTCTTATATATTTAGAAATTATGTTCTTAGGCCATATTTTGCTAACATTTCAACGATGAATACCTAAGCTATAAGATATATGGTCGCCTATGTCAGGGGCAATTGTAACAAGCTGTTACAATTGCCCCTAAAGGACTGTTCTGTTTCTGTTTCTGTTAAAGTAACTGCCGTAGGAATTCGGTATTAAAGGGGAAGTTCACACTGGAAATTTTATTGGTCTTAAAAAATGAAGAAAAATAATTTAAAAATATTAGTGAAAGTTCGAAGAAAATCGACCAAAAAATAGCGAAGTTATGAAAAATTAAAGTTTTGATTATCACGTGCGAGCAGCTCCCCAATTGTTTGTGTTTGTAAATTCCATAAATTTGACTTTTTGTCATGGTTCTTGATAAAGGAATGGGTCAATTTTATATAGTCATGTATATGAACATATGTTTGATGGTATATCGACCGCACAGGTGACATAATTAATATCTTCTGGAAAAAAAATGACATTTTATGTAATTTACACTACATAACACATAGGAGATCTGCTCGCATGTGACGTCACAGAATCGAAAATTTGAATAATCATAACTTCATCTTTTTTTTGTCGATTTTCTCCAAACCTTCACTCATATCTTTTGATTATTCTTCTGCATTTTTTAAAACCAATTTAAACCCAGTGTGAACTTCCCCTTTAAGCAGCTTTCCGCTTCATCAACACAAAGCTAATATATAACTAATCAGGGGCCACGGAGCGTTTTCGAAAGTGTAGGGGCTGAGCGTCAAGTGGGGAGGGGGGGGGGGCTGAACAGGCTAAAAATCACAAATGTATGGTCATTTTCCCGTTTTTGTACACGTTTGCTGACGAAAGTGGGGGGGGGGGCTTAGAAATGAGAATTGCATTTACAAGGTAAAAATAGCCTTATTTATAAGCTCAGACATGAAAATTAAATTACTTTGAACATATCTGTCCAATACGTTTTGTTGAAAAGGCAAAGAAATATTGATTTTGTCCAAAAAAAGGTGTCTTTAATTTGTTCATTTGTTTCATTATAATCAGAGCCTCCAGTATTTTTTCCTGTTTTTCTTTTTATAATTCATATCATTTTACCAAAAAAGAAAAGTTTTAAAATATGAAGAAAGTGAACATTGTGTAATAGGTTCATTTAATGCCAAAATTGTAAATACGAGGAGACTTGGAAATAAAGAAAAACAGCAAAGAGTAGCCTCGTCTATAAGCTCAAGCATGTGAATTTCATAACTTTGAATGTATTGTCAATTATAATGCTTAGTTTACAATGACAAAAGGTGACTATATCTATAAGCTCAGACATGAGAGTTAAAATAACTTTGAACATATCTGTCCAAAAAGTTTTTTTAGAAAGGCAAAGAAATATTGATTTTGACTGAAAAAAAATGCCGTTAGTTTGTTTATCATTTATTTCATTGTAATCAGAACCTCAAGTTTTTTATTCTTGTTTTTTTAATAATTTATATCACTTTACTAGAAAAGAAAAGGTAAAAAAAAAAAAGAAATGAAGAGAGTGAACATTAAGTTCTTTTAATGCCAAAATTGTAAATAGGAGTAGACTTGTAAATAACGAAAAACAGCCAAGAGTAGCCTCGTCGATAAGCTCAAGCATCAGAACTTCATAACTTTGAATGTATTGTCAATTATAATGCTTTACAAAAACAAAAGGTAACCATATCTATAAGCTCAGACATGAGAACTAAATAACTTTGAACATAATCTGTTCAATACGTTTTGTTAGAAAGGCAAAGAAATTTTGATTTAGTCAGAAAAAAATGCTTTTAGTTTGTTTCTGATTTGTTTCATTGTAATCAGAGCCTCAACTTTTTGTTTATTCTTGTTGTTTTAATAATTTATATCACTTTACAAGAGAACTTCAGAACTTCATAAGTTTGAATGTATAGTCAATTATAGCGCTTTTTTACAAGGACAAGAGGTAACCTTATCTATGAGCTCAAACATGAGAATTAATTAACTGGGAACATATAATTTGATTTTATTGTCCCCGCCGAACGAGTTCGAGCAGGGGACTATGAAACGGGCTCCGTACGTATGTGTGTGTGTCCGTCCGTCCGTCCGTCCGTCCGTTCCTCCGTCGTCCGTCCGTCCGTCCGTGCGTCCGTATGTGAGTTCAATTTGCTACTCCTTCGCCATTTTTCATCCGATTTCGATTCCGTTTGCTTTATATGATAGCACTAGGTGATGGCTACCAACTTCTTCACAGAATTTTGACCTTTGACCTTTGACCCTGATTTTTGACCTATATTGTTAATTGGCTACAAAATGCTACTCCTTCGCCATTTTTCATCCGATTTCGATTCTGTTCTTGTTATATGATAGCACTAGGTGAGGGCTACAAAACTTCTTCACAGAATTTTGACTTTTGACCCCTTTGACTTTGACCTTCATTTTTGACCTATATTGTTCATTGGCTACAAAATGCTACTCTTCGCCATTTTTCATCGCGATTTCGAATCCGTTTGCTTTATATGATAGCACTAGGTGAGGGCTACAAAAATTCTTCACGAATTTGACTTTTGACCCCTTTGACCTTTGACCTTGATTTATACTTATATTGTACATTGGTTACAAAATGCTCATCCTTCACCATATTTTCTTCCGATTTCGATTCCGTTTGCTTTATGTGATAGCACTAGAGGTATGGCTACAAAATTTCTTCACCGAATTTTGACTTTGACTTTACCTTATTTTTTACCTATATTGTTAATTGGCTACAAAATGCTACTCCTTTCGCCATTTTTCATCCGATTTCGATTCCGTTTGCTTTATATGATAGCACTAGGTAATAGCTACAAAACTTCTTCACAGAATTTTGACTTTTGACCCTTTGACCTTTGACCTTCATTTTTTGACCTATTATTGTTCATTGGCTACAAAATGCTACTCCTTCGCCATTTTTTCATCGATTCGAATCCGTTTGCTTATTATGATAGCACTAGGTGAGGGCTACAAAATCTTCTTCACGGAATTTACTTTTGACCCCTTTGACCTTTGACCTTGATTATACTTATATTGTACATTGGCTACAAAAATGCTACTCCTTCACCATTTTTTCCGATTTCGATTCCGTTTGCTTTATGTGATAGCATAGGTGATGGCTACAAATTTTTCACCGAATTTTGACCTTTGACACTTTGACCTTTATTTTTACCTATATTGTTAATTGGCTACAAAATGCTATCCTTCGCATTTTTTCATCCGATTTCGATTCCGTTTGCTTATATTGAAGCACTAGGTGATGGCTACCAAACTCTTCACAGAATGACTTTGACCCTGATTTTTGACCTATATTGTTAATTGGCTAGAAAATGCTACTCCTTCGCCATTTCTCGATTTCGATTCTGTTTGTGCTTATATGATAGCACTAGGGTAATAGCTACAAAACTTCTTAGAATTTTGACTTTTGACCCTTTGACCTTTGACTTGACTTTGACCTATATTGTACATTGGCTACAAAATGCTACTCTTCGCCATTTTTTACCCGATTTCGATTCTTTTGCCTTATGTGATAGCACTGATCATGATATTAATGGAATTTACATTATCGGCGGGACATATATTACGCATCGCGTATTAATATTACTAATCCACTTGTTGATTATTTTATTCGTCGAGTGTACATGGTATAAAACATGAAAGAAACACTGACAGGTAGCCTTTGAAATCCGAAAAGGCTTATATACAAACAGGTCTCAATAAAATGAGAAAGAGATTTATGGACCCCCCCCCCCGATTTGTTTATTATTTATAAAAAAAAAACACACAATAAAGAGAGAAGAAGAGAGAGGAAGGAGGGACAGGAGAGGCGGAGAGAGGTAAGAGAGAGAGGGGGGGGGGTGAGGGTATAGATAGGACAGTAAAAAGGTAAATAGGGAGTGAAAGAAGAAAAAAAAGAAAGAAAGGAAGAAAGAAAGAAAGAGGAGAGAGAGAGAGAGAGAGAGGGAGAGATGGGAGCCCCCATAAAAGATTAAAATATATTTTCAATATGACACCTGAAAATATATGTCTAATACGTTATGTTGACAGGGCAAAGAAATATTGATTTTGCCATTAAAAAAAAGTGGTGTAAATTTTGAAGATTGATTTTACAAAAAAAGCTGTAATTTTTTTTTTTTACTTCTTCTCAGAAATGTATCACTTTATTTGGAAAAGAATGCGTTAAAGTCTAAAGGCGTAGGCCTAATATAAAGTGTTAAACCACAGTTGTCAGTTTAAAGATATATTTGGTAGGTACAAAGTAGAAAAAGAACCAAAATATGAATTAATGAAAGTTTTATAGTTCTACAGTTAAAGGGTGAAGCAACAACAACCTAAAAAAAAAAATATTTAAAAAAATGTAAAATATCATAACTTATGCCCCATATCATTATAACAAGTGGAAATATGATATAAATGAGTCAAGCATTGTCATGTTTCATTATAATTAGTTTATGTGGTTAATGATATTTAAATCTTGGATCTGTCAAGTGCATAGCTTTGATAAAGAAAAACAAAATGTTACAATTTCATGTGTTACAATTGCCCCGTACGTCTGTTACGATTGCCCCTGGACACGGGGCAATTGTAACACTCGACCTCTTGTTTTGAAATGGTAATGGCTTCAAAATAACTTGTTGTACTTAACCCAAATCTATTCATATGTCAAGCTAAGATATGCATATTTCATTTTATTTAGTTTTAAGCAAGTATTTAGCTTTAATAAAGTTGATAGGTCAAATTTGGAAAAAAAAAAACTGTTACAATTGTCCCCGGTCTCCCCTACGACTGTACAGATTTCAGATTTCATTATTCAACCAATCTGTTTCTTACTGCAACTTTTTGGACATCGAGTGATTGCCTTGTATCATGATGTGGAGTGGCCACCGCGATCTCCAGTTCTGACTTGTGACTTTTTTTTTTTTTTTTTTTTTTTTTTTTTTTTTTTTTTTTTTTTTTGGGGGGGGGGGGTTATCTCAAGAGTAAAGGGTTTAATTACCCCTCCACCCATCCCTCCACCTGACATTGCAACTCTCCTACAAACAAGTTTGATGCTCTACGCCACCAGGCCCCAATGATCCGCAGGGCTGTGCGTGAGATGCAGATATGAGTTAATATCTGTGTGGAAAATAATGAGGGGCATGTTGAGGGGCATGGGATGAAATGTTTAGAGAGAGACATCCGAAATAAGACAATGGGTCATTTCAGACTAAGTGGGACATTTAGCTGAAATTTTAATGTGGCGCTGTGCCTTTGAAAATGCAAATTAGGATCTGAAATCAAAACAAAGGCTTCTTTACAATACAAACAATTATTTAAGTTCAATCATTATGTGATCCAGTTTTCTTGCGCTGAATAATTGAGCAAACACGAATTTGCACATATGGGACTATGGTGCTTTAAATGCCTCTTATTCTTGATACCAATCACTTTTGTCAGTTTTTTTTTTTTTTTTTTTTTTTTTGCTTAAAGTAATTTTCATGGACTACTCTAAAATGGCATATAAATACAGGTAATTTGGATTTAGTTATTTACTTGAAATGTTTTGAATTTAAGGCACTGGTCGTGTCACTCACATTTTGGATGTCGTCACTCACGACACATAGAAGTGGACCATTTTCAACAGAGAGGGAATGATTGATAAACACAATAAATGTCAGAGAGGTACACTATTCATATACATATACCAGCACTTATGCACCCTTAGAGATCGACTTGGGCACAAATCCAACCACAACCAATGATGGTCAGAAACCCATGTCCTTTTTTCTGTCGTGTCCCTCACGCACTGTTTTTTAATAATAATTTCCAGAACCAAATGTAAAATTCAAATCCAACTGGTAATGACACATGCCACTTCTACATTTTACATAATATGGTAGTCATGATCCATTCATAGCCTACAAGTGCAAAGATATGCGCCTTTCTATCAGTCCAAATGTCGTGTCACTCACGTTTGAATATGACCAATGGTAAGTTGTGATTATCAATTCCATTATTCCATTTTGTTGAGTTACTTTCTAGTAAGATGCCATGATTCTTGCCATGTCTGAAACTTGGCCCCAAGTCCACTTTGTCCCATTATCCAAAAAGAATGATAACTCGGCCATCCCTGACCTTGTATAAATAAATAGATATCATTGGAAAGAGGAGATATGTTGCTTTAACCTGTTACTACACGTTAGTGTAAAACTAACACAATCTTCACAACCTTGAAATTAAACCTTGTTGCGTTTATTTTGATACACACTGTATATATATTGCTGGGTTTTATCCTGTTTTGATATATATATATATATATATATATATATATATATATATATATATATATATATATATATATATATATATATATATATATATATATATATATATATATATATATATATATATATATATATATATATACATATTATTTTGCTTATAACATATCATTAAACATAATACTTATGATGTTATCAGCAAATAAATTCGTCTCACGCATCACGAATCGTCCTCTTTATATTGCAGTCATGCATTTGGTTCATGGCCGAGGTTCTTGGACAGTAACCCCGGCCCATGGGCAATCAGCACCAGAAAAATCCCCCCTACACCCCCTAGAAGGCAAAATATCCTTTAGATATTTACCCCGAAGGAAAATAACCCCCGAGCAAAAAAATGGCCCGATAAATAGCCCCAATAACAACTACTCCACAGATAATAATAATAATGGACAATTACCCCATAGACAATTAACCCCCGCTTGATTACACAATGATAATTACCCCCCTCCCCTGATGGACACCTCTAACTCCCCCATATAATTTTCCTCCGAGGATAAATTTCTCCTTGACTATTACCCTCGTATTATTACGCTAAAGGGCAAAATAAATTAAGAAAGAAAGAAGAAGAAGAAAGTAGAAAGAAAGAAAGAAAGAAAAAGAAAGAAAGAAAGAAAGAAAGAAAATAATATTTTGTTGCCGTACTTTCATTTGCCGTACGCATTTGACACATTGGATATTGTTAACTCTGTACACTGAATTACAAGATACAAGATACAAGATACAAGATACAGTTACACGATAGTTTATTAGGTCTTTGTAAACATAGTTACGCAGAAATTTGGATTCCACTGGTATTGCAACTGAAGAAAAATACATGAAAACAAGATCTAAGAGAGTATAGGGAAAAGGGAAAGCAAATATATGCGAAAGAAATGTAAAATAAATTTTATCATTTATATGTTTTCACATTATGTATGTGTAAATGTTAAACTGTATACCGCCCAGTGAAAGAAGAATTTCTTTATCATGTTTATTGGACAATAAATGCTTGATCTTATCCTCGTACTCAGAGGGCAATAATCCATTGTTTTCGATTAATTACCCCTTACTACCAATGTAATTACCGCCGAAAACAACTTGATAATCTGGGCCCGTATTCATAAAATCCTCTCAAGATAGCTGCCTAGGAGGCCTTAATTATAAGATAAATCCCCTTCTTTCACACTAGCTGTCAAGAAACACTCATTTTATTTAAAGGGAACAGAACAATAGATCATAACTTGCTTAAGTAACTACAAATGTTTTATTATTCCATAATCACTCTGATGAACATAGATGACCAAAACAGTCGGACTGCACTGTAAATATGTAAAGAAACACCCCCTGACATTACACTGGAAGGGGGGGGGGGTGAAGGACCTGCCCAGGGCCCTTCCCTCCTAGGTTATCAGCTAACTTACTAAAGAGCGTATAGGCATTGGACCCCACTTTTTGTTTGAATTTATTTGGGGGTGGGTTTTTATGAGGTTTTGCGCTTTAAATTATATATATATATATATATATATATATAGTTAACCTCTTTTAGTCAATTATTTGTTATATTATTATTTTGATTAGCTTTGTTTGCTTCTCAGATATTTTTCGGCGAAAATGGCGTTCTAGCCAAAAAGTAAATTTTTTGACCAGCTTATCTTAAAAAAAAAAAAATGTTTAAAAAATATTTAAAAGATCGAAAACTAAGGGTGCTATCTCACTTCGCGGAGACGTCTCTGCGACAGAATAAAAATCCGTCTCCGCGACGTATAAAAAGTATTAGAGACGTCTCCGAGACGTCTCCGCGACAATTTATGAAAAAATTCAGAAGTAGTCCCAAATCCGTCTCCTAAATTCAGGAGACGTCCCCGAGACGTCTCCGCGACAATAATGATGAAAAAAAAAAAAAAAAAACTGAAGTAGTCCCAAATCGTCTTGGAGACGTCTCCTAATTTTCGGAGACGGATTTGGGACTACTTCAGACTTTTTTTCATAAATTGTCGCGGAGACTCTAATACTTTTTAACCGTCGCGGAGACGGATTTTTATTCTGTCGCGGAGATGCCTCCGCGAAGTGAGATAGCACCCTAAAGGCCCCCTGTCACTTGCACGAATTTGGGATTGCGCATAGTTTGCTCATTTGCATGAACCATTTCGTGCCAGAGCGGGAACTGCTATTGGCAACGTGCGGGAGGATGCGGGCCAATGCGACCAATGCGCGAAATGCAGTATATATATATATATATATATATATATATATTTTTTTTTGGGGGGGGGGGGGCTACGCCCCAAGCCCCCCAGTTCCGAAGCCCACGTAAGCAACTGCGTGTAAGTTGACATTCAAATTAATTGTTCAGTAGATTTTATTTTTCTCTCTCTCTCTCTCTCCCTCTCTTATGCCACCCTGACACTTGCACGAATTTGGGATTACGCAGTACCCCGCATTGTGGCGTGCCAGTATGTGCCATTTAGTGACGAGCATTCTGATTTTGGTCTTGTCGAATTTATGAATAGTTCGCAACATGCGTAACCACCAGGATACGCATTATCACGTCATGTTTACGCCATACTTGCGTACTGTTCACGCATGGGTATTCATTTCTACGACTACCTGCAAAGGGCACTTTATTTATTTATTTTTTATCACAGGACTTGTCCATGTATTTCGTTAATAATCGTGCGCGTATTCTGAGGGCACGAGCCCCCCCCCCTCCCCCGGTAGGCGCCCAGGTGGCCCTAATGAGAAAAAAGCAAGAAAAGGAAAGAAAAAAAGAAAGAAGAAAAAAGGGAGAAAGAGGAAAAAGAGCGGGAAAAGGGGGAAGAGAGAAAGAAAGAGAGGGGAGGAGGTAAAAGGGGGAGGGAGAAAATAAGGAAAAGAATTAATTGAGCTTAACTGTAGGGGCATCAAATTGACTTGAAAATCAGGGGGTACTAAATTGGCCCGACGATAAGGGGGCGACAAACTGACTTTAAAAATTAGGGGCATTGTAATTATCTCAAACTAAGGGGCGCCAATTGGATTAAATCTGTCGAAGGGGCGCCAAATCGACCTTAAACTAGGGGGCACCAATTTGAGCTTAACTGATATAGGGGCGCCAAATTGACCATAAACCTAGGGGCACCATATTGATTTTAAAATCAAGGGGTGCCTATTTGATCGTTAATTAAGGGGGACGCTAAATATACTTTAAACTTAGTAAGGGGTGCTAAATTGAGCTTAAAAGTAAACGCATGGGGCGCCAAATTGACTTGAAACTTAGGGAGCGCCAAATCGACCTCAAACTAAGGGACAGCCCCTTAAACTAATGGGGTACCAACTTGAGCTTAAACGTAGAGCGCCAAATTGACCCGAAACCAAGGGTTGGCCATGGGGCGCAAAATTGATTTGAAGATAAGGGGCGCCAAAGTAATTGTAAACTAAGGGACTCCAAATTGAGCTTAAACGTAGGGGCGCCAATTTCAGCTGTAACGTAGGGGCACCAAATTGACCTGAAGATAAAGGGGCGCCAAAGTAACCTGAAACAGAGGGGGCGCCAAATTGTCCTTAAAATAAGGGGCGCCAAATTGAGCTTAAACTTAGAAACGCCATAGTGATCCTAAACTCAGGAGGCGTCAATTCGTTCTTGGATTTTGGGGACGCCAAATCGACCTTAAATTAACTTAGTTTACAGTCGATTTGGCGCCAAGTAGGGGCGTCGAATTGACCTGACGAAAAAGAAAAGAGGCGCCTTGATGATCTTTAACTTAGGGGGAAACCAAAATTAAAACCTAACATTCCAGTGTACGGATTCCAGAAATTTCTATTCTACAGGTGGGGGCGCCCGAAAATTGGATTTTAGATTTTGGTACACCCAAGTTTTTTTCCACGTCACAAAGGGCGAAGCAGAAGGTACATCAATTGTTTGTGATAAGCGGGGGGGGGGTAGGTTTTTTTTTTTGAGGGGGGGGGCTCTCGGCTATGAAAGAGGTTCATCTTGAATCAGCCATATAGGGGTAAGGTTTAGGGGCTCAATCGTGCCGGCCGTTTTCCTTCCTTCTTCTTTTTTCTTTTTCCCCCGTTTTTTTTTTTGGGGGGGGGGTAGGTGGGTAATGTGGGGGGGGCGCATCCGCGCCGCGCCATATGGGCACCAATTCGATCTTAAACTTAGTGGGGCGCCAAAGCTCAGGCCTATTCCTTGATGAATCCACAACTTTGCTGTTTTGTCTCAGCCGTTCAATTGTAGCCTGAATGTCTTTCTTTTTTCTTCTTCTCCTTCATTTTCTTTTCTATGCCCTGGGCTTCCTAGGGCTGGCCTTGTCTTTTTCAGGTTTAGGTTCGTCAGAGGACGAGGTGTTTATTAGTGCCGATGATAACTATTTATTTATTTATTTTAGTGAGGTCTCCGCTCTCGAGCTCCGATTGCTCATGCGGCAGACCATGCACCTGTGATGCCGAAACTGTTCGGGGAGTGGGAGTATGCGCAGTAATGCGCCAAGGTCTGCGCAACTTAGCCGTGAAACTAATCGTGAACTAGTCGTAAACTAGTCGTGAACTGCGTGCCATATAGGTCGATGGACACGCTTTTGCCACGCAGTGACACGCACTGGAACGACTAGTTTGCGAATAGATTGCGTAAAGTTCACGAAAGTTTGCGACAGTTTGCTCAAATTTTTTTTTTTTTAATTATTTTTTTTTTTTTTTTTAATTATCACATTACATTTCTAAATCCCTTGTAATATCATAATTAGATTTTTAACTTTAGGGGGTTTCCAGTACATCCACAATCATTATTTTGTTTCTTGAAATGACTAATAGCATACCAAATGGTACCAAATCTCAAATCACCAGCTTCTTTCAGTACATCTAATACCCGAATGTATATTTATTGATTATATTTTTGTCATTGTAAATTTTATTTATTTCTCTGATTTTTGTTGATCTTGCTCATTCTGTATTAACCGTAAATGTTATAATCGCCATTTGATGTTATGTTTTAGTTTTATTGTGTATGTGATTACTTGTATTTTTATTGTATTTGTGAACGGCCATGACGCCCCATTGTAAAACAGCCAAAGCAGCTAACTGGGTTTTAACCGTCAATAAATAAATGAATCGATCAATCAATCAATCAATCGTCGTGCCAAAATTTTAAAACATATTGAAAATTTTGTCCTGCACATTCACGCATTGTCGCATTGGCCCGAATCCTCCCGCACGTTGCCAAGATGGTTCCCGCTTTGGCACGAAATGTGTGGCGATATGCGTGCAAATGCTGCAAAATATGCGTAAACTCAAATTCCGTGCAGCTGTAAGCCACCCTTTATTCTCTCTCGTCTCTCTGCCATTTATTCATTTCCTTTTATCAGAGTGCAACGATTTGGACCATTTCATATTCACACCGGCGATTGAGGACTTTTCGGATAATTCAAAATGGTGACTGCTACACTTGCCACTGGAGACATATGTCGCATTTGTCTGTTATTTTCATGGTTCGTCATGGGAGCGGTATCTATGTAAGTTTTCCAATTTCATCTTGATTTGACTTAATATTCAATATTATACCGATACAAATCTTGAAATGCACCCTTTTTCAAAATGAGGTATTGAGCAAGTTTTCAACCCGGTGATGAGGTTTACGGTTCACCATGTGGTTAGTCCTGACAAAAGGGACTGTTTGCGAAAGTGGAAGAGAAAAGTTTGAGAAAGTTTTGAGAAAGTGAAGACGGACTGTCAATCCTGTCCGAAACGTCAAACACTACTCCCCTCTACTACTACTACAAGCCCTTCGCATCTTCGTCTTCTCAACTGGTTTAACAGTCCTTTTCAGGACTAAATCAAGAAAGATTACCTCTAATTCTACTCCTACTCTCTATCTCGCCTATTATTTTCTACTTTTCTGTAACTCTCCATTTCCTCTTCCAATTTTCTTAACAAGTCCTTTTTTTTAAGGACTAACCACATGGTGAACCGTAAACCTCACACCGCATTCGAATCCACCATGCAAGCATCTACCTTCAACACCAAGTTTCAACCATTTTACACTTTAGTGGCCAAGCCTGTCTATTTCATTTCATATCTAATGCTGTAAATTTAAACCAATTTTTTCTTTTGAATGTTGCATTTTTTTAATGAATGGAAATAAATACAATAAAACTAAACAACAAAGCCAAAATACTGTTTCGGAAAAAAACTTCGATGCCTTTAAATGCAAATAATTTTTTCAAAAACGAAAAAATAAAAGAAAAAAAATAGAATAAATAGAAATACATTGAAAATATTAAAATAATATTATTTAATGTTGTAATTATAAGTGCCTCGGTTCTCTTCGGACGGGTGCATATATAAAGCAATTTTGCTAATGCATAAAAGGTAAAATGTTTTTCCAAATTGATCATAAACGAAAAGGGAGCCATTAAATTGAATGATTTCTATATGACTTTTATAAACACTAAATAACGAAATGATACAAAAGGTCAATCAGCCATTTGTGACTTACTGACATTTACACAAAATTTCAACCAAGGTAAATTATTATATAATTTGGATTTTTGTTTTAAGTCAATCGCCATTTTTAAAATGTGACTCGCATGAACACAGGGAGTGTGATTCGAGTGAACAAGTGTCATTTCGCGAACTAAAGTTTGAACAAATTATCAGAATTCAATATAGTAGAATGGGCCACAATTCATCCATAGAAAACATTTATTGCCAGTTGTATCACATACAACTTAAAACAAAGCAGGCCTGAACAAAGGAATTATTTAATTCAAACTATATATTTGGAGGTCTTGGAACATGCAATTTTCCCATTGACTTGTTGTTGTATTGTGCAACAGAATTTAGAAAAGATAAATTATGCAAGCCTGCGATAATAAATTTTAATAACTCAGAAAATATTTAGATGAAGGTATGGAACTTTTGTGGATTATATATCATAATATGTCCTAACAGGATGCTAAGTTTCAAAATAATAACTCCATTTAGCATAAGAGATAATAGCGGCTGTTAAAATCATTTTCCATTTCTTCATTTTCAAACCCATTCCGGGGATGTTCGTTTATTCCGGAAGGTTTCGTTATTTCCCGAAAATTGACAATAAGGTTCGTTTTTCCGAATAATGACAATAAACATCTATATTTACCAAGTAACAAAAAACGAGTGTTGTAATTTCATACAAAAGTCAAATAGGTTTATTTATAGAATATGGATGGCCTTGGAGGTTGGTACAAGGAATATTGGATGAGCTTTTGCAACAAATATTGGACGCATTCGAAGACGAGTCAACTATTTGAAAACGCACGATTCAATAGTATATCCCTGTGATATTGACCGAAAATAGGACATCTAATAATATCCATTATTAATCTATACAGAGGATTTTTACGAATAGGCTCCCCCCCCCCATTTTTTTATGATAATAGATCTCTTTTTTTTGGGATGGGGAGGTAACGATTCTACATTTAGGGCCTACAATTCAGAAAATATATTATAAAAAAAAAAAATAATAATAATAATAATAAAAAATCCGCCCCCAAAAAAACACTGCCCCCCCAATTTTGTCTTCTTTTTTTTTCTTTTTCAGAGCCATTAGAAAATTTAGGGGGGGGGGGCAATTTCTTTAATTTCCTTTTTTCTCCAGACAGTAATACACACACAAAAAAAAAAAAAAATTGGGAAGTTTTATTTTTGGGCCGGGGGCAGATTTTTTTTTTTTTTGGGGGGCCAATTTATTTTTTATTTTTTTTTTTCTCCAGAATCACAAAAAAAAAAAAAGAAAAAAAAATTTGTTAGTGGGGGCAGGATTTTTTTTTTTTTTTTTTCTGAATTGTAGGCCTAAATGTAGAATCGTTACCCAGAAAAAAATTGTTATCATAAAAAAAAGTGGGCGGGGGGCTATTCGTAATTAATTCCTTTGTATAGATAATATATGATATTATTAGATGTTTTCTATTTTCGGTCAATACAAGGATATATTGAACTCGCTTTTCAAAAATATTTCCTTGTTGTCAACCTCAATTCCATCCAATATCTCTATAAATAATAGGTCTAGTCGAGGAGAATACATGTGTATTTGGGGGGCAAAGCATGTATTGGCATCGAGAAGTGGCTGTGGATCATCAAGCTTTGATTTTGATTTTATCTGAGCGATTGAATTGCTGCCTGACGGTCAAGAAAGCGAATGGGATAAAGAATGTTGGTCACCACGTGAATAATCTCCAGATAAAGGGGGATTTTTTTTCGGGGAGGGTGTTAAATTTTGATTTCCGGGAATTTATTTCACAACATTATCAACGGCGACTTCTCCCGGATAAAGAATTCGCTATTGCCGTATCACACTATAAACTAAATAACTAAACACAAAACAAAAAGAAAGTTCCCCCTATTTCAAATATCAATAATTTTTGAACCAGGAGGAATTTAAAAAATCTAATTATATGTCCATGTAGGAAATTTAATTAGCCACAAAAAATTGACCAAACCTGAATTTTTCGATATTCGATCAAACATGATGGAATTCCTGTTTGGGAAGTGTATGTAACCAATATCCATTCATTTACGGTTGAATGAACCATCAATCAACAAAAAAAAAAAAAAAAAAAAAAAAAAAAAAAAAAAGGCCATTTTAGAATTACGAAGAGTCATTGTAGTAATTTTATGCACTAGAAAGTATCTCAATAACATTTTTTGGGTTTCATTTATATTCTTTGGACACGTGTCAATGATCCTATGACATTTATTTACAAATTCATGCTTCAGTGAGCACGTGAGACTCGAAAAGCCCTTTTCTCACGTAGGGACTAAAATTCAAATTCTTACTTTGATTGAATATAACAATTCTTTTCGGGGAGTACTTTTGATTTTATTTTCATAAAAATCCCCATGTTTCACGCCTCAGTGGGCACAAGTTACAAGAAAATCTTAAAAATAAGAGAGTTTAGGGCTTCGTCATGGTTCAGTGACTTTTCGAATAGGTAATTTGAGTAAAGAATATGCTAGTTATGGACCAGTTGAAGCTATGTGTAAGGTTTCATAAAATAATTCATTGTCAAATGGTCAAAAACTGACTATTAAAATATGACAAATTTCACTTTTGTTAAACCTCTGTACATAAAGTCAATGGAGGAGGAAATCAATACCTGACAAATATGAAATTCGGCCAATTTCATTGAAGATTATTGTAAATTGTACCGGAGTTATGTCACGAAAACTTTTGGCACACAGCTTCAACTGATCTCCAACTAACACGATTCATTGATTCAAACTACGTATTCGAAAAGTCACTCGAACCATGCACTAAGCCCGAAACTTTCTTCTCCTTTGCATGATTTTCTTGTCTTGTGCCCAACCAGGCGTGACAACATCGGGATTTTGTGAAATAAACATCAAAAGATACTGCCCCAAAAGAATATGTCATATTCAATCAAAGTAAGAATGTTTAGGAACTTTTAGTCCATACGTAGAGAAATAAAGGCTTTTCGAAGTCTCTACTGCTCACATGAAGCATGTAATTTATAATATAAATTGCCAATATGGCATCATTGACACGAGCCAAAAAATATATAAACAATCCCAAGAAATGTTATCTGAGGACGCTAAAATTACTGACGAATGACTCTTCCTATCGTAATTCTTTAAAATGGCCTATTTTTTTGGGTTGATGTTATGGTTCATCCAACCTGTAAAGAATGGCAATTGTTACACTACACTTCCAAAACATGGAATTCCAGATCCATGTCTGAAATCGACATCCTGATACCATGCGCGAAGAAGAAATTCAGCGTTTGCGTCATTTTTTGCTGCATTGCTCACTCAAAACCGTGAAGAGCTGACGCGAATTTTCGTTTACCGTATATTGCAGGAAGCACGTTTGCATACATTTCTGAACGTTGTTAAAATGTTTTAGATATCTGAAAATGCCGTCCGTTATCATGAATCAAAGTTGCCATTTTAGGCTTGTGAACTTAAAAAAATGACATTTTTTGCATTCACCATTTGCTCACTGAAGCATGACTAGATAATTTTTCCTAAATTCGCTCCCATTGTGGCTATTAAATTCCCTACATGGACATATAATGTTAATTTTTTAATTCCTCCTGGCATGCCTGGGTTAAAAAATTATTGAATATCTGTAAATAGGAACTTTTTTTTGTTTTGTGTTTACTTCGCTCTGTCTTTTATTTTCATAAAGGATTTATTTTGATCATTATCGGACGGCGAATTCTTCCGATAAAGAGTACGTTTTGCTTCTACATCGGCCGCGATTGCATTCTTGCCGTCTTTAATTTCACAAAGAATTTATTATTTATTATCCACGGGGACTTCTTGCGGTAAAGACTAGTTTTGCTTCTAAAATTGGGCCGTTTATCACCTCAATAACTAAATAATTAATTCCGCAGTTGTTTTCGTTCCCGTATTTATTGTTAATTTGAGAGAAATATTTCAAAAACGGGCCGGATTAATCTTTAATCGGAAGTTGCCAGTCCGATAATGTTTCGAAAAAACCTTCTCTCGTGAAAATACAGATCGGAGTGGGTATAATTGCGGATTAATTATATTAGTCATGGGGTGAAAAGAGCCAAATTAGAAGATAAATATTATTTAGCGGAAGGACACACCGACGACTAATGTTGCGAAATAACTTCTTAATAAATAAAGACGGAGGGGATATTAAATTGCGGAATTATTATACTATTTGAGTTATGGATTGATAGAAGGCCGGTTTTTAGTAGCAATACTAATCTCTGATCGGAATAACTCTATGTCCACCGGATAGTGTTATTCTATGAATATTCTCTTTATTGAAATATAGGCATCGTCTGGAGGTATATTGCGCAGATTAGTTATAGTTATGGAGTGAAGCGTCCGTTTTTAAGTAGCAGATAACGAACTTTATTCTTTATCGGAAAAACTCGCGCCGGATGTTTCGATAATAACTTATACGAATAGGAAAGTACGTTTATCGGCGAGATACAATTGGAAGTAATTATATTTTATTATTATCTATTCAGTTTTGGCATTAACGACCTTCGGAATAATCCACAAATGTTCGGATTAAACCTTTTTAACTTTCGGATAAACGAACATCGAGGTATAGGCATTTTACGTGTTTCGGAATGATGAACTTTCGGAATAATGAACCTTCGGAAACTTGACGAACCTTCGGAGATGATGAGGTGTAACCGTTTTCAATATTAAAGCATTATCAAGCTCGGTCGTTCAAATAGATAAAAAGTGGTAAATAAACATAAGATTGATACTTTTAATATACCTAGCAAAAAGTTGCTTTTCCGTCTCAGAGCCGTCTTTCATTTTTATTTCTTTATTTTTATTATTTTTTAAAACAAATTTTAGAAACCGTTCTCAAGAACTCTTTGTCAAAGTATTCCCAATTATGTTCATATACGTCTCAAATCCGTTTCATGTCAATAGACCAGTTTACTAAAGTATTCAAATTTATGCATACTTTTTCCTGGCGATATAGTTACAAGCGTTCAAACGACTGTAATAAAAGATATGAATTACAATAATGCAATCAAGTTTGCTACATTAGTTGTTGCTATGTCGGGCAACATCTGGCAAGCTTTCAGGTTGTCATGAACAACGCTTTTTGGAAAAGTATGCATAAATTTGATATGTTAGTAAACTGTCTATTAAGTATCATCATTAGCTCTCCGCCAATCAGATGCAAGCATTTCAGTAGCTTTATAACAGTTGTCAGTGATAATCAATGACTATTTTTGATTCATGAAATGTTCCCCAGGAAAGACTTGTCTATGTTCTCTGGATTTTACGTCGACAAAAATAAACAAAAAAAAAAAAAAAAAAAAAAAAAAAGAAGCGAGAAGACGCGGTGCGGGGCGGAAGCATTCAATCAATAACACATAACTATTCAGATTCAGTTAAATTTGTTACCATATATTTTGCGACATTCAGGTTCGTGAGGCGACGAAAGGTAAGCACTGTCTCTCTTTTTTAAAATTTTCTTCGTCACAAGCGCTCTTTAAATCCAACCGTGGAACAGTTAACCGGTTATTTCTTGGCTGGAGATTTTAATGACATGCAGGATACCCAGTAAGTTTTGTTCTAATCCCTCTGCAAACGAGCCCCACCCCCCCTCCCCCCACCCACTTCAGGCGTTCAACCATAACGTTATGCTTGTTCTGGATTCTTAGAGACATGACCTTTTGGTCGGGGAATCTGTGTCAAAATTATCCCCTATTTCGGACTTTTGGAAGGGAAGCTGCATCAAAATTACCCCCTATTACATCTTTTGGAGGGGGAGCCAGCAAAATAAACTCTCTTTTCAAAGGCTTTTGGACCATATTTAGGACTCTATTTCAGGAATTGTCCTCAAAGAATTGAAAACTACCCCTAATTTCAAAATAGGTCTGGGAAAAAAATTCAGTGATATTTCGGGGGGTTTTCCCCAACCTGAGAACCCCAAATATACCCTTTTCCCGGAGATATCGGGAACAAGAAAGTATAAGCGTATGGTTGACCGGCTGATTGGGGCCCGGGCCTCTAACCCAACGATTACTCACCCTGTTAAATTAAGATGTTGAAAGTAGAACTTAATTAGTGATACTGTATTGATAATAGTCATTGTTGTGCTTTGTTTGTTTATTATAATGTTTTTTTTTCTTTTGATTTTAATTTGTTGTTGGTGTTTTTTCATGGGGCGGCCAAAGGATCAGGATAACATGTGGGCTACCCATCGGGCACCCATATGGATCAACATGGGGCCAGATGCCCCATAATGGGCCCCATATTCCGTTTGCACCCTCGGCCACATCTGGGCACCAGATGGGCATCTCGGTTTCGTGTGGGTTACATGTTGGCTGAGGGACATAAAGCCCATATACACCAAGATGGTTCATTTGAACTCTACAGGAGTTTGATCTGGAACTCACCTGGAACACATCTGGGACTCATCTGGATATACCATGATGAAAATTTAAAAATGATAATCATGGTGCTAATCTTCACTTTTATGTTCCATCAAGCTCGAATGCTGCAAGTCTACTTCCTAAACCCTATATTAATACTATGTCCTATCTTATAAAATGTCCCATCTACTGTTCTAACGGGTGCGTCTCGTTGTTGCGAAGTAATGCAGCAAATGTTCGGGAGAACGAACCGTATGTCATTTCGGACAAACGAACATCCAGGTATAGAATATTCACGTGTTCTGAAGATTGAACCTTCGGAACAACGAAGGCATGATTAAAAAAAAAAAATGCCATAGGATCGTTGACACATGCCCAACGATTAAACATTGCCAAACAAAATGGTATTGAGATGATTTTTGGTGCATAAAATTACTTTTAAAATGGCATAATTTCGGTTGTTTTATGTGTTCGTTCAACTTTGAATGAAGGAATATTGTTTGCAATTGCTGGGCTGATATCTCTTCGAATTGCCCATGTGGACCCCCACATTGGTTCGGTGTGAGGCCTATTTAGGCTTCGACCAGCCCAGATAAGACCCCGATGGGCCTCATACGATCTCCTACCTGGGTATTGTCATTATTGCTATTAATTATTGTCATTGTTTTGTTGTTGTTGTTTTTTTTTTTCTTCAGAATCTGCTTTAACGCCATGCATACCCGGTTATCAAATTGCATAAGATAATTTATCTTCTTCTCATTTGAAATAGGTGGGAGCATCGATTTGGGCGAGTAACATTGGGAGTGAACACTTTGTTGGATTAGCTGGTGATGCTGCTGTTACTGGTATTTCACCCGCTGCATTCGACCTTAATGTAAGTCTGATTTTACTGTTCCAATGATGTATGTTTTCGTTAAAGGGGAAGTTCACCCTGGAATTTTATTGGTCTTTAAATATGAAGAAACATAAAAGAAAAATATGAGTGAAAGTTTGAAGAAAATTGACCCAAAAATAGCGAAGTTATGAATATTTAAAGTTTTGATTGTGTGACGTCACGTGCGAGCAGCTCTCCCATTGGTTGTGTATGTAAATTCCATAAATTTATATTTTTGTCAATGTTCTTGATAAAGGAATGGGTCAAATTGATATAGTCATGTATATGAACATTATGTTTGATGGTATATCGACCGCACAGGTGACATAATTAATTTCTTTTGAAAAAAAAATGACATTTTATGGAATTTACACTACATAACACATAGGATATCTGCTCGCATGTGACGTCACAGAATCAAAACTTTGAATATTCATAACTCCGTAATTTTTTTGGTCGATTTTCTCCAAACCTTCACTCATATTTTTCTTTTATTTTTCTTCATTTTTTAAGACCAATAATATTCCAGGGTGAACTTCCCCTCTAATCATCGCGCAAAATTTGTGTGTAGGGGGTGGAATGGGGGAGTTGAAGGTTTTGAACATAAGTTCTTTAGGGGTTGGTGTTTACATAGAAAATCTAAACGGATATACCGACTAGTTTTAGAGCTAGTCTTCTCTCACGTTCCTGACTGAACTGAAAGATTCCCGTCCTTCTCCTCTCACGTCCCTGCTACAACCCAACTTCCATGCTACAACCCAACTTCCATGCTACAACCCAACTTCCATGCTACCACCCAACTTCCATGCTACAACCCAACTTCCATGCTACAACCCAACTTCCATGCTACAACCCAACTTCCATAACTGATGTTTTGGAGGCATTTATTGTCTTTTTGGAAGCATGCAAAGACATTATTCCCATTTTTCTAAAAGATTTATTGTTCTTCTATGTAAGGATTCCTCGTTTTATTTTGTGTTTATTCGTGTTCTTTCTCAGGGTATGTCTCTGCTTCCTCTCATGGCCTATCTGTTTGTACCGGTTTATATTGCATCAGGGGTAAGTTAAGTACCTGGCTTGATCAAGCCCAATCCTGTCTTCCCCCTTAAAAGTATTTTTTTAAGAGAGAGAGAGAGAGACAGAGAGAGAGAGAGAGAGAGAGAAGAATAGAATAGATGTAAATGAATTTACTTATTTCTTTCTGTATTTTTATTTTTTTCATCTCATTTGGTGCTGTAGATCTTGAAATACATTTAGTTTTCAACAAACCAACCACATAGATCGAACCTGCCAGACGACTCATTCCTTATAACACCAACGAATTAAATGTGACAAATTTGAGGAAATTAATGCTTATCGGTTTTCGATAATAAAAAAAAAAACCTGAAGTTATACTTCCCCAAATAAAAACTATGGACTTTCAATAAAGATAGAGAGAGAAACAAACTTTATAAAATTACTGCTCGGAGTTTGGGGAAATTCGTTTTGATATGTTGATATGCAAAACTGACACATTCATGTTTTCATCTGCTGTGTAAATAGAAATTATTTCTAATTTAGACAAATAGGGAGACGAGCCGGTTACACGGTTGCCCCAAAGAGAGTCTGACAGAGAGAGAGAGAGATACGGTCATGCTGAAAAATACATGTTTTCTGTTACACAGGCTCCTTCATAACTTTTACACACAGGAGTGTGTAAAAGTTAGCGTTAACTTTCCAGCTGTTCTGTAGATACCACATGTAGATAGAAAGGACGAAAATAAACAAAAAGGAGAATATAACCACTATAATTACAGTATGACACACTTTTTATAAATGCAGTTCATTTTATCGTATAAATATTGATTAATAATTTCTATGAATAATATTACAATAGGTGTGCACCTTACCAGAATACATGATGAAGCGATTCGGTAGTCATCGTATCCGTATCTACCTTGCATGTATGTCCATCTTTCTCTACATCGTTTCTCGAATATCAGTGAGTATATTAAATAGACTACTTTGAAACTAATTTGAGACGGATTTGGGACTACTTGGAAACGGTTTTGGAACTTGTCTCCGACACGTCTCCGAGACGCCTTCTTAGTCCCAACGAAGTTTCATGAGTCGCGGAAACTACTTTAAAATGGTTCTTTGAAACTGCTTTGAGACAATTTTGAAAATTTTCGCGGAGACGTCGTGAAGACATCTCCGCGACGGAATAAAGTATCGGAGACGTCTCTAATACTTTTTATCCGCGAAGTGAGATACCACCCTATCTTATTCAAATTTTATGCATACTTTTTCCTGGCGACATAGTAACAAGGTATTCAAACACCCTGTAACAAAATAAAGAACTACAATACATGGAATCCAGTTTGCATTTTTTGTTGTTGCTATGTCGGGCATCTCAGGCAAGCTTTCAGGTTGTCAAGAACAATACCTTTGTTTAAATAGTATGCATAAAATCGATTATGTAATGCTGCAGTCACACAGACACTTACGTTTAGTTGCGTCCAGTTGCGTCCAAAAATTATTTTCTTTTCTGCAGATCCCCACGGATGCCTTCCCGTCATAGTCAGCAGTGGAAATAGTGATAATATCGTTCATCCAATAAAATAAAGAAAAACATAAGAAATTATAGAATAGAAGATGAAATAAGGATAAAACAACAAAAACGTAACTATACGTAAGTGTCTGTGTGACTGTATCATTAGTAAACTGGTCTATTAACAATATTGAGTCGGGCATGTCGGGGGGGGGGGGTGGGGTTCACACAAAAATAATAACAAGAGAATGATATTCTTGTTAATATTGATACCGTTATTCTTATGCTGGAAACAATTAGAAATGTTGACATATTCAGTATCACATTTAGATATATAAACAAGCTGTCAACATAAAGGTAAAAGAAAATATGTATTTTGCGTAATTATTATACGCAAGATACCGAACGTTATAAGATTCGATAGCTCAATATCGTTTTATACCATCTGGTATATTCTCTTCAAAATTGGCTGTGATTTTCACTTTTTAATTATACGTTCCCTTTAAATAACTGACAAGAACATAATACTGCCCAGATTTTTTTTTTTTTTTTTTTTTTTTTTTTTTTTTTTTTTTTGACTCTCTGTGTTGTTTAGGTAAGTGAAATTAAAGAAATTAGGACATGTTCTCATTTCGATGTCTTATTTAAAAATGCCATATCTATTTCGAAATATTGACAATGGGTCAACGTATCGTTCCAAAATTTCAAACAGTTGCAAAGTCGTATATTAGATGTCGTATTAATGTTGTAATAATGACATCGGCCAGACATCAATTTTTCGACATCAGAAGCGGTGCATCACATCAAAATGAGAGACAAGTCTTAGAGCAAACTCAGCTAAGGGTCAAAGAAATCAGAAAGATAATAAACAATGTCTAATTTTGGAGAAAATATTTGTTTTCTCTGTAAAAAAAAATTGAGTAAAATAATGATAAAGGGAAAGTTAAAAAAAAAAAAAAAAAAAGGATTTCATTTACAATATATTTTAATCTTTTCTGGCGACTTGTCTCTCATTTTGATATGATGATTCATTCTTTCATGTTTCAAGTTTCCGACATTATGCCAACATTGTCACGATGTGATTGTCGGCGTTTTGTCGGATGACATAACCATAACGACGACTAGAAATATCGGCCCGATGTCAGCTTGCTAGCTGGGTAGTTTTCTTATCTAAAAACTAATACCCCAATTCCACTGAGAATTTTGGAGCATCGGTCTCTAATCGGACGCAATGTTTAATCCTTCTGGTTACCCACCGAGTGGTCTCATATCAAACTATGATATGGTCCGACGTGTGATTGTCGACTATCAGGTACTTGTCAGACGTGTTGGACGCGATCCGAAGAGGCAAAAAAGTCCGGTGAGGGAACTTAGCTCAGGCCTTAGTTCGCTATCGGACTGACCGGACACCATTTCTGTTTTCGACCTCGTGTCAATATTGGATATGTGTCGGTCAGTCCGATGTGTATAAGATCTATTGTTTTCAGCTGTCCGACGTCTCTGGCCGACATCTGATTAAGATCGGGTGATCAGGGAAACTACTCATGCTTAGTTGGCAATTAGCGGGGGGGGGGGGGTTTATCAAGTTTGCGAAAAGAAGTGTCGTTTTCAACCCGACTGTGGAATGTTGGTAGTATCGAACGAACTCCGAGTAGTGACTGATTAATTTGATTAGAGTTGGGCCGTTTCAGATGGATGTTGGTTCCAGTTTAGAGTCAGATATAGCCCCCAAATTACCCTCCGCCAGCACATGCATGGATTGGACAAGCCGATGAAAACGGCGGACAGATACCAGTCTTTCATCCGATTTCATGCGGATAATAAAAAATCAGGGTCACTAAACAGGCTCCTCGGGTGAGATTTCATCGGAATTCATAAAATTGACATTTTGGGGATCAGATGAGCTCGAGATGAGAGTCCGATTGTCAGTTGAATGGGGGTAATAAGAGCAGCACTGGAATTACATGTCCAAACGTAATTTGCCTCCCAAAACACCCGGAACTCGGATTAGAACTGATATCTTTCCAAAGTTTTAATCAGATGCAGAAAGTTTTAGAATATAGACAGGCAACCCACTTTTAATAATGATATCTGTAATGCAGAGAACCTTTCAGAATGACATTTAAAACTTGTCTATTTGCCACATTCTGTCACGAATAAACAACTTCAAATTCAATGCGATCCTGTAACCCGAACTCAAGTTTATTTTTCGAGATAGCATTTCAGAATACAGATCTTTGGGGCAAGACATTTTAGGGTTTCGTTGCGTTCATGTTTAGTCCTTCTATTTATTTTCTCGTGTAACAGGTGGATTTGTATTCTGGAGCCCTTTTCATTACACAAGCCTTAGGTTGGAATCAATATGCAGCTATTGGCATCATACTAATATTCGTCGCAGTCTTCACTGTTACAGGTACGTCATTGCTTTAGCCTGCATTAATCCAAGCCACATACAATATATTCGAAAAGACACGTACAATCTAAAATTAATGAGTGTTGAAATTGAACTGAAATTTATTTCAATGTAACTGAACACATACTTCTTACTCTTGCGATAATAGCCTGGTTGCATATATCACATTTTGGGGTTTAGTAAAAGGGCGGAGGCGTTACATTTCGGAGGGAAAATGATTACATTTTTTCCACATAGCATAACAACAATATATGAATTGTGTAATGTCTCATTTTGTAGATAATTTATCAGGCTATATGTGTCTGAAGCTTCTTTTTTTTTTCTTTTTTTTTCTTGCTTCATAGTTTTAATACAGGGATAATTGGTTTGAGAAGGTTAGGGGTGGATGATCCTACAATGGAGGCATGCGTTAATGTATAGAGAATTCACGTTTTTTTTCTACTTTCTTTATCTTTGTTGTGTTATAATTTGGCATCCAGTGAGCCTTATATATTAGACTGAGTGATATATCTTACTTTTTCTTTTACCTTCTTTTAAATGAATTTAAAGTAGATTTTCTTCAAGAGGCAGTTAGTTAAAATACTGTATGGACGCACCCTCATAGACAATGCAAAGCAGGCATCAAGATTTGCAACATGCAGTTTTATAACAATAATTGTGTTTTCCCCTTTTATTTACATGTATGTATATACACAATTGATTGGAAAAATATTTTTTGTGTAAGTTTTAGTCCAAACGTAGAAGCCATTTTTGCACCCCCCCCCCCCCCTATTGGCAGCCTGTAGCGCGGTTAGAAAAAAAGAAGCATGTATTACAAGTTTTTATTTTTAGAAGCATGGGGTCTATAACACAATTCAAGTTGATTCATTTTTATTTGGTGCAAAGAATAAGAAATTACTCTCAAGAGAAATTGTAGAACTTTTAAAACCATTTTCCCTGTATGCACCCTGCATAGCTTTCATGAAACACCCTGTACAGGTAAAATATATATATATATATGTTAATCATCTTCATTACATTTTCAGCTTTCAATACATTATTATACATATCTTTATACATGTCTGACTTACTTTTTAGAAACTAGAGGTGTTTGATTGTGGCAATGTAGATTTTTACAATTTTTGTCGACATGTAACTCATTTTGCCTTCAACTCATGAAACACCTCCCAAGCAGAGAATAATAATTTAATGAAGTTGCCATCTTTACTTTTCCCTTTTAAATCTTCAAAACCCATGCAGGTGGACTCGCTGCTGTCATTTACACGGACACCGTGCAAGTAGTTATCATCATCATTGGCGGAATCATCTTAATGGTTTTAAGTAAGTTTAAGAGCCTTCACGTTGGAATACGTGTGCCTGGCAGAAGGACGCGAACACTTATTTGGTTACTGTAATTTTGTAAATTTAGTATCACATTTAGTATTAGTATCATTATATTAATGCCTCGTCTAAGTAGAACTTAATAATTATGTATATAATATAATCCTAAAAATGTTTACATAGCATATTAATACATACGAGCTATATAACATTGGATTTTATCATTTTGCTTTATGAATCTTTGCATAGGTTATGGTGAGATTGGTAGCTTTGAGGAGCTAAAGGTCCGATATTTCCAGGCCATACCAAACGCAACCCTTAATGACCCAAACTACACTTGCGGTATTCCAAAGGAGGACTCTTTCCAAATGCTTCGGGATATCAGTCCGTTCACATCCAGTTTCCCCTGGCTGGGGTTCCTCATCGGTCAAACTCTTTCCTCCCTTACATACTTTTGCGCTGAGCAGGTTAGAGTTATCTAATATAGGTTTCCCGTAAATTTGACATTTCTTACAAGCACTTTCGTCCGAAATGTGATCGCGATTAAAAATCTAAACGTTAATTTAATTGACCGATAGCTCCGCTCCATGAGGTATCGTTTGAATTGAATGAACATAAAAGAATTCCATTGCAAAGAGTTTAAAATTGACAGGGAAAGCCTATACAAAAGCTGCACTGCTAAAGCCAGGGTAAAGTTATAGGTGTATAGAGACTAAACATTATTTTTTAGAGAGCATTCTGCAAATTTGCTGCATGAGAGTTACAATACTCGCCAAGGGCGTAAATCCGTGTCGAGGAGTGGGGGGGATGAGCGAAATAATTTGCCAACTTGTTTGACATACACAAGCATGTGAGGTCTATAGCAGAGGCGCGGATGGATTTGAGAGCGAGGGGTACGAATAGAATTATATTTCTGAATGTATGCCTTTAGCTATGGCTGCCTTGATTACTCTTCATATTGTAATTGGAAAAAACTAAATCGAGCGCGAAGGCGCGAGCCGAAAATTTTAAGCTAAAAGTTGGAGATATTTGTGCATTATAGCTCCTATTTAGTATCAGCGAGCGCGAAGCGCGAGCCAACAAATTTAAGCTGAAATTGGATATGTTTGTGCATTATAGGCTCTATAGGCCTGTAGTAGCCACGAGCGCGAAAAAAAAAATATAGGCTATAGGCCTATAATGAAAATAGAGGTGGCGGAACGGATTTGAAGGTCACGGGTCTTGATAAAAAGGGCACAGTTCTGAAAAGGGTTACACTTTAGATCAGAAGCGTGGATCTAAAGGAAATGTATTTGGAGACGGAGGAGATACGAAGAAAATTTGTCTTTAAATAAATGCTTTTATGAATCATAATGGCTGCCTTGATTACTGTTATTTTAGTAGTGGAAAACTAATGCGAGCGAAGCGCGAGCCGAAAATTTTAAGGTAAAAGTTTGAGATATTGGTGCATTGTAGTTCCTATTTAGTATCAGCGAGCTGAAAATTTTAAGCTGAAATAAATGTTGTGCATTAAATGTAATATATAGTAACGCGAGCGCGAAAACAAAGTTAAACAAAAACATACAGTAGAGGCGGCGGAAAGGATTTGAAAGGGGTTCTCGATGGAAAAAAGGCCACATTTTTCTGAATAAGGGGACACTTTAGATCAGAGGCAGTAGACCTAAAGAGAAATGTATTCAGAGAGGAGGAGGTACGAAGAAAATTTTGTCTTGAATTATACTTTTAAGGTGCCTTGATTCATATTCATTTTAGTAATAAAAAAGTAATGCGAGCGCGAAGCGCGAGCCAAAAATTTTTTAGTTAAAAATTGAGATATTATTTTGGGCAGTATAGATCCTATTTAGTATCAGCGAGAGCGAAGTGCGAGCCGAAAATTTTGTATGCATTTAGAAGATACATTTTACATTGCTTGTTAAATAACAGCGATAGAAAACCAATCCGCAATCTTTGCTATGAAAATTTTGTGGGCTGCAGGCCCCAAGCCCTCCAACAACCTAGCCCGCCACACAACACATTAATGTTTTTGTTTGTCAACAAACCCTTTCCCAGCAGTGCCCTTACCTAAGGTTTGTTCCCAGACGAGGGCATTGGATCCAACCTTCTAATACTTACGTTACTGTTTGTTACTTAGTGCGAGGTCGCATAGCGACCGAGCAGGAAAATTTGGGGTTCTGGAGTAAAAAAAGAGGCCAATTTAGTATTGAAAGCGCTATTTTAACAATAACATAATTTATCCCAGTGTATTTTTTTTCTTCATTTCTTTCTTGAAAACTGGGGGGGATGTTTGTACAGGCCATCCCCCCTCCTCAAAATCTTGGGGGGATTATCCCCCCATCCCCCGGGATTTACGCCAGTGATACTCGCAACAATGTGGTATAACAGACATTAGTCTTAAAGACTAATTGGTCGTGAATTGGTCAACTTGTCGTTGAAAGAGCGACGTGTTTTCGACGTCAGCTTGGTAACTTTTAACGAACTCATCATTACCTTGTTATGATTCACCAACGTTGATTAAAACGTTGTCTAAAATTTAAACAGAAGTTGTAAGAGTGACCGGCTGAAAGAACATTTTAAACTGTTTAAAATATTTTGAATAGCACCAATACTAAAGATGGACATTCAGATACAGGTAAGCATTTTATTGCAACGCAACGGGGTGAATATCGAACCCCAATTAACAATAATAATAAGCCTGTATACCATGGACAGCCTACAACACAACTGGCGCAGCGGTTTTACAGTAGGGCCTATGTAAGAAAATCCTTTTGCGGCAAGTAAACGAGACTGTATATTTTATACGAAATTGGCTATTATTGGATGATTTGGCAGAGGAAATTACATTCAATCGTCTTTGCAACACAGGACTATAGTTTTCTCCTTTGTTTGAAACATGTGTCTGGTCATTTGCTGCTCTTATGAATAAGAGGGAAAAGTCTCCGCTCCCAGTTTTAGAATATTTTATTATACTTAAATGGTCGACAATATACCTTGGCCAATAATGAAACAGATGAACACACCACTCTATTTAGAAAGAACACTAACTTTACCGCGACTTTAACTGAAATGAGGATACAGTTACTTTGGTCCTAAAACGGTAAATGATTGTAAATCTTGTAGCCTGAAAATAAAATGTTATCAAGTTATGTTATTGTTTATTGTATTTTCATATTTTCTTATATATTAATGTTTTCCTTCAAGGTGATGGTTCAGCGAACTTTATCCGCCAAGAGTCTATCTCACGCACAGGGTGGATGCTTATTTGCTGGATTCTGTAAAATTTTACCCCTCTTCATGACTGTCATACCAGGAATGATTGCCAGGGTTTTATATACAGGTAAACAACAACACCAATAACAACGAAAATAAATAAGTATTATTTTGGCTGAAACACAACTAAGAACTCGTGTATGCATTTTTATTCTATTTATTTATTCACATATTTATTTTTTTTATTATATATTTTTTTTGTTGTGCGAAATTGATATCTGCAATGGTCTACTGTTTCGTTTACCACTGCAACGTATTAATCTTTAAAAAAAAACACTGTTTAAAATGCAGCACAAAGATTATTGACTGTTAGTGTTATAATGATTTTGTACAGCTTCATTTCTTTCAAGCATTTGTCTGTTACCATACTACATTTTTATTCTTTTACAGATTAAAAAAAAAAAGTATACCCCCCAAAAAAAAATTTAAAAAATAAATAAATAAAAAATAAATAAATAGAAAATAATATTAAAAATAAATAAAAATACATTACTTGACCTTTAGTAATACCTTACTTACTTTACGAAAGGTTTCAGGGTATAATGTTAATTCTTTAAAACATCGACATTTTCCACATATGCCAAATAAATATCCACTCCTCATAAGGGACCTCCTTTGATAGAGGTAGGAGTATTGTAATAGTTCATGATATTAAAATGAAGAACTTGCATGCAAACAGGACTAAATCCACTTTTGATGAAAATTGAGTTATTGATATCAGGCCATTGTTCAGGAACATACCCGTCTTTGAACGAAAGGATTTTCTAACTTAAATGTTGATTGCAACTGTAAGAAAATGCATTCAGTAATTTTCCTTTTCCATAGACGCTTGTACAAAATCTTATAAGCGAATGCCATTTCCTCTGAAGTTACAAAAGTGGATTTAGTCCCTTTTGCATGTAAGCTCTTCAATATCTTATGTACTGCGCATTACAGATACCGTAGCCTGTGCATCACCAGAAACATGCTTTGCAGTTTGCGGTAACTCTAAGGGATGTAGTAACACCGCATATCCAACGTTGGTGTTAGGAATCATGCCAGCAGGTAATTGGCGCAAGTTATTTTTTGTAGTATTGTTTTTTTTTGTTTTACAATTTCTAAAGTATTGGTATTGTAACCTTGTTTTATTCTTATCATTATTTACGCCTCCGTTAATGATCTGTTTGTAATACACTAATCTGTAACAATAATCAAATTTGAGTTTTTCATGTTCTCTAATTTATTTGGTGCCATCTTTTTTGCTCTCCAAATTGTGTGCCCCAAAGTTTATCCATCTTTGAAATACTTATGGTAAAACATTATGGAATTGTATTGACATCAGTGTAAATGAGACATTTTGCTCTTTTACAGTGAAATGTCACTTTTGTCTGTTGCTTCCTTTTTTCAAAGTATGGCAGTATTGGATTTTAGAGGTTTGCAAGATCGTATGGCTAAAAACGTAGTGAAGATTTACCTCTCTCTAGCAAATATGATCACATTTCCCTCACTACAGGCCTTCGTGGAGTAATGCTGGCGGTGATGCTCTCCGCCATTGTCAGTAGTATGACGTCATTACTTAACAGCATCAGTACACTCTTTGCTGTAGATATCTGGCAGTTCCTCCGACAGAAATACAATAATAAGAAGCCAAGCAATCGTGAGATGATGATTGTAGGAAGGTAGACAAATATTTTTTTTTCTACTATAATTATTTTCTTTTTGTCTAAAACGATTGAGAACCTATTTTTGTTGGTTTGTTTCTTCTCATTTTGATTTGATTTGTTTTGTTACCGGTTTTTTTTTCTGTCGTTAATGTTTTGTTTAGTTTTATTTATTTATTTTTTTTTGTCCAAAAATTGTGTGTGAATGCGTGTGATTATGTTAAATTTTGTATTCACTGGCCCATCAAAAGTACCATACATAAAAACAAATAACAAGGGTTAGCTCTAAACCTGAGCATCAGTGTAAACTTTTTCGATGTTTATCTAGCCTTAATTTAAATATAAATCCCGTCCACCTGTCAGCATCATTAGCCAATAAACTTTTGAAAGATATTCGACACGATAAAAGGTTCGTTAATATGCTCATGGATATATATCTCTTATATATAAATGATATGATAGTAACTTAGTCTTTTATTCAAAGCCATCGAAGAATATACAATAGGGGTTTAGGCTATTAAAATGGCTTCCATCAGCGAAAACCTAATGTTCATCGTACCCTTGTGCGCAAAAAAAAAAAAGTAAATAACAAGTAAAAAAGTATTTTAAAAAAGAATTATCGAAACACGTTTATATCAATTCATTTTCTTTCATCTTCATTAGGGTTATCGTCCTCCTAATGACTGCCCTCAGTTTCTGTGGATCCCGTTATTGACCTGCTACAAGGGGACAATCTTCTTAAGTATTTTACTCGGATCCAGGGACGTGTCACACCAACCGTTGCTGCTGTCTAATATACTCGCTGTTCTCTGGCCCAGGGCAAATGAAAAGGGATCCTTATAATACAATCCAATATTACTGTACCCCCACCCCCATCACGCGTACAAAAATGACATAAACCGTGTACAAACTTTGATTAGTTAAGAATTTATTTATTTTATTTTTTTTTACTTTTTTTTTTGCTTTTTTTTTTTTTGCTTTTTTTTCCTGCTGTTATTTCAATGATAAGACAGTTCATGCAGTTGCGTCCTGCAAAAAAAGGAAGCCTGATCTTTCGATGCTACCAGATTCCTTGTGAGAGACAAATGTCACACATATACAAAGAACTAACATACATGACATATAAAAGAACAACAATAACTAGGAGATTACAGGTTAAAACAATAATAAAACGAAACAGAGGATAAAATCATGTGAGAAAAGGAAAAATAATTAACCATACGCAAAACGAACAGGCGGGGGGTGGGCATAAACTAAAGAGTGACGTTGAACTAACCTTCAATCGAGAAAATAGAAGGAAGAACGTTGGAGAATATACTTAAGGATAGGTCACACACCTCTCTTTATTTTTGTTTTATTATATAGGGGTTAAAATTTGTTATGACAATGCATAGTCAATTGCTTCATTTTTCGAAAAGACCGCTTTTTGACAGAAATTTATTTGACGACATAGAGAATTCTGATTGGTAAAACAATGCATAATATTTGCTAATAATGTACACAGGCTTGAAATTGGAAGGAAGAAAAAAACACACAAATAAAACAGTAATTTTGTCCCTAAAATGCCAGATATGGTAAATTTTGAGAAGTAAACATGTATTTCAATTATTAAGTTTTCTTTTGTAGGTTGCTATAACAGTGCCCAATAGCTTGTCATGGTGTATTTGAGATTACAATTATACCTAAAGTTCTTTTTTTGTGATGCCCAGAAGGCCCTTTTTGACGCTATATCCTGACTGTAGAACAACCCTTATAGATTACGAGACAAATGAATACTTCTAGCGACGTTTAAAGGGGAAGTTCACCCTGGAATTTTATTGGTCTTAAAAAATGAAAATAAATAAGAGAAAAATATGAGTGAAGGTTTGGAGAAAATCGACCAAAAAATTATGAAGTTATGAATATTCAAAGTTTTGATTCTGTGACGTCACATGCGAGCAGATCTCGTATGTGTTATGTAGTGTAAATTCCATAAATTGTCTTTTTTTTTCCAAAAGAAATTAATTATGTCACCTATGCGGGAGATATATCATCAAACATATGTTCATATACATGACTAAATCAAATTGACCCATTCCTTTATCAAGAACCATGACAAAAAGACAAATTTATAGAATTTACATACACAACCAATGGGAGAGCTACTCGCACGTGACGTCACACAATCAAAACTTTAAATATTCATAACTTCGATATTTTTTGGTCGATTTTCTTCAAACTTTCACTATTATTTTTCTATTATTTTTCTTCATTTTTTAAGACTAATAAAATTCCAGGGTGAACTTCCCCTTTAATAATAAATGACCCAACAGTTGAGGCGAACTTAAATTTTCGCCCTGTTGTCAATTTCTCACTAATCTAGCAACTTCTCTATTTCCTATAATGGGAATGAAAAGAATATGAATAAAGGAGAAAAAAAGAAAGAAAAAAGTTTTTAATTCAAAATCATTAATTTGCTTTACTGTTTTACCGCTATTACATAATCAGGACTTTCTAATTCTTTCAAACTTTAGGGTACATTCTGGGGTTTGATGATCGGAGCCATGGTTGGTTTGATTCGGTTGATACTGGATTTCATCTACCCGGATCCGTCTTGTTGGGAGGACGATACCCGACCTATGGTCGTCAAGCTCCATTATTTCTACTTCAACATGATACTCTTTGCGATTGTCTTTACCTCCGTCATTATCATCAGTCTCGCAACGGAGCCTCTTCCACAGTTTCGGGTACGTCATCGAAACGAGAACTATCCTTATTAATTATGTTTAGAATTTTATATGGCTTTGCGAGTTTTATGTTCTGGGTAGCTAAATTGTCACTTTTCTCGTAATTTTAATTGGGGTAGTTGTCCGGGGGTAGTTGTTCGGGAGGGGGTTGCCCAAAGGTGTTATTGTCCTGATACGATCTAGAGAATGTGTTAAAAAGTCATAATTTCATATACGACAAGAACATAGCTAAGCTTAAAGTCCCAGACCGGACCGACAAATGAAATAGCCAAAAACGAAAGCTAATAATACAACAATTCCAAATTGAGGCGTTTTTATTGTCCATCTAGAAAGAATTTAATTAAAAAGATGACCGAACCTCAACCAGGCCACCCCTCCCGAATACTTGTAAAATAACCCCTAATTTAAAAGTGCGAGTGATGACGTCAAAAAATGTTAATGGAATGCTACAGCAGTCCTGTGGCCAGGCATGATTGACTTTGCCCTTTCATTTCATAACAATAGAATTCTAGCTCACAGGGCGTCTATTGTCCTGACATAGCAATACAAACGTGTTTTCTAAAGGCGAAACGCAATCATGCCTAGCCGCAGGACTGCTGTAGCATTCCATTAACATTTTTTGACGTCATCACTCGCACTTTTAAATTAGGGGTACTTTTACAAGTATTCGGGAGGGGTGGCCTGGTTGAGGTTCGGTCATCTTTTTAATTAAATACTTTCTAGATGGACAATAAAAACGCCTTAATTTGAAATTGTTGTGTTATATAGCATATTAGCTTTCTTTTTTGGCTACTTAGTATTTCATTTGTCGGTCCGGTCTAGGACTTTAAGGAATTCCGAACCAAAATAGTGGATTTTGTCAATGTGGAAATAAAATGTTTTTTATTCACTTTATTTTGGGATGTTATAAATTCGAGTTTGTTTCCCCCTTTCCTTTTGTTGATTTTTTTTTTTTTTTTTTTTTTTTTTTTTTGCACGCGATATTGAGCATGTTAATCCCGTGTGCCAGATGCATGGTTTTTTTTAATGATGATCTCCGGAGTGCAGACATGTGAGATGTTCCTCGAAAAGTAATGTCTTGTCCCAACTTTTAATCCCCTTTAAAAATATTTCTATTTATCTCAGGACATGACTTATGTTTTCACAGAAATGTATTATGTATTTATATTAATAAAAAAATCATTGAAATTAACTATTAAAAGAGATCAAAAACCGTTGGTTTAATTTTTTACTCTACTTGTAGGTCATACGAACAACTTTCTTCACTCGATACCAACGGCTCCAGCGACCAGATGAAAAGCAGTTTGACGATGGCATGGATGAGGACAGACGACGAAACGATGAAAATGGGAATATGTTGCCGGGAGATGTTACTGAGATGAAAGGTAACCGAGCTGATAGTGGGTGCTAAATACAGTATCAATATTTTTTATCCCAAAGAAATGGTCGGATTTCAGATAAGGCCTATTGCCTAAAAATAATGGTCCTTATACTGCGGCGTGGCGCGTTTTCGCCACGCCACGTTTTTTCATAAACCGGATGTGCTAATCCCTCTTCAATCCTTTGATTGAGGCATGCGGTGTGTCTTTTCGTATTGTAAGCATGCATCATCAAATTTTGTGAAAATTCGTACTCCTTTAGTTTACTTTTCAAATTTTCTGCAAGAGCGTCCTCTATAAGTTAAGAGTACACTGTAAAAAATTGCTGTAGCTTTTTACAGTAAATTACTGGCAACTCTGCTGCACAGTAAATAACAGCATATTTGACGGTAGTTTCCTGTATCTTGTGGGAATTTACAGTAATTTACTGTTGAAAGTAGCTTACTCAAAGAGAAAATTACAGTAAATTACTGTGCAACAGAGTTGCCAGTAATTTACTGTAAAACACTACAGTAATTTTTTACAGTGTAGCTTTGTATATCGAGATTGACAAGCGCCATCTATACCAACCGTCTGTACGACTCCTCTAAACCCCTAACAAAAAGTTTCGCAAATAGACTTTGGACCATGATAACTTTTCAGTTATGCTTTAGTTATTCCTAATACACTCTCAGAAAAATTTTAACCAACCGGCCAAAATTTTAACCAACCGTTGGTTCAAATATGAACTTACCAACTGTTGGTTAAAATTTAACCAATTATGTATTAAAATTTTAATAAAAAGTTGGTTAAAATATTTTAACCAACCCTAGTTGGTTAAATTTTTTAATAATTATTTGGTTAATTTCTTTTTTTAATACATCATGGTTGGTTAAAAAAAAAATCAAGCGATAGACCGGACTGGACCGGCCTTTTGACAATTTGATCAAAGTATTGGTACAAATAACATGAAGAGTTATGCCTGTATTATTAGACTAGTACATGCATTATTTGTTGGCCTAAACAGGGTAGGCCTACAGTAGCCTAAGTATTGGTCCAGTAGTCAGTACAATATCATTACTTCGGTTCAGACGTTAGGTCTACAATCTAATCCAGTATCTGAGATCTAACTGGATCTAATTATAGATCTAGAATATAGAAACGAGATGCTGGCCTAGATTCTACGTTTAGATTCCAAGGTCATCACTCTTAAACCAGTCAAGTAGGCTTCATTGGACTATAATCGAGAGATCTAAAAATATTTAGGCTAAATTTAGATGCAAGTGATGGTTCTAACGTAGTTCTAATATTTAGCCAGCTAAATCTATGACCTCAAGACTTAGTCCGAGACCAAGCTGGTTGGAGAGCGAAGTATTTAGATTCTACACCGGAGCTGCATAAATTTCAGGCAAGTTTAATACCTAAGTTAACGCTAGGTCTAACGTCTCAACCGAAATAATTAGGAACCGTACTGGCCATGTAGTCCAAAACATAATGCATGTTAGTCGTATATCACAGGCCTATACTCTTCAAGTCATTTCTACCTACCAATATACTTTGATCAGATTGTCAAGATAGGTCCAGCCAGACCAGCAGTCAGCTTGTGTAACCTTGTTGTCGTCGCGAACAAAATACGTGCACAATGAATAGGCGCACTATATCATATCTTACGTGTATATTAATCAAAATCGCAAGATTTCTAGCGCGAGGAGCGGAGCGCGTATCTTTGTTAAATCCCCGTTTCCCATTGGTTGTTTTTCTTCCACGTGACCAATTTTTTTTAACCAACTATTGGTTAAAATTGGAATTGGGCTTTTTTAACCAACCCATGCTTTTTCACGTTTAACCAACTTGTTTTTTAACCAACTTTTCTTTTTAATACATTATTGGTTAATATTTTTAACCAACTGGTTTTAATATGCATTTTTTTTACCAGCGTTCTGAGAGTGTAGTTAGACTATTGGAAAGATAATTTATCCCCTTTATATTGATATCCTATTTGTAATGATTGTGTCATGCTTCAATGCACATAATGTCAAAATATGGAGAAAAGGAAAACGCCAAATGTTGCAAAATGCACTGTTATTGATCAAATTGAATTCTGAAACTCAGCTATAGGCTGAGGTGTTTTATCATTTTTATTGCATTTTATAACATTGCCAAGTTCATTTATTTGTCTGTCAATGATACCTAAATCGCAACAATAGTATTGTTCGTGTATGCACAGAACACCTGAATAATAAGACAAGTCAGAAGTCAAATGTTGCAAATTGAATGCCTATTGCGACTGATATTGTCTATTGCAAGTTACTCAATTTGAGCAATAACAATGCATTTCGCAACTTTTCACTTTTTACTTCGTATTATGTTCGTGAATTATGTGCATTCAAGCATGATGTTACCATTGCAAATAGGGTATCAATAAAAAAAAAGAATAAATCAACTTTTCAGTGCTACAAAAATTGATGATTAAAATGTATCCAGGTTCAAAGTTGTGTTACAAAACATTTAAACTGGACATTATCTTTTACTTTGCCGTGCATTCAGTTGGTATTCAGGGGTTCTGTGGAGCCAGGCATGACATCTCCATGGCAAATTAGGTATCAATAAAAAGAGCAATAAATGCACTTGACAATGGTATAAAATTCAATAAAATTTATAAAACACCCAAAAGTTATCAGGGTCTAAATTGGCCTTGCGGAACTTCAATGTGATCAATAAAAGAGCATTTTACAACAATTGACTTTTTACTTTTCCCCATAGTCTGGTAATCTGTGCATTGAAGCATGACAAAATCATTACAAATATGATATCAATAAAAAGAGGAATAAATTATCTTTCCAATGGTATGAATATCAAGAATAACTAAAGCGTGTATAAAAAGTTATCATGGCCCAAAGTCGATTTGCGGAACTTTTTTTGGAGGGGTTTAGTTAAAGCCATCATCTTTCTTTCTTTCTTTCTTTTTTTTTTTCTTTTTTTGAGATTGTCGTCCAACTGTGAGGTCGTCATTGGCAACCTTTAGTTTATAAAACTAAAAAGGAGGTTTGCTGGTTTTTCATATTTCTAACGTTTTCCTTTTCCCTCTCAAACTTTTTTTTTATCAGATGGTCAAACTATTTCAAATCATTACTGATTCTTTGAATGTTTTTGTTTGTTTTTCTTCTTTTTTCAAAATATAATATTTTATCAATTTTTACAGTCGACGGAGAAGATCCCAAACCAAAGTGGACAACGCAAGTCGTTGCGTGGTTCTGCGGGTACAGTGAGGACACAGACGAGGATCGTAAGATGGCCTTAGAACAAGAGTTCCACAACCGAAAAGTACGAAGTTTGGAGCAAGACCCAAGGGCAAAGAAGATGCTGTACTTTTGTATGGTCCTTCTTATGGGTATCGTCACATTCATGTACACATATTTCTCTGTAGACTGGATATAAATGAAGTTGATCTTTTAAAGACCGTTGACGGAGTAAATACAACCTTACATCGATTGAAAGCTAATAGGCGTATAACATAAATACCCCCAAAATAAATTAAATTTTCATAACGGTATTCATAAAAAGATGATCGAACCTCAACCAGGCCATAAAACCTCCAATACTCGTAAAAGTACCCTTATTATATAATGCGGCTGATGACGTCAAAGAAGTTTAAGGGAATGCTACTGCCAGGCATGATTGGGTTCCGCCTTTAGAAACACGTTTGTATTGCTATGTCAGAACAAAAGAATTCTAGCACACAGGGGTCTATTGTTCTGACATAGCAATACAAACGTGTTTTCTAAAGCCGAAACCCTATCATGCCTGGCAGCAGCATTCCCTTAAACTTCTTTGACGTCATCAGCCGCATTATATAATAGGGTACTTTTACGAGTACTTGGGATGGATGGCATGGTTGAGGTTCGATCACCTTTTTAATGAAATACTTTCTAAATGGAAGATAAAAATGCTTAAATTGGGAGTTGTTGTATTAGGAAGAAATATTAGCTTTCGTTTTATATGTAATTTTGGTTTTCATTTCTCGGTCCGGTCTGGACTTTAACACACATGCATCTAAGGTAAGTAAAAAAAAAAATTAATAAATAAAATAAAAAATAAAATATCTAGATAGTTACGTTGACGATTACATTTCATATATTATATATATATATATTATATATATATATAATAATATATATATATATATATATATAGGCGAAATAATGAAAAGATGGTATTGACGTTGCTTTATCCAGTATGCCAAGCTTTCGGCTACTTAGAGCTTTCTTCATGGGCTGTAAAACAAGAAACCAAACAAAAAATATAAATAGTACACAAGAAACAAGTATAACAAAATATATAAATATATGTATGTTTGTGCATATTTATCTATTGTGAATAGATGAACAAATTCAAAAATAAAAAAGAACAATTTTTTTTTCTGGTCCCGTTTGTAACCGACGAATAAATCATCATACATTGATTATGAATTGAGTTGTGTTGTTTGTGTTAAAGGTTCTTAGTACCTTCAAGAATATACATTCTTTATAATTTGTAAATATAAATAGTACACAAGAAACAAGTATAACAAATATATATAAATATATGTATGTTTGTGCATATTTATCTATTGTGAATAGATGAACAAATTCAAAATTAAAAAAGAACAATTTTTTTTTCTGGTCCCGTTTGTAACCGACGAATAAATCATCATACATTGATTATGAATTGAGTTGTGTTGTTTGTGTTAACGGTTCTTAGTACCTTCAAGAATATACATAAGAAATGGGATTTAAAATTTAAGATTTATCAAAAAAGCCTATTTTTTACTCTAAATATCCCGTTTGTTACCAGGCAAAATAACTTGGACTTGCCCATTATCAATTTCCGCGCTCACATTACCTTAGATACATTGTATTACTGACTATTGTAATTATTTCATTCATGCTTATGGGATTGAAGAATAAAGAATTAATACTTGGGTGTTTCAGATATTATATGAATATATATATATATATAAACCCCTAACAAAAAGTTTCGCAAATCGACTTTGGGCAATGATAACTTTTCAGGTATGCTTTAGTTATTCCTGATATTCATACTATTGGAAAGATAATTTATTCCCCTTTGTATTGCTATCACATATGTAATGATTGTGTCATGCTTAAATGCACAAAATATTAGAATATGGATAAAAGTAAAACGTCAAATGTTGCAAAATGTATTTTCATTGATCAAATTAAATTCCGAATCCCGACTTTTATACCATTTTCCAGCTCATTTATTCCACTTTTCGATGGTACCGTAATTGTAACAAAATTATTGTTCTTGTATGCACAGATCACCTGAATCTTAGGACAAGTCTGAAGTCAAATGTTGCAAATTGAACGCCTATTGTGAGTGTTATTGTCCGGTACGAGTTACTGAATTTGAGCAATAATAATGCATTTTGCAACTTTGCTACATATTCATGAATTATAAGCATTCAAACATGATGTTACCATTGCAAATAGGGTATCAATAAAACGAAGAATACATGAACTTTTCAATGCTATAAAAATTGATGATAAAAGCCCACATTAAAATGTATCAAGGTTCAAAATTGTGTTACAGAATATTCAAACTGAACATTATCTTTCGCTTTTCCTTGCATTCAGGGGTATTAAGGGGTTCTATGGACCCGGACATGACATAACCATGACGACTTAGGTATCAATAAAAAGAGGAATAACTGAACTTGACAATAGTCTAAATTCAAGATGTTCTTTGAATGTTTTCATGGTGAAAGAGATAATTTGAAGGTTTACGGTATGACACCATGTGTAAGTCCTGAATTCAAAACAGTCCTTTTCAGGACTTACACATGGTGTCATACCGTAAACCTTCAAAAAAAAAATAGTCTAAATTCAATCAAAATTATAAATTACCCCAAAAGTTATTAAGGTCTAAAGTCGAGTTGCGGAACTTCAATGTGATCAATAAAAGTGGATTTTACAACATTTGACTTTTTACTTTTCTCCATATTCTGATATTCTGTGCATTGAAGCATGACACGGTCATTAAAAATATGATATCAATAAAAAGGTCATTACCTTTCTAATGGTACGAATATCAGGAATAACTAAAGCGTACCTCAAAAGTTATCATGGCCCAAAGTATATATATATATATATATATATATATATATATATATATATATATATATATATATATATATATATATATATATATATATATATATATATATATATATATATATATATATACAAAGTGTGTCCCACAAAAAATGCTAATGGCACTTTAGATAGGTATAATATTAAAAATACAATATTATATTGTTTATAACTTTACACCCGTAAACTACAATTTGTTTCCTACAACTGGATGAAATTTTATGTGATATGGTCCAAGAATCACAAAGATATGAGCGTTTTGTCATTACACATCAGGAAACCTCTCCATCCAAGTTTGTATTGAGTAGTACCGGATGTATTGAATAAAACGAACCCAAGTTTGATCATTAATACTTTGATAAATATTTCAGTACTAATTATGAAATTTATATCACTGTAAAGTGCAACTCATTACCATTTTAATGATACCTTTCTCAGCTCACCAATATCATGTATCACTAAACCCCATTGTTTTAAATATGTCTTGCAAAATTGTGAGTGGTTCACTTTCACGCTCATTGATGATCAAAGTTGAGTTTCCTTTCAGGCACAATTGAATAACGCATCTCAAATAGCATGAAAGTGAACACTCACAATTTTGCTAGACTTTTTCGGAACAATGGGGTTCAGTGATGCGTGATGTTTGTGAGCTGAGGGACAAATCATTAGAATGGTAATGAGTTGCACTTTACAGTGATATTAATTTCATAATCACTACTGAAATATTTTTCAAATTATTAAGGATCAAACTTTGGTTTCTTTTATTCGATATACCCGGTACTACTTAATAAAAAACTTGGATGGAGAGGTTTCCTGATGTGTGATGAAAAAATACTCATATCTTTGTGATTATTGGACCATATCACATAAAATTCCATCCAGTTACAGAAGATGAATTTTAGTTTACGGGTGTAGAGATATAAACAATATAATACTGTAGTTTTAAGGGCCATTAGCATTTTTTGTGGGACACACTGTATATAGTGATATATGTATCAAGTTCGGAAAAAAGTGCTCTATGCTGTGAAAAGCAGAGCAGAGGGTAGGCACATCAGCAGGTGAGAAACATTATATATATATATATATATATATATATATATATATATATATATATATATATATATATATATATATATATATATATATATATATATATATATATATATATATATATATATATTTATGTGTATATATATATATCCAAGTGTGTGACATTAGTTGAGGTTTAGATCAAAAAAGTGCTCTATGCCGTTTAACGCAGAGCATGACATATAATAATAATACTACTAATAATAATGGTATTTTATTGACAACTCAAGAAATTACAAAAGAAATTACAAAAAATTCATTCTTTACATAATACAACATACACAATAAAATATTACGATAATAATCACATTATCACGATAGCAGAAATTCTGAATTGTTGCAATAATGTTTACAGAAATTAAATAGCCTGTTAAACTTTACAACTCAAATAACTCAACTTAAACATATTCAATATTAGCGTAGAAAGAGAGAGATAGAAAGAATAGGAGAGAGAGAGAGAGAGGGGGGAGTGTGTTGCAGAGAAAGACGGAAAAGGGACGGAGTTAGACGGCCAATAATAAATAGGAAGACATTGATAGAGCAAGGAGAAGAGGGATATACCCGGGGGGCAAAACCCATATTTTTAGAATTTGCTTGCTGCATATTCGAGATCTAAAAAGTAGTCCTATGTAATGTGATTCCTTGTACCCATAGCAACACCGCTATGATGGAATACCCGGCGGTAAAGTGACACGAGTGTCTCTACAGGCGGGGGCGCCCAAAATAGCCGCCCCCTTTTTTTTTACAACAAATAGTATTTTAAAGAAATAGTAACGTTTATTAAAAGAGCTGAGAGTTGATAGTTTCTTGAAAAATGCCCAGTGGTATGTCCTATGATCTGTAAAAAAGATTGGTGTAAAGTTTTTTTTCAGTAAAAAGTTATTATACGCTAAACCTATGAACGTAATATACGAAAAATACTAAATTATGGAGAAAACCCGTATATACACGTGTTATACAGTACATACTGTCTCCGTATACTGTATTGTGACTGACTAGGCTTATCTTCTAGATTTAATGAACTTTTAGGGCATGATAGAGTTTCCAAAGGGATTTAGTAAAACACTACCACATTTTCTGGTATATATTTGGAAATGGAGCACATGTACGTCAATATGGGCGGCAGTTTTATTATTTATAGTTTAATACTGTCTTCTTTTTTTTTGGGGGGGGGGGGTGGGGTAAAAGAATATATTGCTCAAATATCCATGGTTTTATTATGCATATTTCCCTTCTAAACGAATATGTTCATCCTAAATGAGTGGACGAGTGTCAATTATAAAGGAGGATCCGGGATGGAGGTGGGGGGGGGCTGAAAGGTCCACGCCGAACCACAAATTTAGGCGGAAATGCATTAAACGGGCATTTGGTGCTTTTACACCCCCCCCTCTACCACCCAGGAAAAGAAGAAAAGAAAATGCTATAAAGTTAATGCAAATATCTCATTTGAATATTGAATGCACATTAGAAAGATCGAAGGATGATTTCCTTTTCACGCCAAACACACCCCCCCCCCTTGAAAGCAATTTTAGCTCATGTGACCTAATGAATGTGAGCGTACGTTTTTGTTCGGCTGGCGTGTCCTGCAAAATTGTTGGGGGTGAGAAATCTGAAATTCCAAGATTGCCCTCTCATGAAATTTGAATCCGTGCCCAATTTATAAGGGAATTGAAATATTAACACCATCATGGAAATTTTAATCACTGTAAGCTTCTTATTTAAAGTTTATGGGGCAATTTGGGGATTAAATGCCCATACAATAAAATACTTGAACATGTCAACAACAAACAAAAAAAAGAATAATAATAATAATTAATAATTAATAATAATAATAATAATAATAATAATAATAATAATAATAATAATAATAATAATAATAATAATAATAATAATAATAATGATGATGATGATGTGGATGATGATGATGATGATGATGATGATGATGATGATGATGATAATAATTAATAATAAATACAATATACGATATCCTTTGTCTTTTTATATTGCAATTACAACACAATGTATCGAGAGTCTCTCATGAAAATATTTTGCATAGGGTAGATGTAGGGAATACCGGCCACTTAAGCTCATTTGCTTAATTAGCACATGAAAACAAAAAAGAAAAAGATTCTCATTGCTTAGCTACATCATTCAACTTTATTTTCCAAAAAAAATGAGGGAATCAAATATTTGGTGAGGCAGTTATATGCAAAGTGTAGGAAATACCGAACAGTATGTTTTTACCTTTTTTTTTTTGGTATAAAGATCTGTCTGGAAGCACTGGTTTGAATGTAAATCATCAACTTAACATGTTTGTGTTGATTCTTTATAACATTATTCATTTTTAGAAGATTGTATGCATTTTACTACAAAATTTCAAAACACTCAGAATAACTCTATATCTCATGTAGATCACGACATATACAAATAATAATAAAGAGAAATAGACATTTCAAAATTGTCAAACAATCTAATAAATAAATATAATACATTATATGCAACTTACTATTTGATGTACATGCTTAGGAACTCAACCCGGAAGTAAAACAAACGACCGTCCATGTGGTGTCCGGTATTCCCTACACAAAAAATGACTGACTAGCACTCTTCAACACACTAACACCCCAATACACAGGCTTTGTACAGTGCATACACTCCATACACGTTTGGCCCACCCTCCACACATGTCCATAATGCGTGAAATATAGGTCATGCCCCAATTCTATTTTTATACCAACACATTCTCTAAAATCGTCGGCCTCATGCCAGAAGGGCCTTATCATTTTTAAAGGCCATTCATAATGTACACATACTAAAAACGGTAAGGCCCTTTTGGCATGAGGCCGACGAAATGTCAATTTTTACATCAGGCCATTTTTCAGGCTGCAAATTTTCCTACCATGACAGATTGTGGTAGTTTTCTCGGAGATTTCTCACTTGTTGTTGTCGAATACAGCATTCAACCTTCCCAGACATACCATCTGACCAATAGATGCCGGTATTTCAACTCAGTTGATCTTATGTTGGCAGCTAGGGCTGGACATGTGGTGACCGTCCGGTATTACCCTACTGTCCGGTATTCCCTATGAGTACCCTATATATTAGACTGAAGGAGATAGGGTCATTAAATTTTTGCCTTGAAATTTGAACTCTTTTTTTCCCCCTCCGGAATAACTATATCAAATTGAAATGATTGTGGTGTAATAATTAATATTAAATTATTGTAATGTTAGAATATGTAGATAAATAGAATATGTAAAGCGCATTGAAATGTATTATGTAATGCGCTATATAAATGTAAATTATCAGTATTATTATTATTATAAACAAACCTGATTACAAATGCTCATAATCTTAAAGTGAATAATGACCTGATTTTAGAAGCATGTTTTTCATGTCATGTGACATGTAGTGACGTTTTTAGTCATTTATTTTGGGGGTATGGCTATTGGACCATGGCACATCCAGGGGTGGCAAAATAAATAAATTTCAATCTGTATCATTTTTTATTTTAGCCCAGTAAAATTGGGAGGCATCATGTCTTTCGGGCACTCTTTGTCACTTATATGATATTGTAAAAAAGAAAAGAAAAAAGAACTCTCCGAGGCTTTCATTGGGATCGTGCCCATTTGGATACGCCACTCCGTGTCAAATACATTTTTGCGGAGTATTTATTATGTGGGCCTTGTCAGAGCCCCCACCCAATCATTCTTCCCATAACCTACCAAAATCTTGTCAATTGTAACCTACAATTTACAGAGTTGTGATATGCGTGATACATGTATAAGGGAGTTTTCAAATTAAAAAAGTTATCATGCAGGAGCGAAGTTGTGGCGGTCTACCCTATGGATACTAAAAATATACAAACGAGCTGAAAAAAAAAATTAATTACTTATCACCTGATGAAAAGCTTCAATCCCCCCATCACTGCCTAAAAGCTATTCAAGTGGTTATTTAATAAAGGTAATGAAATAAAGCGTATTTTTTATCCATAATTATATCAATCGTCGTCAAATCTCTCCCTCTCTCTCTCTCTCTCTCTCTCTCTCTCTTTCTCTCTCTCTCTCTTGCGATATAACCATGCTGAAGCTAAGTAAGGTGTTGCCCCTTCTCGAGCATGAAATGTTATATGCCATTTTTTTTTAGGCTACGCCGGTTAGAATTTCTGTAAGGGTTGGGGGGGGGTAACATGAAAAAAAAAATCGTTCTTTAACGTTCCAATGTGTCATCATCATTCAAATAAGAGTATTTTAATTAATTTTACTCTTTATGTATGTATACCATACTTAAGTACATTGTTTATACTTCAGTGCAATCATTTGCTTTTAACCATATTGACAGGGCCCGTTGGAGCAATATTCGTTATTTAAGGGGCCACCTTGTATAAAGAACACATTACATGAATGAATAAATCAATTAATAAAAAAAAATGCCATTGGGGATAACCCATTTCACTTTGGTCGGTCATCCACCCACATTTTCTTTTATTTCCCTTTTTTCCCCAACGGGAGGGGAGGGGGTTAAAGAACCAAATTCCCGATATCAGAGATTTCCCTTAAATTTTGGATTGGGCGGACCTGTGAGCCCCCCCCCCCCCCCCCCAGGGTTCTCGTTTGATAATTGACCCCATTCATTATTTTTGTGCCCGAACTCTGATTGACTTTGTACGATGTACATTCTACAGATATGTGTGCAGAAGGTCAAAATGCATTAGCACTGTATTCTTTATGAAAAAATAATACCTGCCGCCCCCATTACCACACATGGGCTCCATTTCTAAATACAAAACATCAGATAATAATAATAATGAACAATACTTGTAGAGCGCATATCACAAAAAATGAATTTAAGTCCCTGGCTATGCGCTTAGAAAAAAAAAAAAAGATAGGGAACAATAGGACATACATGTACCACTTAAGAAAAGTTATACTTTGACATAAAATAAATGAATAGATTATTTCAAAGAACAGAAGAGATGTGTCTTCAAGAGACTTTTGAAATTCTCTACGGTATCAGTTTGTTTGAGGTTCATTGGTAGTTTATTCCATAACTCTGAGGCAGCTTGCTGGAAAGATCTTGCACCATAAAATACTGTGCAGACAGTGTGAGAAACCAACTGAGATTTTGACTGTGATCGTAGGTTTCTTGTAGGACAGTATTTAGTGATCAATTCTTGCAAATAATCAGGGCCCAATTCATGCAAGCATAAAAACACCAATGTCAAGATCTTAAACTCAATACGCTGCCTTATTGGAAGCCAATGTAGTTTTTCTAAGATTGGGGTAATGTGATCACGAAGTCGGGTGCAAGTTACCAGCCTTGCCGCAGAGTTCTGGATTCTTTGTAATTTCTGAATTTCATTTTCAGGAAGACCATACAAAATACCATTACAGAAGTCAAGTCGAGATATTAAATGAGCATGGACAAGTCTCTCTGTTGACTTCTTTGAAAGAAAAGGACGTATCGTCCCAATCTTGTGCAAAGCAAATGATGCTGTCTTGCAAATATGTTTTACATGACCTGACAATGTCAAATGCTCATCCAACCTAACACCAAGATTACGAGCAGAATCAACAGTATTTATAACAGTGTTGCCAAATGAAATGGTATCAACTGATTCACTCTGTCTAAATTTACTTCTAAAGTGGATGACCTCGGTTTTCTGTTCGTTCAGTCTAAGACCATTATGAACAGACCAATTCTTAATATCAGTCATACATGCCTGGATTTGCAAGATTGCTTCATTCTGATGACCTTTCTTAATGAGTACATAAACTTGCGTGTCATCAGCATACATCATACCTTTAAGTTTATGTCTACAAATTAAATCATATAATGGGGCAGCATACAGACTGAAAGCTACCGGGCCGAACACCGACCCTTGCGGAACACCATGGGGAGATGACTTAGCATCTGACATAGAACCTCCAATTACCACCCTATGCATCCTATTCTGAAAGTATGATTTTATAAGATCAAGTGCAACACCACATATTCCATACATTTCTTGCAAGCGTGATAAGAATTGTTCATGTATGATAGTATCAAACGCTGCTTTATAATCCAACAAAAGCAAAAATGCCTCTTCACCTTTATCAAGATTCAAAAGGATATCATTCACAACCTTTACCAGTGCAGTCTCACAACTATGATACTGCCTATATGCTGATTGGATAGTAGAATACAAATCATTTTGCTTCAGGTATGCATGCAATTGAATAACCATAATTCTTTCAATTGTTTTGCTAATGAATTTTAGATGTGCTATAGGTCTATAGTTCTTTAGATCCTCAGAGTCGAGCCCATTTCCCTTCACGAAGGGAGAGATACGAGCTTCCTTCAGTGAATCAGGGAAATGTCCACTAGAAAGAACCAAGTTTACAATCCTTGTGATGACTGGAGCCAACTCCTTGATGCACTTCTTCAGCAAATCTGTTGGGATTGGATCTAGCTCACAAATGGATGATTTGGAACGTGCAATTTTCTTCCCACTTGCTGTGAAGACACTGCCTGAAATTCATCAAACTGATGGTCGGTTTTCTGGAACATGACATCAACAACCTCGGGACACTTTGAGGAATCAAGAGATGATACAATGCTTTCAGTTTTACTAGCAAAGAAGGTAGAAAATCGATTTGCCAGGGATGGGTTGCTTTCATCATCTTTAGGAAGCAAATGTAGTAGGGTTTTATTGAATCACTTTAGAAACTTTTATTATGCTCCCAAAATTTTATTGAATCTGAAGAAAAAATTGTAAAATTAGCTACGGTCAGTCACAATGTTTCGTATACGTATACATTATGTAGTGACTGTATAACACGTGTATATGCGGGTTTTCACCACAAATGGACAAAATTTTGAGTTTTTGTATATTACATTCATATCTTTAGCGTATTATAACTTGTTATGAAAATAAGGTTTGACTCCAATTTTTTTGCAGATAATAGAACATACCAATGAGCATATTTTCAGGAAGTAAGCTGTGTGTCAAGTTTCATGCAATAACTCGAAGTCAAATGGACAAAAATTAACAATGAAATATGCCAAATTTCACTTTTTGCTAAACCTCTGTGCACAAAGTCAATGGGGGAGGCAATCATTATTTGACAATTGTGAAATTCGGCCTAAATTCATTAATGATTCTACCATGAGTTATTCCATGGAACTTGACACACAGCTTAAGATGGTCACAAACTAACATGATCACGATTCAAATTGCAAATCCGGTAAGTCACTGAACCGTGACGGAGCCCTAAACTTTCTTCTCATTTGCATGATTTTCTTGTATCTTGTGCCCAGTGAGGTGTGAAACATCGGGATTTTTGTGAAAATAAATTCCGAGGTACTCCCCCAAAACAATCGTGCTGTTTAATCAAAGTGAAAATTCAAATTTTAGTCCATAGGGCCTACATGACAAAATAGGTTTTCTAGTCTCACGTGCTCATTGAAGCATGAATTTGTAAGTAGATGCCATAGGATCATTGACACGTGCCTAAAAAATAGAAACTCTACAAAAAAAAATGTCATTGAGATTATTATTAGTGCATAAAATTACTGAAATACCTCTTCGTAATTCTAAAATGGCCTATTTTTTGGTTGTTTGATGGGTTCATTCAACCGTGAAGGAAGTGATATTGGTATCAACCATTAATCGCTGAAGCATGATTTGATGATTTTTCCTAAAATTCGCTCCTCTGGTAGCTAATTAAATTCCCTACATGAACATATAATTCAATTTTTTTCAATCCTCCTAGTTAAAGAATGATTGATATCTGAAATAGGGGGAACTTTCTTTTTGTGTTGTGTTTAGTAGTGGGCGAAAATATCCTTTAAAAGATCAATACAAGATCTTTGACTGGAAGCTTGAATGGAATCAACGATCTAAGAATGTACATCCGTCTATTAGCTTTGCTATATATATATATATATATATATATATATATATATATATATATATATATATATATATATATATATACATACATGTATATATATATATGCAATATATATATATATATATATTAAAATATTTATAGAGGAATTACATTGTTTATAGCTTTATTTGCTCTCATACTCTTCTCAAATTGAGCCCAGAATAGTTCCTGTCCGTCTTCGTCGTCTGTCCACAACATGTAAGGTTTGTTCCTACTCAGAAACAACCTAACAAGGTAGGGCAGATGATCATCTGCTATATCCTCCACAAAGACCAAGATGATCTTGTCCAATCCTGTATCATTAAGATGCTCCGCCGCAAGACGTAGCTTGGTCATGAACCAAGCATCCCTGATAGACTGGTTGCTTAGTAACAAGACCGTCTTGAAGCTGTTTTCAATGACATCATAGATTGCATTGATGTAGAACATCCCCAAGGGAAGGTCTCCATCACCAAAGACAATCTTCTGCAGATGTGGCAACCTCTCTTCCAGGGCTGGTTTCATGAACCGAACAAACCACTCCTCATCTTCTTCCTGGAACATGAGGTTGAGATGAAACTCGTAGTTGTCTTCATTGAAGTCTTCCGCCATTTCTTCGTAACCTAAGACGGCCAGTTTGAGGAGGAAGAATTTATGATTGAGCCACCAGCGTTTGTTGAATCCGATGATGCAAAGACAGCTGACAACGACACCCAGAAAAGACATCCCAGTTATCAGTAGGATGTTGACACCGCAGAAGTCGGCTGGAGCAAACGTCAAGATTGGCTTGCCGATCACTGCATTGAAGGACGTGTTGTAACATTGAGTTTGGTCAGGGCGTTGGAGGTCAATGTCGCTACTTTGAAGCCAGCTGATGAACCAGCCTAATTTACAGTTGCAAGTGAAACGATTAGCTGAAATATCAATCATGAGAGTGTGGTTTGTCGGGAAGAATGTTTCTTCTTTTATCTCACTGATTTGATTGCCTGATAGATAGAGATGACGCAGATGTGGCAAAGGTAGGAAGAGGTTCTTGTCAAGTACTTGTAATGAGCTGTTTTTAAAGAAAAGCGTTTGAAGATTATACAGCCCAGTTAGAGATGCTGCAGAGGTGGTGACGATTTTGTTTTCATCAAGATAAAGATTTTTCAATGTTGCCAAACCCTGAAATAGACCATTTTTAAGATGTACAATATTGGATCGAGATAAATCAAGTGAATAAAGTTTGACGAGTGGACTGAAAACGCCAGCATCCAAACTCATCAGATTGTTCCCTTTGAGATTGAGCCTCTTCAGAGAGACTAGCCCCTCAAATAGAGAAGATTGTGTTTCATTGTCAAATAGATCCACGTTCTTTAGGGCGTTGTAAGTCATGCGCAGTTCTTCTAGAGATCTAGTCCCATTGAATTGATTCATAGACATCCAGAATGTGTCTCCATGCGATATATCCAACTTGACTAGATTCCTCATTTGACTGAAAACTCCATTTAGACGTTGTTTTCGCTCTTTTATCAGATAAAGCTCTCGAAGAGTTGGTACATTATCGAATGTGAACTCGGAGTAGTCCCCTATTTTATTTTGTGATACATCCACAATCTGTAGGTTAGATAGAACTCCACTGAACAGACGTGTGTTTAGAGTGGTAAACTGGTTGTAGGAAAAGTTGAGGAGTTGAAGTGCGGGGTTAGCCCATTGTTGTCGGTCGTATACGTGCTTCAGGTAATTTTTGGAAATGTCAAGCGTGTGAAGATCTGAAAGGCCACTGAATGACCTGATATTCATCCTCAGGAGTTCATTGTTTGACAACATCAATTCCTGCAGCTTGGGATTACAGGAGAACATGTCAATCTTTAAGGATTTAATACGGTTATCTGATAGGTCAAGGTGGGTCAAGGAATCAAGTCCACAGAAAGAATCCTGAAAGACGGTTGTGATCTTGTTCTGTGTCAATATCAGTTTTCTGGTTTCATAAAAGCCCCAGAAGGTATGAGGCGGAATATAAGCAATGATGTTCCTTTGCATATTGATGGAATCGATGCTCGTGTTGGACAGACTAGCGTTATCAAGACGAATGATGTTCCGTATTCTACAGCCGTCAATGAACAATCTACCAATGGTCATGTTGCCAAGGAAAGAACTCCAGTGGAAATTTTGAAATCTATTGAATGTTAGCACAAGTGTTTCCACTCGCTTCAGATATGAGAAAAGCCTTTCTGGTAAATTATGCAGCTTATTACTGTCCAAGGACAGGTGATTTAGAGAGTGGTTCTGGAGAGGTATAAAGTCAGAGGCTTTGATAGAGGAAATTTCATTATTTCCCAATTCGATTACAGATATTTTACTTGAGTGGGAGAGTGCTGAAAAGTCTGCCTTCTGAATGGAATTATCAATGAAATAGATTCCATGTAGTTCGGGGAGCATTGCAAGTGCTTGGGTGGGAATTGATGAAAAATTGTTGCTGAAGAACAGCAGCTTTGATAAAAGACGATTTGAGGCAAATATATTATCATGCAAATGGGACAGTTTGTTTTGTGCCATGTTCAACGTTCGTATTTCGGTAAGCGGCCAGAATGATTCTACTTCGATATCAGAAATGAGGTTTCCTTTTACACTCAGTGAAGTCAGCTTCTGAAGATTTTTAAATGAATCATTTCGTAGAACTCTAATCTGGTTGTACGATGCATCTAGAGTGGTCGTGTTCTGTGGTAGATCGCCAGGTATTGATGTTAGCCCTAGTTGTGAACAGAACGCTTTAATGCTATTAGTCTTTATTCTGAGCCGACAGCTAGTGTTGCATGATTCTCCAGATTCAGCAAAGTGTTCTGTAACTGCTACACTCACTAAACACCTAGTCCATAAGATAATAAGAAGGAATACATATCTTCTGTCTGAGCCTGTGATAAGAGAGGAAATTGTCCCACAACGCAATGCCATTGTGCTGATTTATCTTGGTTAAGCCAATCGAAATATGAAAGAAGTAGATAGAAAATCAAAACTTCATACTAGTATTTATGTCACAAGCATCCTTTCAGTGCAATAATAAAGCTGCAAACGAGAATATTTTCAAAAAGATAATGTCAAACTCTTCTTAAGTCGCTGATCAGGAAGAAGAATAGAGCAAAATAGGAACACTGTCGAGTAATAAGAGTTCAAGCTTGTCTACAGACTCGAAAGAAAAATCATTCCAATGTTATGCAGAAACCAGATGAAATCGAAGACAGATTCCTGAACAACCCGTATAAATTGTTCCATTGTAAATAATTTAATATCTCTCGTACATCATTAATTATGAGCCAAGTATAATTAATAGAATTAATTATTCAAATTTATAACATCTATGAAACTATTTCAAATCAATTTATCAGGCTTTTACTTAGAGACACTAATTATTCTTTAGATTAATTTTTTTTTTTGAGAGCAATACTAGTGAAACTAAACAATCAAAGATTCATGGAAAGTACTTTTGTGTATTCATGCAATTTGTAAGTAAAATGGATCACACTAACTGTAGTCTGGTCACTGTAATAATTAATCGTTTAATGATGCACCTATTGCTTTTTTTTCATGTGTATCTTTAAAATATTATCACTAATATTTTGATTTTATTTGATATGTTACATTGTACAATGCCTACTTAGCTTATTGTACGCAAGCAAATGGGAGGCTGAAAGTGCAACATTCGTACCATCGCCAAGTACCGTCTAAAATGTACCATTGCATGGTTATGCCTCGATCACAGTTCGTAGCCGGGGACCCGTACGGCTAGGGAATCAGTCGTTTTTATAATTTCTCTACAGTGCGGTTCCAATTTTTTTCGCACGAGATTTACCCTCAGGGCGACTTGGATAGAGACCACTATTGTGCATACCTCCTTTCCCCAAAAGCTTCTATTCCGGGGTCCGTACGGTGAGTAGGAAAGACACTTTAACCTTTACGTGCGATTCCCGGCCGACTCCCTTACGATTTTATGTACACACCAGAACATTTCCCAGTAATTATGCTTTAAATGTAGGGGAGCCGGGAAGATCGACTGCGTGCTCTCGATCTTCCCGGCGCTTTTCTCAACCCGGTATACCGTAGAAAACCCGTGGAGTCACCAAAGGGAATCGAGCGGGGTTCTGCCGGTAGCCGTACGGGTTTCTGCTGGTAGCCGAGCGGGCTCCGCCCGTGTTTTTCAGTGAGTTCTCCAAATAATATATTGCCAGGCCTCTTGCAATACGGTTCCCGTGCGACTTTCCTGCGGCCCCCGCCAGGGCCCCTAAAAGGTTCCTGATGAGACTATACGAGAAAGTTATACTGTCTAGGGTCAGATCTCAAACTCTGTCCTGAAATATACTTTTGTTTATTTATATAATATTTATATATTGGGTGGGGGCTGTCGCAGGAAAGACCACTTTGGCCTTTTTAGATGTTTATCTAGAACTTAGCATTTATATCTTCTCCCAATCCATGGACCATCAATATCACTTTCAAAATGAAAATAATATTTTGGATCAAAATTCGTCTCTTAACTATAGGTTTTATTAATGAATCTTATTTATTCATGTAAGATCTATTCATTTAAAGCATCTAAAAAAAATAAAAAAATAAAAAATAAAAAAAATAATAATAAAATCTTGGGAGTCGAACTCAAGTCCTCTGGATGAGAGTCTGTTCCTCATACCACTCGGCTAGTATTATTGACAGCGACAACTTGTTTCCTAATTTAAATGAACCAAACTAGGATATATTAGTGCACGTTCAAGGCTTATTTTAGTAATCAATTTGTAAACGGTTCGGAAAATATAAATCGCGTGCAGCTCAAACAGAATTTATCAAAACGACTGATACAATACGCCGTCCGGGTCCCGCGGATGGTACTGTGATCGCCCCATTAGGTGTCGTAACAAGATTCAATTCATTACGCAAGATAGAGGAGACCGGGGACAATTGTAACACCTTTTTTTTTTTAAATATGACTTACCAACTTTATAATAGCTAAATACTTGCTTTAATAAACTAAGTAAAACGAATTATGCATATCTTATCTCGACATATGAATAGGCTTGGGTTAAGTTTAACTATTTATTTTGAAGCCATTATCATTTAAAAACAGGAGGTCGAGTGTTACAATTGCCCCAGAATACGGGGCAATTGTAACACATGAAATTGTAACATTTTGTTTTTCTTTATCAAAGCTATGCACTTGACAGGTCCAAGATTTAAACAACATTAGCCACATAAGCTAATTACAATAAAACATGACAATGCTTGACTCAAGTTACATTATATTTCCACTTGCTATATGCATGGCATGGGGTTACTGCGGCAGTGTACCTGATGTGTTCTGGCTGTGGCAGCGCGCTGCAGCGTCCCGGGCTGGGTATGAGGCAAAGGTACTTGGTTAATACTGTTGTTACAATTGCCCCCGTGGTGGGCGACCATATTTGGAGAGATTTTTTTTTCTATCTTAGGTCAGGTATTCATTGTTGAAACTTTGGCAAAATACAGGCCTAAGAATATAATTTCTAAATAAATAAAAATGACAGCCAAAGCTCAACCACATATTTGTCCAGAAGATAAATATTGGGTAGTGTGAATATTACTTTCCTGCTAAAAAAAAAAAAACGATTCTTTTATTTTTTTTTTTTTTTTTATTTATTTATTTTTTATTTTTTTGCTGTAGAAAGTTCAACGAACCGTTAAATATGCTTACACTTAACATGCTCAAGCAGCATGTGGAGCGATGAAATGCACATGTTCTGTACACATGTTAAGTTTGTAGCGTGTTTCTGCTAGGGATGGGAGCCTCTGTTACAATTGCCCCGGGTTATTAATTGTCCCTGGTCTCCCCTAATGTGCAATTAAGATATTCGTATTCCGTATACATTCGTATTTTCGCTAACTTTTTGAGGCGTTGTAAAACAGAAATAGTGAATAGTCCTTATTCGTGCAATGGTACGGGATTTTGCATTCGGTGATCCCTGCTGGAAAGTACACAGTGTCCCACAGTGTGTTCACATTGTGCCAACCTCCACATTGTTGTTTACCACAGAGTATTCACATAGTAATTCTCGATCTCATAGTGTGAATTTATTCTATCTCAGTGTGAAGTTAATTTCATAGTGTGGCAACCATGTGAAAAACATTCCACAATATGAACAATAGAATTCCACAGTGTGGTTATTCCGTGGATACTTATTTCACAGTGTGACGATAAAATGTCACATTGTCGTCACACAGTGGACAATATTTTACAGTGTGAAAACAGAATTTCACAGTAACCACACTGTGGAAATAATTCACAGTGTGGACATCAGAATTTCACAGTGTGACGATAGAATTTGACACTGTCGTCACACCGTGGAGAATATTTCACAGTGTGAACAACAGAATTTCACAGCGACCACACCATGGCTAATAATTAACATTGTGAACATCAGAATTTCACAGTGTGACGATAGAATTTCTCGTTGTCGTCACACTATGAAAAATATTTAACAGTGTGAACAACAGAGTCTTGCAATTACCAAACTGTGGAAATAATTCACCGTATGAACATCATAATATCACAATGTTGCAGTAGTTTTACAATAAGTGATATAAATCATCCGAGTTTGTAAAGGTGCAATTAAACATAATGCAGTATTAATGATTGAATTTTCCATTTTACATCAATTTTAAATTTCTACAATCTTTAAAAGTGTTTTTACTTGTGATGTCATTAAGATGCGCACTGTTTTCACATAAACTGAACTACATACAAAAAATTATTGAGTTTTATCCGTAAATTACAATCAATTCAGCCCTTAATTGTAATTCACTTTAATCAAAAAATTAATAACTAGATGAATTATGAAAATACCGGAGCAAAATGGTTATATATCACAAACGTGTTGACATGAGCTACTCCTTTATAAAATCGCAATAATCAGCTCCGTGAAGAAAAAACTATTTTGACCCCTAGTAATTCGGAGTGGACTGTTGCTTAATTGGAACGAGTTCATTTGTCCATAACCCCACCGGCTTTGCGAAAGGGTGCATTTGGACTTTTTTCTAATATGAAAATAATAATAATAATGATAATAATAAAAACACAATGACAATGTTGATAATAATGAGTAAAGGAAGGATTTTGTGCGACAACTTAACTTCATTTATTGCCCGCGCACTTTAGGTGAGTCTTAAAGACTTACTTGAAGTGATTCTTTCAGCATTCAGACTCATTACAGATGAATCACGGGTTTGTCTGTATAACGAAACACTTGATTGATCTAGTGAGTCACAAATACGTCTGAGTCTTCATCAATCACTCCATGACTAACTAAAAGTGAGTCATCAAGATTCAAGTGAGTATTGAATACTCACTTAAAGTGAGTCTCGGAGTAGTCAGACTCATTTTGTACGGAGTCATGATGACTCACATTGTCCTGCAATTGTTTCGTTATGCAAATAAACCGTTGACTTTTAAGGAGGTGATGCATATATGATGCAGCTATTACTGTTGCAGTGTACCAAAACTTGCAACAGAAACGGTCCAATCTTCAATAAAGAACCAACTACCCAACCAAGTCGATTACAAGGTGGTAAAGGTACTTCATCGGGATAACAAGAAGACATTTTGGTGATCATCGAGCACAATGTAATGGATAGGAGTAGATCTCCTCTCCCCTTTAAAAAAAGAAATATTGTCTAACCCAGGCCTGTTTTTTTTAGTTGAATGCGTGCATTTTTTTCATATTTTCAAGTCTTTTATATATTGTCATATTTCATTCATGGCCAGAGATTTCCCGAAAATTTTTGTATATTCTGGAAGAGGAGATTTGTCTCTTTTCATTCCTGAGATTAGTAAATACTCAGACAGCGGCACTTTTTTAAACAAAGGGGCGACAAATGAACAAAGACCCGAGTAAAATGAAATTTTAAGAGGTGGAGATTATTAGTGAATAAAATTATTAAGGAGGAGTCATATTTCTCCGAAAACTGTTCACATGTTTTCGTTATGCTTGTGGCAAATTAAAAATGACCAAAGAGGTTGCACTACAATGAAAGATAAAAGAGGGAACACCCGGAGAAGACAAAATTCTGTTACAACATTGCTAAGGAGGATGCGTGGCAAAATCAGACGTCATGAATATCCAGCAAAATATAAAAGAAGTGTTAGCATTTTGATTTCTATTGTAAACGACATTATATTTATATACTACAAGAATTCATCAGTAATTTGGGAATTCGGTGGAATAAACTTTAAATCGTTTTTGTAATAACCCACTAAAATTTTCCTTGGCAACGATAGAAATAATGTTATATTCTCCGGGTGTTCCCTCTTTTGTCTTTCATTGTAGTGTTACCTCTTTGGTCATTTTTAATTTGCCACAAGCATAATAAAAACATGTGAACAGTTTTCGGAGAAATATAATCATTTTATTCACTAATAATCTCCACCTCTTAAAATTCCATTTTTAGGGGTCTTTGTTCATTTGTCGCCCCTTTCTTTAAAAAAAGTGCCCCTGTCTGAGTATTTACTAATCTCAGGAATGAAAAGAGACAAGTCTCCTCTTTCAGAATATATAAAATTTTTCGGAAAATCTCTGGCCATGAATGAAATATGACAATATATAAAAGACTTGTTAATATGAAAAATTGCACGCATTTAGCTATGTTGCAATACCAGTGCTAAGTGAGTGTACTGTTCACAAGGTGGTGTTCGGTTTCACACTGTGAATTTACCCCCTCACAATGTGATAATGAGGTTCACAGTGTTAAAACCCTCGAATTTAACAGTGTGAAGATGATTTCATACTATTCACAGTGTGTTCACATTGTGGTTCACATTATGTTTTACACTATGGGACACTGTGTTCTTTCCACCAGGGTATTTTCTCCATTTTTCTTCAAACTATCGGTTATAATTTCGTAATCGATCATAATGCGAATAGTAATGATTTTTAGTAATTAATCGAGTGTTTATCACACTTCTTTTCTAAAACAATATTAAATATTTTACAATTTGAAAACATTGGAATTAAAAAGTACAATAAAGAAATAAGCGTGCAATTTATTAAAGAATCTTAAAAAATATTAACCATAACACAAATATGTTGTTAAAAATACAATAATATGGAATACCCTCTCACGTTTTATTGAAATATTTCTCAAAATGCTCTGTAGACTAAACCCATAGAGCTAGAGAAAAAACTGTTGACTCATGAGCCATAGCAAAGATTAAAACGATATGTGTTAAATTTGTGTGCATCAGTTGATATTTCAGTGTTGGGTGTTTCTCAATTTGGTGATTTGTTTCACAGTGTGGTGGTTGTTCACAGTATGGCGTTTTACATTTCACAATGTAAAATTGTTTTAATAGTGCAAACGGATGCTCACACTGTGAACACAGTGTGTCGACACTGTGGAAAAAAGGGTAGGTCCATATAGTGAAACACACTGTGGAACACACAGTAGGGCCACACTGTGTTTCACAGTGTTACCATACTGTGAAATATAATGTGAAAAACAGTGCGTCCACACTGTTAAAATTCGCTAATTTAACACTGTGTTCACAGTGAAGGCACACCGTTTACACTGTTAAAATTCGCTAATTTAACACTGTGCTTCACAGTGTGAAACAAGTGTGCTTCACACTATGGTCAACACTGTGTTTTCCAGCAGGTACGCTCTATTCAACGAGGCGTAGAAAAGAGCATAACATTAGAGCAGTTCATGAGTGCTGTATCACAGTATATCTCTGTTTCTGAAAGTGTGCAGGCATTATAACATTGTGCCCTGTCTCTTATTTTTCTATCAGAAAAAAATACTCCCTTATGAGACATAACCTATTATTCCACTGACAACCAAATTTGGGTGATAGATGTACTAGGGGTAACATCATTTTGCGGTGCTGGCAGGGGCCACATAGAGAGGTCAAATGTCATTTTAGGACAAATGCTAACTTTTATTTGCAAGACTTTCTTTTGAAATCAAGCTTGGTTAGGGATGTACTTGGGGAAACCTTCATGTTATGTAGTAACGGCCGGGTGGGCGAGACAACAATTCTGGCTTCTTGTTCTATGCTCATCAAGTATATCCACCCCCCCCCCCCCCCCACCACGCTTATATCAGGCATTGTTATATATCTGCATGCTGATAGAACGTGGTTGATTAAAACATGGTCAAGAAACGTTTCAACTTAAACACAGAGTTCCTTTTGGCATATGTATCTATATTCGTCGGTGCATTGTCGATCTGGCCAATCTCCTCGCCTTGACTTTGGCTTAATTACAAAGCACTTCTCTCCATCATCATTCGCAATAAACCCCCGTCTTCTGTCATATGTGAGATCCGATCCATCTAACCACGTGACGGACACATTAGGAGACATGCGCGTCAGGCCAATCCAGTAGTCGCTCGGTTCATGAGCATTTTCCAAGATGAAGGCTTGTTCCTCTTTGGACCTGATGTACGCCAGATGAGATCCGTATTCCGAACAAGCCGAAAGAGCAGAACCATGATCCACCGGGCAAGTGCTGAAGTTATAGCACGAACCTTCAAATTTCAGTGAAATAGGCGCACATTCTGCGACTGAGCGGAGGAGAAAGTGATAGATATATCATAATTTTGATTATTAAAATACGATATGATATAAATACTTCGAAACTCCCATACTCCTCAGCAGGTTCGGATTCAAGGAGGACAGAGCAAGCACTTCCACACACACACACACACACACACACACACACACACACACACACACACACACACGCTGAGAGGACTTTTGACATGTTGGCAGGTTAAGATGAAGAGGACAAATTATTGAAAGACAAATCATTTTCAACCCTACTCTGATTCCCGCCCTCTCTGAACGCAATTTTGATATTCAAAAATTCGCCCCATCCCTCTCCAATGAAATTTTTGATCTGCTAATGCCTCGGTCAGTGATATACACAACGGTATTTGTTTGAGCAACGTAACAGTTAGAAAAAGAAAAAGAATTATGCAATGTGTATGATATACGCATCAGTATATTTTGTGCATATTATATTGAAATACCTCTATGTAAATGTATGTTTATATTACATCGTAAGATCGTGAGAAGGCCTAAAGCTTGAAATAAGGTACTTTGAACTTGAGCTAAGTCTCAATTCTAACTGGCAATTCTTACATTAAATACTCTTATTTAAAATCACTGCTCTGTCATATATATATATATATTTGTTATTTTCTATTTTTTAGTAAAAAGGTATCATTGAAATCCTAATCATAGTGTTCAACTCCATTAACACAGTAATCAAACATGTTATTTCTGACCATGTTTTCGGGAAACTCGAGCGAGTAAGAAACTGACATCAGGTTTTTAATGAAACAATGAAAGTTCTACCAAAATGGCAGGACAGTTTGACGTCATTAACTACTATGGCATACAGTCACAATAATATAATGGTTACGTTACGTTATCGCATTACGTGCTTACGTTCATCGCAGTGCTTCCCTTGATATCCAATTGAGCAGTGGCATGTGTAGCTTTCCATAGTCTCCTCACACCAGCCGTTTTCACAGAGGTTTCTGTCACAATCTGGAATATAAGTGATATATGCCAAAATGATACAGAAATACAAAATTAGAATTGAACTCTACAAAAAGAGATGACAAAATTAGCTTTTTTAATCTCACGAGGAAAAAAAAAATGAAAAGTCAATTGTTCTATCTTTGGTTACAGATCAATCCCTATCCACGGTGTATATAAAAACAATGTAAGCTGTCCCGGTCAATTTCAAACTCTTTGAAATCCAATTCGTCAACGATCATTCAATTAAAACGATACGTCTCGAAGCAGGGCTATCAGTCATTCAAATTAACAAAAACAGCAAACATTTTCGTCTTTTAACATTTAATTTCGTTTCTTTAACACGGGATTGAAGTGAAGCAAATGTAGATAGAATGCCTTGCCCAAGGACCCAAGTGCTGGCGCCGGGAATCGAACAATTAAGTTTTGCATCCCCATCCAAGTGATGCAACCACTAGACTCTTTCTCGAAATTTACCACAAAATATCATAATTACCTGGGAATCTACATACTCTATGTCCTCCATTTGGGTCTATTTTCATCTTCATCATGAAGTACTGGACGACAGCAGATGGTAAATGAAAGAACTTTGGGATGGTCTGTACCATACTGCCATTTGGATGTTGCTTCACTTTACACTCACGAAACGGCGTTAGGCAGTTTATACTGGACCCATTTATACCGTTACCGTGGTCGTTGCATGTATTTGAGTCCAAATCTGTTAAGACCTGTAAGCCTTGTTACGAAAAAAATATACACACACTTTACATTGTATAATATACGACAATACGAGCTATCTGTAATATGGTTTAGCGTGGCTCCATCGAGGGGGGGGGGGGGGGGGGGGTGTGGCGTGCACCAGCCTCAGGCCTTTCAATTAAGAAATATGTGCACTAGCTGCTCTTGATTTTTTAAAAAGAGATTACCAATTGTCACCCACACCCAGAAACAGCAATCATCTGCCCCCTTCTGGCATTTCTTTTTCTTTTTTCTTTTTTTAATTTTTTTTATCGTTTTTGTTACTGCCCACTGCAAGATCACTGCGACCTTTTTCACCGTAAACCCGATGAAACCATAATAAACCTGGTTATTAAGTACTTACAGAGTTTTAACCGGCACAGGGATTGTAATCTAATGCATATAATCAGTGCGTCTATGGATATGACCAATTAGCGATCGACTTGCCACCATCATGCATGGTTGAATAACCGTGGTGGCCAATAACCGGTTATTCTGAGGTATATGGGCCTGTTTCTTGAGGGGTTTTTTTCACACGGCCCTAGGACGTTTTCCGCGGGTAATATGGAAATGAGGTATACGTCATTAGAAAGGTTATTTCATTAGATTGATTGGCATATGAGTTCATCAATAGTTGGTCGAGTAGTTTTGATGCTAGGCCCGATTAAGTGCAGCAATATCGTAAAAGAATTTCACGGACCATTTTGTGATTCACTTTACATGCAAAAAAAAAAATCACCCAAAAAGATTAAGAGTTTGTTTACAAATGTGGTCGCGGCACAAACCAATTAGTATTTTTAATTGCTTGAAAAAATATATGTAATAGGGGAATAAGTTTCCTTGAGAAAACTGAAGGTTCGATTGGATTATGTCTTGTAGTTTTTACAGGGTGGCCCTAACTAGTTAACTTGCTATACTTTCAACACGTTGGGCCGGCCGCGTAGAGGCCACACGTGAATTGGGGTGACTGTGTGCGCGCTGAATAGGAAAAGTTGACAATAACTGCATTATGAAGATACTTACCAAGTGACAAACAGGTTAGGGTACCAAACACTAGCCGCACCCAAACCAGAAGTTCTTTTTCATTTGCCTGGAATCAGAACGACAAGATAAGTGGTGATAATAAAAAAAATATATTAAATTCAGACTATAGGCCTGCAATGTTTATAAATCAATACTGTTTATTGATTTCTTTAATTTCTTCTTTCTTATCCTTCTTCTTCTTCTTCTTCTTCTTCTTTTTCTTTTTCACCATCTCCACCTTTTTCTTTCTTCCTTCTGCTAAAAAAATATTTATATATTTTATATTTTTCATCAGATTTATCTACTTATCCATAAAACTGCATATAACGCTATTACAGAAATAATGCAAAGTTATGAGTGCGTTAGTAGCGATGCAGCGCACTCGAGGGTATTTACAACATTAGGGTTGGTCAAATAATGACTTTTTCTGAGGAGTTATTTCAAACAAATTGTTTCTATAGCCAAATTTGATGTAAAATCCAAAAATGACAATAATTTTTGTGTACGGTGATGTCTGACGTCACTAAAGAGCAAAAAACAAAATGGCGTATTTTGCCAAATTATCACACACTTTATAGGTATAAACCAGCTTTCATATATGGGTTTTGATGTTTAAGAAACTCAATTTTATCCTGATCTAAAGCACCTAGTATGTGTTATAGGTGCTATTTAGTGATTTTAATATGAGGTGATTTTTGCCCGATATGGGTTGAAACGAACTACCAAACTACACTAAAAGTCAACTCAGGTAGGATTAATCATGTTGAAGAGGTCAGATTTGGGTTTCCTGACACCCAAAACCCATATAAAAACATTTTAAAAGTGGTTTATGCCTAAAAGGAGTGTGATAATTGGGCAAAATACGCCATTTCGGCCGCCATTTTGGATTTTTGCACTTTAGCGACGTCAGATGTCATTGCACTAAAAAATGATTGTAATTTTATGTTTTGACATCAAATTTTACCATAGAAACAACTCGTTTGAAAAAAAAAGTTGTGATTCGCCCAACCCTAACAACAAACAGCAATTACGAGGCGCTTGTGCTGAGTCGGGGAGGGTCTATGAGGCCGAGGGTCAACGAGGCCGATCATACTATATAAAATACTATATGAAAAATACTCGGCCTCGTGGACCCTCGGTCTCTTGGAAAGACCCCACTGAGTCTTTTTACATGATATCATGAATACCCGAAATGCCTGCATCACAGGCCCGTAACTAAGGGGGTTTGAACGACCCCCCCCCCCCCCACCCCCGCTGGCGAGCAAAGGTCCGCTTGACAAAAAAAAAGGATTAAAAAAGGGAATATCATGTAAAGAACGACCTTAGCCTACCCCTATAGCTAATATATGGTACTCTTCTGGACGGCCGAAGGCAGAAAACTTTTGAAGACCTACCCCCCCCCCCCCCCCCCCCCCCCCCGCTTATCGCGCGACCAACGTGACGTTAAAATTTGTTGATGTACCTTTTTGCTCGCCCGCGCACAGTGGGCCAGAATGCCTTCAAACCATGACAAAATTATTAACTCATTGAAAATGGTTAATAAAATTACTATAAACTGGTTACTTATGGTTTTTGGACCCGTGGAATCCGATGGGCATATTTTCAAATCCATATGACGTCAGCAAAATACTGTTTTCTGATTGGACAATGCAAACGTGCAGTGTTACACGTTGAAAAATTATATTTCACTTTGACAAATTGGCTTATTAAAGGTTTTCTTGACCCAAGGAACACAATCATCGCATATTTGACTTGTTCTGACGTCATCAAAACACTGTTTTCTGATTGGATGAGGCGCATAGTTCATTTTATCTTACATACACTTTAATATGTATTTGAAAAGGGTTAATAAAGTTAATCTAGATTGGGTTTTATGTGTTTTTAGACCCGTAAAATCCAATGGGTGCAATTTCAAATCCATGTGACGTCAGCAAAATACTGTTTTCTGATTGGACAATGCAAATATACATTGCTAAACGTTAAAAACTTATATATCGCTTCGACAAGTACCTATAAAAGGGTTTCTCGACCCAAGGAACACATTCAACGCATATTCGACTTGCTCTGACGTTATAAAAACGTTGTTTTCTGATTGGATAAGGCGCAAATTCATTTTATCTTACAAACATTTTTATAGTTTTAGGTGGCAATTATATTCGTGGAGTATTTTAACCTAAGGAACACGTTTATTGTAAATTTCAATTACTCTGACTTCATAATAATTTTTATTTTTATTTATTGTTTTTTTTTTTTGTTTTTTTTTTTTTTTTTTTTTTTTTTTTTTTTTTGATAAGGTATATTCATTTTAACCCATATAATTGTTTATTAGTTTGATTATAAAAGTGGGACATTAAGGGTTAGAGGGCATAAGGAACACAAAAGAACACAATTCAAATTGCTCTGATCTCATTCAAAAAGTGCCCCTACATCATCAACATTATGTTATCTAATTGGAATAGACACACATTCATTGTATAGATCTTTAGAGCTTTTCTATGATTTCCTGGGCAGAAGTAAACTCAGTTATAGAAGTGAATCAATCGCTCTCCCCCTTTCTTCTTAAAAAGCGTGGAACTTTAATCTTTTAAAAAAGAATCCTTATTCAAATATAATGTAAAAAGAATCATATTCGAAATTTGAAAAACGTGAGCAGAAAGAGTTTCACATTAACAGCATTGTTATTTTCATAACGTTTTTATATGTGAAATATGGTAGAGCCTATTTCTAAAACTCGCCGTGCAATCATGCTTATTTATGATTTGAAAACTATTCTTAATGATGGGTTCTTCGTTTACAGTGTTTATTTTTCATTCTTAATTACGCCATCTACGTTGAGATTTGTCTAGAAACAATATGTGCATTCGTACAAAGTCAAATATTTACCGCAATAATAGCTAATAATCCGTGTACGTTTTTTTCAAAAACGCCTGGGAAATACTCATTAGCAATTATTAGCAGCAAAAAATTACATCTTTGGAAAGCTGAGATGTTGGTTAAAACTGTGTAAGTATAGTCGCCCCTGGAATCGCCTGGAATCTAAACTAAAAAGTTACTTTTCCAAAAAAATTCACATTTTCGACGATTTTTGTGAATTTTAGTACTTATATCTCCAAAAATAATACTTTCTTTAAAATTTCAATTATATATCCTAAATGGGTCACTAATAATCAAGAAATGTGTAAAGTATCAGCCTGATTGATGGACGCTTTATATTTCTACAAAGCTTTTTGTGAATTTGCCTCTTTTCTCATATTTTTGAGCAATTTTTTTTATTATACCATATTCAAATGGGTAAATAACACCTTAAAAACTCGCTAAATTCAAAAATATTGATGATTCAATAAAATTTAGGATGTTTTCTTCCCAAAACATATGAAAAAATTAAAAAATTTCAGATTCACTTTTTTGAATTTTGGCACAGTTTGGACAGATTCTGGCCCACTGTGGCCCGGCGTGAAGTGAAAAAAATTTGATGTACCTTTTTGTCCACTTTTGCAAATTTCGAACCCTCCCGTAAAAATCCTAGTTACGGGCCTGCATCACCACTAATATCACCATTTTAAAGCTGTATATTTTTCATTTTATAAAACTAGACGGCATTATGAATTTGTAGTGGAAAATTTGTTGAAATCTCTCAAAATTTCTTTGGATTCAATTGGTCTAAAAACCACTTCGAAAATTCCTGTAACCGTATAGACCAAATATTAATTTGAAAATTACACAAAATGCAATTATACAATTTTGGGATCATAAAAACTGGCAATTAGATCTGAAGTGGTTATTAGACCAACTGAGCATTAATTAGACCAAGTAGGTAAAAGACCAAAGGAGAAGTTAGACCAAATTGTAAGTAGACCAAAAGGGTCCAGTTAATGTTGTATTAGACAATCAGAGTAATGTACCAACTGCTGTTAGACCAAGTGGATAAACCGTTGTGACCACAGCATTACATAGCCCAAAATGAAATTATTAATTGCTGGGAGCGTTCACGAAAAGTCATACTCAACTTAAAATTATACATGTGTTACACAGGAACTACAAATGATTTTATACCAATTTTCCATCAATTGAAATGATATTGGAATTTGTTTAAAAAGGAATACCATAATAAATTACTTACCATGATATCATTAGTTGAAAGCTACGATGATGATACTCCGGTTGCAGTACATGTATTATAACTGACGTCCCTCTTAATGAAATGACTACCTTTTCTACTCTAATTACAACTACGGTGGCAGTTCAAGGGGTGCGCAACAGGTGCCGGCCGCCCCCTTTTTTAAAGCATGTAATAACATACACATGTATCAGAAAGTTATTAGCTACACACCCTATTTTTTATATTGCCCCCTTTGAATTATGGATCTGCCACTGAATAAGATCACTCGACTGAGAATACTTATACAGGCAGAATGGTCATTCATTAATTTTAATAATCAATTTCTACTGATAGTAATTATGATAAAAGAAACCTTACATTGCATTTGTTGGACGATAAGCTTCAATAATAGCGGGATGGAGAGGTGTATATATCTTTCAATACAATTGGTCACAAGGTCCTTGAATGATTTATTATTGACGGGTTGTATTAATTCTGAAATTTATAGCTGCTAACTTTTTATCAAGCGCTTATGGCTTTAGCTAGAAAATTATTTTATTAGAACACGGTATTAATGCACAAACAAATGCGTTTCATTAAATTGTTTATTTCAATAATAAGAGCCGAAGAAAGGTACAAATTAAAACAAACAAAACGTCATAAATACATATACAATAAAAAGAAATATTCAAAAAATTGTCAATTAATTGATACAGAGGAAAAATAGTTGAAGAAATAAATCAGAAGAGAAGAACGCAGCTTCTAAGAAAAAAAGATACGGCACAGACGATTAAAAACGAAAACAGGAGATGAAGAGAGGAAAACAATGGATAAAAAAGAGAGGATAGACGGAAAAGAAGAGTAATGCACGAAAAAATGCGTTTGATTAAATAGTTTATTTCACATGAATTATATAAGAGCCAAAGATAGGTATAAATTAACATTTACAAAAAGACATAAATACATGTACCATCAAAGAAAATATTCAAAAATTGTCAATCGAAGATTACATTTGAAGAGAATGAAATATATTGATACAAAGAAAAAATAGATGAAGAAATATATCAGAAGAGAAGAACGCATCAACAAAGAAAAAAGAAAGATGCAGTACAGAATTTGAAAGAAAAAAAAACCGAAAACAATAGATGAAGACAATGGGTGAAAAAGAGAGGATAAACGAAAAGGAAGAGTTAGAAGAACAAAATGTCGAGAGATTTTGAGAAACATGAGAGATGTGAAGAAACCAAATGTAGAGAAGTATAAATAGAATAAAAAGGCAATCGGAAATAAACACCAAAAAAAGTAAGGAAAAGAAGGATATGTGAGAAATGATAAAAACAGGGAGAGAAAAGGAAAGGATAAAGACTAAAGCGTGAAAGAGCCCATCAATGTTTAAGAGTATATATGTATATATAAGGATATATAAATTGTGACTAAAACATGGCAGTGAAGTAAGGAATAAATGTAAATGGAGACATTTAACATAGTTATTGTATAACTATGAATTCACGAGCAAAAAGATTTAGAAGACCGCTCCTCATAAAAATGGAATATTTTATTTTGTGTCCAGAAACATAATTTTGCTATGGCCTTCCTTGCCAATGAGCGGGTCATTAAAAAGAGAATATTGTCGACCAAGGCCTTAACCAGATAAGGTGAAGAAGTGTTTGCTCCCTTCCCAATAGGTAATGATTACATGTATGTAAACGTCCCTTTATTCCACCCCCATGTCAGCCATTGTTGTTCCTATGTGTGGTGAAAGAACCATTGATTAAAATTTATTACATCAAGAAACACAATCACCGATTTCTTTCTCACAAATGTATCTATATTCTTCAGAGCAATCCCGATCTGGCCAATTTCCTGACTTTAAATGCGTCTTAATAACAAAACACTCTTCTCCGTCATCATGAGATATCAACTTCCTTCTTCTGTCATATGTAAGATTAGATCCATCTAGCCATGTGACGGGCACAACAGGAGACTTGCGTGTCAGGCCAATCCAGTAGTCAATGAATTCCTGAACATTGTCCCTAATGAAGTCTTGTTCCTCTTTGGAATTGATGTACGCTCCGTATTCCGAACAACCAGAAATCGCTGAACTATGATTTACCTGACAAGTGCTGAAGTTATAGCGCGACCCGTTAAATTTCAGTAAAGTAGGTGCACACACAGCGTCTGATGGAGTATAAAATATGATATACATATATGGTTATAACTAAATAGGCCCAATTAGAAGTGGTTGGCTTGGCTTGTTTATTGACATGGGCCCCTTGGAAGAACAGTACTCGTTATTGAAAGGGTCATCCTGTATAAAGAAGAATGAAATGGATGATTGGTCGCACTAGACTATTGAAATGGATGGTTGGTTGGGCTTGATTATTTACATGGATATTTGGTTAGGCTTGTTTATCGAAATGGATGGTTGGTTTGGCTTGCCTATTGACATGGATGGTTGGTTGGGCTTGATTATAGATATGGATAGTTGGTTACGCTAGTAAATAAAACATGGCCATTATATAAAGTCACTTCAGCTCTTGTGGACTGTTCTCCATGAGGGCCCTGCATAACGTATTGTATTATTATAACCATATCAGTATATACAGTTAATAGAATGGTACAATGATTAGGTTACACTATTACATTATGTGCTTACTTTCATCGCAGTGCTCTACTCCATGTCCAAATGAGCAATGACATTTGTAGCTTTCCATAGTCTCCTCACACCAGCCGTTTTCACAGAGGTTGCTGTCACAATCTGGGTAATACGTGATATAACACGTCCATGCAAAAACGGTACATATATACAAAATTATATATAATTATATAGTGAAATACGTAGTGAAATGATTGACAAACACGAACAAACTTGGCAATATACAGTTGTCCTCAAAATTGTTCATACCCCTGATTTTTTTTTTATAGTTTTTTTAATTTTGCTTTTATATAAATGAATTTCGTCATAGTTTTTAGTGATCAGTATGTTACCAACATCTGGACTATTAGGAAAGTTTGATATTTTGAGCAATTTGGTATTCTAGAGGGATTTTATTGACAGATTTACTGAAAACACCATGTTCATAATTATTTATACCCTAGGGGTACCCAGTCCAATTTCATATCAAATAACCACAAGTATATATCATTTTCTTTAAACAACCATCTGAAATAGTTTTTGCAAGCGTCTATAGTCTTTCCTCTTGGCTTCTGTGGGGTCTGGCCCATGTGTCCTCTGGAAAACCTTCAGGCTGAGTCAGGTTGCATGGTCTTTGAGCCATCTTCTGAGTCTTCAGCTTCCTAACCCCTTTATTGTTGGTTTCTTGTCAGGACTTTGACATCCATATGAATGTTATTGAAATAAAATAACCAATCTACCCACACCTTTTAGTCCCTGATTTAACACTCAAATGCTTCTTTTATGTGCATCAGATGTAAGACAATTTGGAAAAAGCTTCCATGGGCAAGACTAAAAGTGCAAGATGTCTCCTTGAATTGCCAAATCAGTATACTGAGAGGTCTACAACAACCATCAGATCACAACCAAGGTCGGAATGGATACCACTGACCTCCCAGAGACGAAGGTGCCAGTGAGCGAATACTGCATAGAGGATATCTATACAGACACTTCCCAATACAAACTCCAGTTTTGCAGTCAGACCCACCGGAAGGCCTCTGGACAGTTCCTGAGCTCATTTAAACCAGAATTTTTACTTTTTCGACCATAATTATAAAAGTTTATGAGAGAAAATAAGAATTTACTAGTAATATGGACTTTCTTCAATTTGGCAAAAAACGATGAATCCTTCAATCTAAAGAACAGTGTCCTGATTTTAGCAAGTGGCATTCACATAGAACTGCGATGGGGGATTATCAGTGCGGGTAGCACTGGGAATCTGTTCAGAATAGGAGGCATCCAGGTGAAGACATTTTTATTAAGATCCCGGATGAAAACTTGCAGAAGTATGCTAATTGTTAATGTTACCTGGGACAGCATTTGAAATATCAACAGAACGAAGTGCAGAAGCATACAGCCAAGTTAGTCAAGAAGTAGTTCAAGGACAATCATAATGAATGACCTGGAGAAGAAATTTCGATGACCTGACAAAAATCCCCTAAGAAATGTGTCTGGGAAGTTGAAGACTGGCTCGAAGACCATGCAACCTTACACAGCCTGGACGTTTTCCAGAGGACGCATAGGTCAAAAACCCTGTAAGACATAAATGTTGGTTCTGGACATTCGCAAGAACTATTTTAGGTGAAAATTTAAATTAATAATTATAATCGAGATGATAAGATAATAAATTAGATTTGGCACCCCTATAGTATATGAATAATTATGAACATGGCGATTTTAGTAAATCTGTCAACAAAATACCCCTAGAATACCAAATTTCTCAAAATTTCAAATTTTCCTAATTGTTCTATTGTTAGTATACTTATCAACAGAAAGTTTGACGAAACATATACGACTCAAAAAACTTTAAAAATTATGAACAATTTTTACCAAACACTCTTTCTTAAGATTTTGCACAAAGTTTCATAATTACCTGGGAATCTACATACTCTATGTCCTCCATCTGGGTTTATTTTCAGCTTCCTCCTGAAGTACTCTATTACAGTAGGTGGTAAATGAAAGAGTTTTGGGATTGTCTGTACCAGGCTGCCATTGGGATGTTGCTTCACTTTACACTCAAGAATCGGTGTGGAGCAGTTTAGACCTAACCCGTCCGTTTCATCTCTGCTTGTATTTGACGTGGCCGAGGCCAAATCTGTTAAAACTTGTAAGCCTTTATGTGACACAGAAAAAAAAATCAAAGCACTTTACATTTTGTATCATCTGATCATATACGACAATACGATTTGGGCTCTCCGCACAAGCCTCGGGGTGCCCTTCATATCAGATTTGGGCAATTTCTCTTAAATTTCCGGATATTCTTTATAAGAAGAGATTTTTCGTACAGTTTGGCATATTGTAGGCTACACCACCGCACAAAATTATCACTGACCAGAGAAAAACAAAACAAAACACAATAACAGCCTAGTATCCCCCCCCCCCCCAAAAAAAAAAAAAAAATAAAAATAAATATATATATATATATATATATATATATATATATATATATAAAGAGCAAAAGGCAATCATCGGCCCCTTACCTGTGTTTTTTGTTGCTGTTGCATTTCATGGATTGTAAATCATTCGCTATATTACATATTCTGAAAGAAAATTGTATCGAATGATAGCATCCCGCCTATCAATCTAAATAGAACTTACCGAATGGAAAGCAGAGTATGATACCAACTACTAGCCTCACCCAAACACAAATTTCCTTCTCATTTGCCTGAAACGAGAACGCAAAAATAAGGGGTAGAGATTCAATAACAGGCCTATATTGTATTTAGAGTACCCTACGGCGTTTTTAAACCATTTATTTATTCTCGTATTATATTCTTCTTCTTCTTCTTCTTTTTCTTTTTCTTTTGGTTCTTCTTCTTCTTCTTCTTCTTCTTCTTCTTCTTTCTTCTTCTTCTTTCTTTCTTTCTGTCTTTACATATTTTCTGTCGACATGTTCTCAATGTATTTTTCTAGCAGATACATTCTTAATGAGCATGATTAGAGGATTTGTCTCTTTTAATTCTTGAGAGCAGAAGACGACCCGACCAAGCCGTTTCTTAACAAATGGGAAGATAGAAGAACGAAGGCCCTGAAATAAGGAATTTAGAAGTTGGGGATTATCAGTGCAAGAAATCATGAAGCCGTTTCATATTTTCCCCAAAACTGCTAACAGCTATAGTTTATACTTTAAAAAAAAAAAGTAATAATGGGCATAAAGTTGCCAAGAAATTGGCGAAAAATATGACCCCCTGTTGAGCCCTCAAGTGTAAAAATCGCCCACTAATGTAAAAATGCCCTCAAATGTCACAACACGTCAACCACAAAATGTAAAAATGCCCTCAAATGTCACAACACGTCAACCACAAATGTAAAAATGACCACTAATGTCATAACATGTCGACCACAACTGGTAAAAGTTTTCATTTTAACCACTAATGTCTGAACATGTCAACCGCAAATGTAAAAATTCATTCCATGTATCATAATAATGCGGAATGTGACAAAACATTTTCAATTAAATTACACACATGCATACTTCCATATATGCACACACATGCACACACTCACACACAGGCACATACATACACATCACATATACACACACATACACACCCCACGCATAACGTTTAAAACGGGGGAGTGTCCAGTAACAAGATTTACTGGTAATGTATATCTGGCTAGCTTGTGTGTAAAAATCGGCATGATCCAATATGGTATGCGTGATTGAACACACATAAAAAAGGCACATTTTGAAAGTCACATGAGTCCCTTTTTTAGGATATAAACTGAGCAAAAATGGGTAAATTCTTATTTGGAGGCATGTTATAAGTGTCTTTTTTGTGTTATGTTATTTATGAGCAGCCTCTATTCCATCAATCTGGACATGTTTTACGGAAACTTTATGGAAATGCCATTCCAATTTTTTCACAATTCAGCTGAGCCAAATTATGGCGTTAACAATCAATTTTTCTTGAAAACTATGCCCATCTATGCACATAACTGTCATGACTATGTGAGTAGGAGTCTGAAAATTCGTGCATGAATCCTATGAAGGGGGGGGGGGCAGGGTGCATGTCCCCGCTCGATTCTACACCTTTCTTCAAGAGCCTATGGGGGAGGTCGTTTCGCATGAAATGGACGCTTATGCCACACAGGTTGGTAAGGCTATACGGCATCAACAAAGACTCCATAATAACGCAGTATTTGCTTGAGACTAACGAAAGTTACAATTTTGCACCCATAAGGAAAAAAAGAATGCCCAAAAATGGTGCAATAATTTTTAGATAATTCCATACCCGGTCTTTTATCTAAATCTCTTGTTTTATAAAACATAATGAATGAATGAAAAACATATTAATGAATGAATGAAAACATAATGAATTAATGAAACATAATACATAATATAGAAAGATTTTTAAAATCTTTCTATACTATGTATTATGCTTATAATCGTAATTGAAACATTTTTGTTCCATTTAGCAACATTCCTCATTGTTATAATACATGTGATGAGTTTATACATTTGTGGGTGACATGTTAAGACATTAGTGGTTAAAATAAAAACTTTTTACATTTGTGGTCAACATGTTATGACATTAGTGGTCATTTTCACATTTATGGTTGACATGTTGTGACATTTGAGGGCATTTTTACATTTGTGGTTGATGTGTTGTTACATTTGAGGGCATTTTTACATTCGTGGTTGACGTGTTGTGACATTTGAGGGCAATTTTTACATTTGTGGTTGACGTGTTGAGACATTTGAGGGCATTTGAGGGCATTTTTACATTAGTGGGCGATTTTTACATTTGAGGGCTCAACCCCCCCCCCCTAAAAAAAGCCTATAAAGTTCTCTGTTCCGTTGCCAAGATATGTTGCAATTACAGGTTAGGGTAAATTACTTACCATCGGAAACTAATATCTGACAGTTGCGATAACAGTTCTGCAGCAGTAAATAATGTCCCTCTTCATAAAATCACTGCTTTTTCAACTCAAGTTGCTTGACAACAGTTGGTAGTGCCAGGGGTTTGCAACAATGCTAACCACCTGATTTTCTTAATATTTATTAATTAATTTCTTTGTATTTTTTGAAAATGCATGCAAGACGTAATACAAGCATTGTATCAAAAAGTTTCTAGCTACACCTTTCAATATTTCAAATTGTCCCAACCTCCATTTTCAGTTAATAGATCTTTCTCTGGACACAATTCAACTGAGATTACTTATACAGACACGGTGGTCATCATTTAATTAATAATCAATTAATAATTAATTTCGATTGACTATATTTATGATCAAAGAAAATCCCACGTCGCCTTTGTTGGACGATAAGCCTCAGTGATTTCAAAACTGGAAAGAAGGCATTTTTTTAAATGAAATTGGTCACGACGTCGTTGAAATAAATATTGACGAGTTGAATTAATTTGGTAGCTGCCAAGTTTTTGTTTTATTATCTATGAGAAAAGAATGAATGAGCATAAATCTTGTCTTTGCTTTTTTGTGTCCTACTTTTAATTTGCGAGATTTCGATCAAATCAATCTTCATGAGGGGCCATCTACAAAATTAATCAAGATTAATTTACCAAAATATACAAAATACTGTATCCAGAAATATCCAAAATATTCCAGATATATAACTAGTAATTAACTAATCCTCTTATGATCTAAAATTAATGGATAATCTTTAATTTTTTAGAAAATCAATGATGATATTTAAATACATAAAATAGTTAAATACACATGATTCAGGATACTGTATTGATTCGGAACCGGGTCGATATGACCCTTTGACCTGGAATCTTGGTACGTGGGGTCCATATACTTTGACCCGGAAGCCCGGTCGAATCCAGATCAAATTGACACAGATTTTTTGTAAATGTTAGTTTACAGTGCATTGTCAAATCTTGCTTACACAGAATCCAAAATCAAGGAAGAAAATAATTGATAAATAGCAAAAATCACCAAAATATAGAATTTTTATTGTCATATTCGTAATATCCTATTCATATAATCACTGTTGTCATTAATTTATTTGCCGTGTTCCTCTGGTATGTATCATGTACAATTAGATGAAGATACCTATATGTACATGATATACGGTTATTTTGATTGAGATGCCATATTTAGGCATCGCATCTATCTGACTATGAGTTCTGTCTTTATCATTTCTTTTATATATAGATAAATTCAATCTATATACAAATTGAGCAAGATATTTTAGATAATGACTTCCAAACATTACATCAAACATGAATTATCTAAACAACCTTTTTTGTTTTTAAATTGGAATGAACAGCAAGTGATATTAGCTGATGCTTTTATCTTGAAAAAAAGTAGATATCTGTGTACTTCCCCCTTATTTGCTTTATCACATCCACTCCCTTTCTATAATTTTTTATTCGATACGCACTGCATACTTCTAGACAAATTAATTAATCCAGATCTTTCCGCATCACTTTCTGCGTCATTTGGGCCGAAAGTATAAGAGCAATTAATTGCTTTTTACTAAGGTTTTTTTCATGGATGTTCGTATTGTCACAAAAGTGCAATATTTTTGTGTTGTTATTATACAATAATTTTAATGGTTTGTTTTGTCATTTCGAAACATAACAATGGAGCATCGAGTCGATATTTAATTTAATTTAAAAACAATATTATAATTACCGTAAAATCCTCGTTAAAAAAAAAGGAATTGCTTTTTATGCATACGAAGATTCTCTTTGTTTTAACTCTCTCTCTCTCTCTCTCTCTCTATTTTTTTTTTAAATTGCTATCCCTCCCTCCCCTCTCTTTCCCTTCTCTCTGTAGCTCTTTTTCTCACACGATTCTGTATGTACGTATGTCTCTACTCTCTCTCTCTCTCTCTCTTGCTCAATTTCGTTCTGCCCCTCTCTCCTTCACCCATGAACTTTTTCCCACATTCTCTTGCTCACTTTCTTCTACCCCTACTCTCTTTTTCGCTTACTCACTCTCTTTCACCCCCCCCCCCCCCTCTCTCTCTCTCTCTCTCTCTCTTCCTCTATCGTGTCTATGATCCCTATACATAATCAACTCTAATCTTCTCAATGCTTTTTATTTATTGCATTTTGAGACAGGCATAAAAAGTTGATCAATATAATAGGGGTATTTAAAAATTAGCATTTTTTACAAACTCATTTTTATAATTACCAACCATCTCACATCCGCTTTTGCTATACCGTCTAATTGGGAGTAACTAAAATTGGTGTAAAATGCAATCATAAGGTTGATTGGTCACGAATATTTATAGACGTAGAAACATAAGACAAAAACGCTTGAAAATTATTAAAAGCGACCTATCACCATTTTATTACACAGTAAAATAGAATTGTACAATATTACATGTAAGTAATCATGGATACGTTACAACTATAGTTTATTGAATGACCATAATATGATACAAAAATATAAACAGCGATTCTGAAAGACTTTTATTTCTTCTCTATCAACTATAATAACGCAACTGGTATTATTTTGATGAAGTATTCTCCTTGAAAATATAATGCAATATTTTGTAAAACCAACATGAATATTGTGAAAAGTATTAGGATTATGTACAAGCATACATGAACATCTATTTCACATATAGAATATATTTTTCATCCTTGAACTATATGAGTTATATACCGGTGTGAGTTTTTACATTTTAATACAACCACCACATACTATAGAACGTAATGTATTGAGGAATAACGACCGACTCAAATACAATATGGCAAAAGTCCAGTTATATTAGATTGAATATATGATAATGCTTTATTCTATTCAATTCCATATTGCTAAACAGCACAGCACAAGATATTATATAAACAGTTTTTTGGATTAATGGTCATTATTCATCAGTTCCCTTAAATGAGCCTCACACTATAAGGCGTTGCTATTCCATTACACATTCATTTCCCTCTATTATGCATGTACAATTGAAAGGGGAAAAAAAATCAAATTAATCAACATGAAATGTTACCCCTTAATTCATCTCACGTACAAATCAAATAGCTGTTTCTGTTACCTTGGTAACCGAGTGCACGCTGTTAGAATCTATATAAAAATTTAAAAGAATGTTAGTACATATACACCTAGTTGTCGACTTAAACACAAAACATATCTATTTGCTTGGTTCACTCAATTTACCGAATAAAACATGTATATTCATATGATCCTTCTCAATAATCTAAAATGTATTAAGATGGTCATAAGGTATGCGAAAGGGATACACCTCTGCCTTTATTGTTGGAAAATATTGTAATTTTAACTTTTCTCTAACGCGCCCCCCCCCCCCATTTCTGAACTCTCACTCTTTATTTTCACATTGGCTGGGGTGTCCCTTAGCGCCCTATATCTACGCACTGTTATTTAATCTTAACTAATGAACATCATTTTATTTAAGAAAATGTTATGCACCTTCTTTTGTTTTTTGCTTTTGTTTGTTTGTTTGGTTTTTTTTTTTGGGGGGGGGCGGTAAAATTCTCGAGAAGCCCATTTTCCTTTTATACATGATTGTTACAAGAGGTCATGTGTAAAGAGATGTGAGGATATTAGAATAAAGAGAGAGAGAGAGAGAAGGTGTGGTATAGATAGTACATAAGTAAGGTAAAGAGAGAGAAGGAGAGAGAGACATGGGGCAGAGTGGGGAAAATTTAACGATCCTCCATTTTTTTGTCACGTGACTACAATGGAGTCTGGTCATCAGTTTCATTCACGGCTGCTCCTGTTGTGAAAACAAAGAACATACAAAATAAATATTTAAATATGAAATCAAAATCAAAATATTTGAAAAGATTTAGATCAATCAAAAATAAATGCCCATTAAGTAAACACCTAGAATTCTTCTACTTTGATCTGTCCAAGTTTCTTTCCTTAATATGTCCTTGATAGTTATCTGTCCTTGTTTATCAATTTAATATTATTTACATGTATTTTCAACATAAATATTCAATATCTTTCAGAATGTGATCCCTCTCACACATATGTTCTACTATTCTGTATCATTTCTGTCTCTGTATAAAGATCCCTCCTCTTCAAACAATTCATAATCTGTTTGTTTACCTTCTTTTTCTTTTATTATTTCCCCCACATAGTTTCAATCTAAGATGAAATAATTCATCTAGTGACAGCTACATCGATGCGCATCAGAAGAACTACCCCTGGACAATTACCCTAAGTCAACTACCCCAGAAATAGGGTTAGGGTTTGGTGTAGATTTATGGATAGACTTTTGGTGGGGGGTAGTTCTCTGGGGATAAATGTCTCAGGGGTATTTGTCCGAGAACCACATTCATGCAACAACACATACCCAAACAATACGTACCTTTGTTGTCGAAGCCTGATTTCTCCTTGTACGTCTCAGTGAAATCAGAAGACGATGTCTCTGACAAATTGTCCTCATCCGAGTTGAAGAAGGCCAGCATCTTAGGTACGATGTTGCAGAGGAAGATGGCTGTAGCATCGACTGTGATGCCGATGAGGATAGCCGGAGTCTGGAAGTTCTCCTGGGGAAGGAGCGTGTAGCAACAGGCCCATGCCACAAGGAAACAGATGCTGAGCAGACTGGTCAGGAGATGGAACTTGTTCTCCTTCCTTGCCGCTCCTCGGAGACCGTTGGAGGAGAAGACGGACATGACCAAGGTTGTTAGGACAAGGATATAGACGTAGATCATGGACACCACGATGCTGACGTTGTCGTGGCTGCAGGTATGGCCGATGAACACCTCACAACCAGCGCGGTTGACCTCATAGGCCGCCTTAACCCCTGGAGCGTCAAGGATCAACCATTCGGTCACCAGGATGACTTCAGCACCGAGTAGCACGCAGAACAACATGACATGCATCATTGGGAAGCTGTTGAAGATGGACTTGGAGGCGCTGTCGCCCCGAGCGAGGAAGCTGGCACAGATGGTCTTGGTGAGCAGGACAGCGTATACAACTGCATAGGAGAAGCTAGTCATCCAGCGTTGGACACCACAAGACGTTTCCACAGGGGAGACCATGTACCAGATGTTGTTAAGGTACATCAAGATGATGCCGACGGCCAGCATGGACATCAGGAAAGGATTCGAGTTCTTGATGACGGGGGAGTTGCGGCGGCCGATGAAGACGAGGATAGCAGCCACGCAAAGGAAGCCAACTATGGCAGTCACGATCAGGACGATAATGCTCCAGGAAGTCATTCCTGTACTCCATGTCCATGCTGATCCCTGGGTCTCTGGAATGCTAGGTGTTGGGCAGGAGTATCTATCGGTGGGGCATTCGGACGGGGCTTCGATGGGCTGATCAGCAGCTTCGTTGTAGAGATAGGTCATATCATCTTCCATAGTAAGCTCTCCACTCACCCACTCCCCGACCTACATGTAGATGAATAGTACAAACCTTTCAAGTTAATATGGTTATACACTGTTCGTCATAAAGGTGGAATATTTTTGTCTTGCTCCAGTGACATCATGTTGCTTCGGCTTTAATTTCTTGAATGTCTTTGTCACCGCTTTCACTTTTCGGGATACTGGCCATATCTTGGACGTTCCCTCAACCCTTCCCTGGAATTTTTCTTCCAAAAAGTTTGTCAACACCCAAGATGGCCATTTTTGTCATTTTTTTCTTATTTTTGGGGCCCTTTTCTGTTTATGCGACCCACCAAGGCCCACCTCAGTCCTACCCCAAGGAACCACGTCTGAGGTGTAGTGCTGTTATTGTTCTTTAAGTTAAATCTAGTTTTATGGTTATATGCTCAACCCTTTTGTCTAGGGGAGGGGTCAAATTTATTTTGAGTGGGCTTCAACATTGATTTTATTCCTTTTTACACCATAGAAATTTCTATCTTCCCAAAAATTGTATTGTAAAATATCAGCCAAACATAATCAAAATAAAATATTATCTATAGTTACCAATTACAACCTTGTCATTAAGGCTAACAAGAAAATTAGGGGAAAATCATAATCATTGAAGGCACGTTGATTGAAGGTTAAAGGTTGTTTTTTATTTCTTTTGTTTTCAGCATAAAGGTGGAATAAAATATTCCGAATTTTCACCAATCACACTTTTTATTTCAACCACTCTCCGAGACAAGAGACCTAAGCCTGTCCCCATGAATCTAGATTTAACTTGAAGAACAATATATTTTCAATTTTCAAGATATAGGCAGGGTCCAGAAAAATAAAAACAGGAACAAACATATTCAAGAAATTAAAGCCGGAGCAAAATCATGTTGCTAGAGCGCCAAAAAATATTCCAACTTTATGATGGACAGTGTGCTATACTACCGCCTCTGAAAAGTATAGAAAATATCATTGTCTGAGGAAATTTGAATATTGATAGATTATCCGAAACTAAGATGAATGGCATATTACAGTCTTAAGATCACTAATGGCTATATTATTAAATATCACTCTCAGAAATTATCATCATTATTATTTACTTAGCTGCAAACCACTAGTGACTGTTGACAGAAAAAAAATCAAATCTCCATCACGTCGCTTTGGACTGTTTTAGAACTGTACACATGAAAGATGATTTAAAGGCTTTAAACATACTTGAACTAAAAGACTGAGGTGGTGTTCAACTAAGTCGTTCATAAAGTTACGAATGACTTTACAAACGACTGGAACATGTTGGGTGCTATACTAATCACATTCTCAATTTTGCAGCACAATGAGAAATCACCAGTCGTTCTTAAAGTTGTTCGTAACTTAAGAACAACTTGGTGAAACTTCCCCCGAATATGATATCGAAAAAAGTTCCTCTTACCGGGACGAAATTTCCAGACGAACCCTGTCCTTGGAAGTTGATAATGGTGTACTCGGCAGGTCCTTGGCGGTTTTCGAACCAGAATGGACGGCGTCCAGCTCCTTCAAAGACATAGACATCCTTGACAGCGTACAGGAGTTCGTGCCATGAAGCCTCAAAGAACTCTGGACATAGAGGCACAGTGCCGTTGGGTCGGCGGTGATAGTCGGATCGCTTGTAGACGTGACCAACGTATGCTTCTGTACACAATGAGACAAGATGGAAAAGATACTTCAAGGAACAACAGAGGCTATAGCCGGTTCTATATTTCATATTTTAAAATGGCACGTAACTTATAAGTTGAGCATTTAAAAAATGAGATGGAAAGATGGCATAAAACAATTAACAGGCCTCTCCCTAGTTGCAGCTCATCGCCTGGCACAAGACAGAGCTATTCGGAAAAGCATCATCAACAGGGTCACAAAGGGTCAGACATGACCTGTATGACATCGATCGATCGATGCTAGTTAGAGTTCCAATATTTCGTAAGCTGATTGGTGCCAGTCATGCCATTGTTATTTGCGTTTAAATTTTGCTTATGTAGGCCACTGTGTCATTTATGTTGGTAACATAATATTTTAATTTTAAATGATATTATAACGATATTCATATTTTTAGACTACGGAATATGTAGAAGCTCTTTTTATGACCATATCCAGGGTTGTGAGTGACAACAAATAAGAAGAGCTGGAAAAAAGCTGAAAGGAGCTGAACAAAATCTGAAATTTAAAGATCACCCATACTTTTGCACAGAAGAAAGCTAAAATCAGCTAAAAGGCTTAAATGTCACACCCCTGCATATCATAAAAAATATGACCGCATTAACTACAAATATGATATGTGTCAGGCAAATAAATTCGATTCCTACCGTTTCCACAGAGGATCTGCATCTTGTTGTGTGCAGCTTGAGCGAGTGCGTGGACTGCGTTTACGAGTGTCGCTGCATATGGAGGGATAACACCCTGTTCCCCAAGGTCAACGCTCTGGAGACATTCTGGAGTCGTGCAGCCATTGGTGAATTCATCGGTGACGTAATTACGAAGCCAATGGTTATCCTTCGTCTCCTGGACCATGTCTAAAAAATTTTAGGAGAAAATAAATTCATTGAAAAAGAAAATACAGTCAATGGGCTTCAGTGAACTAATTAAGAAAGTATTCTAAAATAAACAAGTTTATTTTAGTCTCTTATCTAAAGGTTTTAATATAGTTTTACACAAGGAGTTTCACAAGGAGTGGTTACATATTTGAACCCTGCTATTAAGAACACTATTAGAAGAAAACTTTCATTGCAGTATTTCTATTTTGTCGCTCACGTATATTTGTATTTCATAGTTATTTTGGATTCACAAACAGTTTTGATATGTTTAGCATTTCAATTTTGTCGATCTCATATCTTTGTATTTCATAGTTATTTGGGAGTTACAAACAATTTGGATATTGTTCTACTATTAGCAATGACCATTAGGTCTTTACAAAAAAAATTGTCTCTATCCTCATCGTAAACTATCTGGGAATCCTTACCAAGATTAGAAAGATGTTCCTTGAGCGGGCTAAAATCAACCATGTAGTTGGTTACGACAATGGCACCACGGGCAACGCTCTCGAGTCCGGCTGTTACATCGACTTCGGGATCCGTGAACCATTTATCTGAACCGATCCACGTGATCTTGTCCTCGGGTCCCTGGGACGACTCCATCTCGGCCTTTAGGAGGTTGCGGGCATCAGTACCTGAGGGGCAGAACCATGACAATAATTGTAATATAGGTTTTTCCGGTCAAGTTTAAACTATCTCCGATCAATATGACATTTCTTTTTAGCACTTTCGTCAGAAATGTAATCGCGATTAAAAATATCAACGTTAATTCAATTGACCGATAGCTCCGCTCCATGAGGTATCGTTTAAAAAAAAAAAAATAAATAAACGAATTCGATTGCAAAGAGTTTAAAATTGACCGGAAAACCTATAATAATAAACTCATATTCCATTTCCATTGTGCATTTTCCATAAGTGGTCTAAAGGCATATAGAGCGAATAAAATTTGATGAAAGCAGAAGGTAAATTCATGCTAACTTATTTGGGAAGTTGAACTTTTTTGAGCTGCAGTTAACCTTGTCATATCACCGGGTATGCTACACGTCTTGAAAGATGGTGTCTTGTAAAAAGTAAAGAAAATGTTTAAAACTCTCGGCTGATGGTGTTCAATGCGATTCAATTCAGTTCATACTGTAATATTGCTTATTTTCTCAGAAATCATAATATATTCTATTTCAATCATAATTGACCTGCATATAACAAAAAAATCTAATATTTATTTGGAAGCAGATACAAAAAATGTCAAACATAATATAGAATTGTCGCTAAAATTATGTTGTTGAGCGACTCCCCTCTTGTGAAAGACGGTGCATTACTAAGACAGTATATAAAAACTGGTAAGACATCATCTCTTTCTGAATCATATTTCTTCCCACTAGTAACTTACTTTCGACAAATGCAACGACGACGGTGATTCTGTAGTCCCTGATCATCTGTACAACGTCTTCATGGACAGTTCGTGGAGAGTCCAAGTCAATCCCGATGCTATCCCGGACACATATTCCTTGAGCACGCGCAGCATTGTTGAATGATTCATTGCCTTGAAAAATCAAAGAAGGTTGGTTGATTGATTGATTGATTGATTGATTGATTGAATTACTGTATTTACCAACATGTATGAACGACTTATGTTTTTGAAATAAGATTTAATTGCGTCAAAAAAGAGCCTGAACTTTTTGTCCTAGCAGAATCTTCGTCAGAGACAAAATGACACACATTTACAGTAAAATAACACGAATAAAGGCAAGAAAAGCACAGCTTCATGAAATGAGGCTAGCAATATTAAGAATCAAAATACAATTCATTTTCGGATAGACCTCTATATCATAATAAAAACGAATCCGTTCTCCTTTTGAAATTATGACGTACACGCGGAGAAGAACCCATAATTGTCTTTCGTTATCATATTGGTTGTACTCAGAACACCCTTTTTCATGAAACCTTTCCGTTCTATAATCTGAATCGAATTATAAATGAACGACCAAGTCCTCATAGAAATCATATTTCAGAAGTATTTTGAAATTATGGCAAAGGTTTGATATTATTCCAATGGTTCTTTTCGCAGGAAACTAAATTCTATGTTGATATTTTACTTATGGTTTCACCTGCATTATTTTTGTCTTTATAATTTTATCCCTACATATGGCTAAATTATCAAAGAGACATAATAATAATAATAATAGTTGCGATTTATATAGCACCTAATATGAAATAATTTCATCTCCAAGAGCGTTACACTTATTACTACTCCGGTCATCGGATGGTTTTAAGACTTTCTGACACCTGTCCAATCCCAAATGGATCATTTCGAGTCATGGCAGCCTTTAAGCCGCACCCGTTCCATTCCTACTAGGTACCCATATACATATACTGTTTCACAATTCGTACACTTGTTTTGTGTTTTTATGTTTGTTCTCACCTGCATGACCATAGTAGGAATGAGAGTAGACAAAGACCACGTGTTGCCATCCCTTGTATTTCAATATGTCAACCACGGCTACGGCCTCATTGTCATATGCTGGTGCAGTACTGAATAGAGAGGAAGCTGGATACGGCCCCTCATCACTAAACACGGTTGGACTGGCAGGTGTGAAGCCGATCTAGGAAAGATCATTTTAGGAAATGGTCGAAATAAATTTATATTATGCCTTTTTAATGATGCATTAATTCATTTTTTTACGCATGATTACCAAGTAAAACAAATATAGGAGCCTCCGGTACTGTTTTTGAATATTTTGAGTTTTGTTCGCTTGTTCTCGACAAACTAGCACTCTTTTGTGTTCTTCCATCTACCCCTGTCACAATGGAGTGACTTGGTCTCCTATCAAGTTGATCATGGTATAATTTACTGCATAGACCAACTACCCCTGTCACAATGGAGTAGCTTGGTATCATATAAAAGTAATATAATTTACTGTATAACCCATCTACCCCTGCCACAATGGACTGACTTGGTATCATATCAAGATGATTGTGGACTAATTTACCGTGTAGCCCAGCTACCCCTGTCGCAATGGAGGGACTTGGCATCATATCAAGATGATCGTGGTATAATTTACTGTGTAGCCCAGCTACCCCTGTCGCAATGGAGTGACTTGGTATCATATCAAGATGGCCGTGGTATAATTTACTGTGTAGCCCACATACCCCAATCGCAATGGAGTGACTTGGTATCATCTCAAGATAATCGTGGTATAATCTACTGTGTAGACCACCTACCCCTGTCACAATGGAGTGACTCGGTATCATATCAAGATGATCATGGTATAATTTACTGTATAGCCCATCTTCCCTGTCACAATGGAGTGACTTGGTATCATATCAAGATGATCGTGGTATCATTTACTGAATAGACCACCTACCCCTGTCACAATGGAGTGACTTGATATCATATCAAGATGATCGTGGTATCATTTACTGAATAGACCACCTACCCCTCTCACAATGGAATGACTTGGTATCATACCAAGAGGATTGTGCTAATATTTATTGTATAGACCACCTACCCCTGTTGCAATGGAGTGACTTGGTAACATATCAAGAGGGTCATAGTAATATTTACATAGCCCACCTACCTCACCTAGCCCACCTACTAACAAATCATTACAATCATTGTGGTAATTAAATCTTGTATGTACCTGCTACCTTGTAACAATGGAGTAAATTGGTAACAAACCAAGATGATAAGTATACTGTAGGCCTAAAGCCTACCTAACCTGCACCAATTAAATGTAACATTATGAAGGTGATAGAATTGAAGTCTATACTGTACAGTCAGGCTATGCCTGTAACAAAGTGCTTCGAATTCACTTGGAGACATAAATCAAGATATATGCAATCCACTTACTGTTGGGATATAGAATGGTGACGTGACGTCACTAGCCACGTGACCTTGTAGATACTCCCTCACCGGTCCAAGTACACCAAGCATTGGACCGGTCTCTGGCAGATTGGATGCTGTTCTGCCTATCAGGGAGGTCAGTTGGCGAGCGGTCACCAAGAACTGACCACACGAGTCGACGATGGTCAAACCGAGCTTGATGTCGGGAAGGATGAGGGTACTGTTGTTGATCTCTTCCAGGGCATGTTTGATGATCTAAGGTTTGAAAGAAGCGACTTTATTTTAATTTGATGTAACATGAAATTGTAGACTTCTTCAACAACTTATATAAAAAAAAAACAACTTTAACCGATTTGAAGAATTTTAATTTGAATAAAATAAATACAACTGCCAAAAATGTTATAGCTTAGAAAAGAAAAGAAAACATATGATATCTTCATTATATGGTATCAATATGATTTAGAAGCATACAAGCATACAATTTGAAGGTGTATTCCACCTTTTGTCTCCACTATCTAGTCAGAATAATTTTTCTTGAGGAACAACTTTCATCGCAATGACTCCATTGTTATGTTTGATTTTTTAATTTGTTTCTTTTTGCTTGTATATTTGTTTTTTATCTATACCATAATGTTTTTCGTCATCATGGTCATTGTATTAGTAGGCTATCATTATGTTATATTTCCATGTTTTTCCATATATATGACTTCTTCTGTGAAAATCATTGTCACTAGATATCATCGATAATTATTTTACTTTTTTATATGGTATGTTTATATGTGTAGTGTACTTTGGACATGGCTCTCTTGTCACGCAAGCCAACTTGGCTTGAATGGAACAAACCTGTCTTTTAAAGAAAACATCAATAAGTAAATAAATAAATATTTGATTCGTACCTCAATGGCCATTGTCTCTTGATGACGCGTAGCTCCGCATGTCAGATTGGCACTATCACCTTCCTCGCTCAACCACAGGACAGCAGTGACGTCAAAGTCTCCAGGAATACGCAGGTAGGTTCCACCGAGTTCTTCGGAGTCGGAGCAATCGTAGCAGGCTCCTCTGCATATTGACTCCTTGCCGTTGCCGACAGCCCATCGGTTGTTCAGGTTGTCAAGTCCGTCTGGACCGTAAGTACCGAGCTATATAGATGACGAGGTAAGTTAAAGGGTGATAATGAAGAGCTTAGACAGTTCTTGGAAAATGTAATTTTTCTGACGCTTACCTAAGGTTGCATAGGCATACAAAAACAAATAAGAAAAAGTGCCATTACAAACGCTATTCACAAATTAGTCCTAATGAAAATACCATTTGACACAACGCTTCACAATTATGAGGGTCAATTAATTGGCCTACAATGACTTGGATACCAGAAAACATGAATGTTTGGAAGAAAAATATACCCCTTTCGTAATTTGGTTACAAAAATTTTTTTTTTTCAGCCACGGATTCGGGATTTGAAGTTAATAGAGGCGTAGAAGGCAAATTTGAATATAGGCCGTGGGCCAAGGCGTTAACTACTTATTATTATAAGCAGAATATAACTAATATGAGTTTGATGACTTTAACATGGCTTTAACAGTTTAAAACCGGACAGATGTTTTCAAATTTGTTTAGTTTGTTGTTTTGGTTCGTTGCTTAGACACTTACCACTTGATTTGAAAGGTAATGGTCGAGAGCCAGAATGTTCAAGGAAGGGGGTGCGTCTCCATTGCCGTCAAAGGACACATCAGCCATGCTGCCCGACCGGCTCATGAAGCGCACCTCACGGATGTACCTGGCCCACTCCAAGGGCGAGGTCTGAAGCATGGCGTCGCAGAGTCCGTCTGAGTGGGCTCCAGGGCATTTGTTGCGATGCAGATTGGTGAGAGCATGAGCGTACACGTAGACAGAGTTGATGACGCCTTCTGCAGTGTAAACGTCCCTTCTGGACAGGGATTCCGTTCCTTAATAAAAACAAATTGTTAAGGATTATTGATTAGGCATCATTCATATTTGGAGTGTGAAAATATTTTTTTTTTTTATTTTCCGCCTTAGAGATTCTTTGCTGCTATGATATTTGGCATTGGTGAATTAAATTTATATTTTGTCTTCATGACGGTTTTGGATCACCTTTATTCGTTTTTTAATCAATTGAAATGCAATATTACATGTATATTGTCAGTGTACTAATGAAAAGCCATAAAAAGCTATCCAATATACGTAGGCCTGTACATGACATATGTAGTTTAAAAGAATGATATGCATTAGAAAATATAATTAGTAACAGAATGTCATCTATGTAATGGCAGTTTAGATGATAAAGATATATAACCACGAAGTGTTACCATATAGTCATAATTAAATCGACATTTAAAAAATATAATCAATACACAATTCAAGATACCTGAGCATGGAGTGCTAAAGAGCTGAGGCATGTTGGTGCCTCCGAGCTGACAACGGAACTTATTCATCCAGTATTCAGCGAACCAAGTATTGTGTTCCATATCTGGGAAGAACCCTTCCTCCATCTGTGATTGGGGTGTCAGCGAGATGAAGTGATCAACAAAGTCTTCCACAGGGGTCGACCTTCGCCTCAGAGTAATGGAATCTGTACCATGAAAGAAAAAAAAAGAATAAAATGTCATTTTGGGTTATAAAATGAAAAGAGAAGATACAAAAAAACGGACTAGAAATATCAACATGATCAACGAAAAAAATAAGCAGAGGACGGCACCGTACCAGATACATGGATATGTACTTTGCCTGACACTTAACAGAAGTAGCAACACATTTATGATCACTGAAGATAGAGAAAGTGATCCTTGAAGACACTTTAGTAGGAAGCATTTTTTTTTCTAAAAGAAACGTGGTTTGCACTTCTGTTTCATCTTCATTTGAACCGATAAAAATGACAACATTTAAAGGGAATCAATCATTGAATAAAGCTTTATGACCGATGACTGATGATGACTTGTTGTGGATTTGCTTAGGCTGTCGAACAATCCACAACATTTTTTTTCTTGCTAGAAAATGCAAATGTAACGCAATGGGGGACAGTGTCTTTAAAATTGAAAGTATTTTGTTTATTTGACAAATCTAGATCACTAATATGGAAATGGAGGTGTCAACAATTTGAAGGAGGCAATTCTGACAATTTCTCTATAGCCATTGATACATGGAATAAATATGTGTAATACCCATTCAGCCCCCGGCTGGATACACTACTGAAGTTAATCTCCCCTTATTAACCCGAATATGATTCGACTTACCGGTATGGACTTCCCTGTTCCAGCTCTCCAAGTAGTTTGTATCTGCGGTGAAAGCATAGATCATCTGGAGGAACTCGCCAGGAAGGTTGCGTCTCTCCAGGGCACTGAAGAGGAACTGGGTCTCGTCGTTGTTGGCGAATGTGATGACGATGTCAGCAGAAGGCTTGGCGAGGAGGCGATCGACCACGCCGTTATAGTCGGTGACGGGGTCGAAGGTGATAGTTTGAGCAACGCAGATTCCATTCTGCAATATATATACATTGTATATAAGTTTTAAAACATTAAAAACAATAATAGATAATTACAAAAAATAACAACTTTTTCTTTACCCACGATAGCCACTTCCATTTTGACAACTGCTCTTCCAGCGGGCCCTGTATAACATGATGCTATAATTACCCTTCTCAATTCTGAAATGCCGAGCGCCTGGCCAGAAGGTAGAGGATTCTATTTTTTTTTTCAAGTCTTTGGTATGACACGGCAGGGAATCGAACTCACGACCTCCCGTTCATGAGGCGGGCCTTGTAACCATTGAGCGAACATGTCCGTTAGATTAAAAAGATGAATTTACTTAGCGCCTAAATATGAGATGATATTGCTAACTAAGTTGATTAAAATAGTATCAAAGATGATATTATGTTTAAAGGATTTAAGTTAATCGCTACTTTATAATAATAACACATATGATTAAGCCAAATCCACTCTGTGGAGTGCTCGAGGTGCACTGGAAGAAAGGAAAAAAGTTCGTTATGCTTTTTTTATTGGAAAATCAAATAACCTTATCATTAAAGAAAACAGAAAACACCAACAAGACATTAAAGATAACTGCAAAATCGATCAACATAAAATCAAATTGACCTTGTCTAATTGCATTTGGAGATGTAAACTCGACACGATTCACATACCTGTTTCGCCTGCTCGATGAAATTTGCCGCGGTGGTGTTGAAGATTCCATCACGTGACTGCATAACCTGCACATAGGTGAGATCGCGCTCCTTGAGGAACTCCAAAATTGCGGTCACCATGGCACAGCTGGGTGCTACCATGCGAGAGAAGTAAGGGTATTCGGTCTTGTCGCTTAGGGCTGGTAGTCTGGCTGAGTCGCTCACGTGAGGAACACCAAGGGGCTGCATTGGTTAGATAGGATGTTATAACATTTTTAATTTGTAGGCTATGTATACATGTAGGCCTATATTACGTTTTAAAAATTTCCATGGAGTATCAAATATCAGTCCAAACTTGCCAAACTTTAACAGCACGCGCCTAGAAAGAATGAATGATATGATTGGGTAAACAACATAACAGCGGACTTAGGATTTGAATATACGAGGTGCAGACCGATTTTATTTATTTATTCTTTTTGATGTTAATATGTGAAGTCCAAATGTGTTTTCCATTAAAAAAAAATAGGGACGGGAACTTTCAAGACATTGTTTGTTATGGAAGCAGGGATGGGGCAGGAGAGAAAAAAGTTATTCCATGAGAAGTTAGTTTTAAAAAAAATAGGGGCGTACGACTTTTGTGGTCCATCCCCGAGATTCGCTACATGAAAACCAATGTTGCTGTCGTTTCAGGGTGTCTCCAATTACGTTTGGCTCTAAAAGGCACCCATCATCCTTAGTTGTTAATTTATTTAACTTTTAACCGTACCAGGTGCGAATCCAGCATCCACAATTTGAAAAGATTCTGCATGCCCAATTGTATAAGGACGATGGCGGTTCTTTTATGTTTGGGCATGGGCCGATACATTCAATTGTGTGACGTAAAGCTGGATCTGCTACTGCATACCTGTAAAACCTCATCGATTTCAACCGTCTCCTCATCTTCGACACGGCTGATGACACCGGCCATGTACTCGTATTGCATCTTCTCCTCGTTGTGGTAGCGCCCGAAAGCTTGGTTTGGCATGCGGGTGAAATGGCGCACGAAGTCGTAGGTGACAGACGCAGCCTGGTCGGGCGAGCTGCAGGACTCCCCCAGCATAGGTTTGAGCTGAAAGAGAAAAACAAGAGGGAAATGTGTTTATTTAAGAATTTTTGCTCTTAAAACCCCATTCATTTATTTTTGAAAGAACGTAAATTAGTTCGAATTTCCATGACACATTCAGATGTTATGCATTACTCATAGCAAAACGATAATGACTTTTCCGTTTCTCAACCTAAATATTTCTGGGCGCTTCAAAATAATATCTATTCCTGTTATAACCTCTCGCAGCTTGATTTTAAAATATTTGAAATCAAATTCGTAAGTGTTCATTAAATTTAAATGATACCTCGCAAAGCTGGGCTATAGTATTATAGGTTACTCAAATTAACACAACAGCAAGCGATTTCGTTAAAGAGCGATCATAACTATAATAGGTAATCAATTTCCTTTCATGAGTGTGAAATTCAAAATTCCTTGCATCACAATAAGATATCACGGAGATGGTACGAATCGTAAAACTTGAATGACAATTGACGAATACGATTGCTAATAGTGTCAAATTGATAGCCTAAATCTGAAACTTAGTTGCCGATTTTCTTATATTGAACGCTCAAAAATGAGATTTTGAATATCGTGATCGCATTTTTCAGACGAAATTAATTGTTCGAAATGTCAAATTGATTGTAGATAGTTTGAAAATGAACTGGAAAACCTATATAAACTTCGGAAGATGATGGTGTACTCACCTGCATTCCTGGCAAGAGAGATGAGTCTTTATTGACTTGATCCATCGCCCAGAGCATTGCTTCAGCTTGATCTATACCAGGATGATGGCTTAGCGTTGCACAGTCTGTTACCATGACGACAAAATATTGGGTAAATGATTTGGTAATGAATACGTTAAAAAAAAAAAAAAAAAAAAAAAAAAGCCAAATTCTATCGTCCGAAACAAAAGTGAAACGGAAAATCTTTGTGCCATTTGACATTCTTTGTATTTCATAACGAACATTTGACCCGAGGGTTGTTTCTATAGCATAATTTTGATAAGCCAAAATGCTTAAGGCGTTATGCAATTAAAACAATATATAGTAATTAAAACAGTTACTCTATAGAAACAAAGATGAAGGCCCCTCGAAATAATACAATACTATAATAGTTACGATAGTTATGATAGTTTAAATTATTCGAATATTATTTTTCATAATACTATTACCGGATTCGTGAACGGGAAAGATCCCAGCGAGGTTGAGGACATCATAGTGATCATAAACCACGGGACATGAGTCACTGCTACAAGACGACATCGGAGGTATGGTCGTCATTCCATTCTGAGATTTGAACTCGATCTCGTTTTCATTCACCATCAGCGTGCCCATCCCCATCCATTGGCCAACCTATAATACAACATAAAACGTTTTAGATAATGCACTTGGTTTAGGTCGTATCGACCAAGGGCCACCCGGTACTCTGTCAGTGAGATCTGTACAAAAGCGTAAAATATATATATAAACCCCTCAAAAAATGTCTTGCAATTCAACTTTGAGTCCTCGTATCTTTTTTGTTAATTGTCTATAATTCATTAATTTCATATACCATTGGAAAGTTCTTATTCCCTCTTTACACTGATACTTGTTTATTAGCGCCATTTGTAAAGGTTGTGCAATGCTCGTGAATGCACAGTATTACCCGAATACAAATCAAAGTCAGAAGTGGATAGTTGCCAAATGAAAATAGCTATTGTTGAAAGGCAGAGTTTCTATTGAGTATCATATAATGGGGTCATGCATTATTCTCAATGTTTTCACTTATTGTTTGGAAGAAGAAATGTGCCTTGCCAAGCTTTTTGCATTGGCAGTGCTTATTTTTCATGAGTAGTCGTTTGATAAAGCTAGGATGGCGCGCTTTATCAAATGTTGAGATACCGGTTTCAAGAACAGAGAACGATTGTGTGCTGAAATGGACAAAAAAAAAAGTTTGTTTTGCATACTGCTTGCTTTGTTTGTTGGAGATGGAGCTGAAAAGAGATTGAGTAGCGAATTTGTTATTGCTGGAAACTTGCAATAACCTGTATGTAACGCAATACCAAGTAATGCTCAATGTGAGCGTCGCTTGGTTTATTTAAACCACAAGTTTTTTTTACAAAACAAATTACAACAAATACTTACCTTAAATCTACCTGAAACATTATTTAGCATCAACCAAGGAGTATCCAACGATTGTATTAGGAGCGCGCTATCGACACAAACGCAAACAAACACAAAGAACACAAAACCTTTTATACAGTAAGCAACTCGATGTAAGCAATTAGCAGTAGTCATTTGGCACTTTTCGCTTTTCTGACTTTCATTCGGAGTTGTGCGAGTAACTGTGCATCTCCAAGCAGAACAAAACGCTCAAATCGGGTATCAATGTGACAAGGAATAAATCAACTTTCCAATGATATCAAATTTAACCATCATAAACAATCAAATAAAAAGATATGAGGGCTCAAAGTTGAATTGCAAGACATTTTTTGAGGGGTTTTTATATATATATATATATATATATAAATTTATATATATACATGTACATGTATTATGATCAACTAATTATTTTCTCTTGAAATATGCAGCCCCCACTATCTGGATCAAAAGAGTTTGCTCATAGGCTTCTGATATTCATTAACATCATTATCGAAAAACCCAACAGTAGCGATCCGCGGTCGTTCAGAATGCAAGTGAAAACAAAAACTTGTAATTAAAGATTTTAAACATTTTCGAAAAGCAAAATAGAATAGTCAAACATGTCTATGAAGACCAACGCAGAAAAGCGAACACTGTCTGTTGACAGGCGATCTTTATTTTTAAAAAAGGTAAATAAATTAAAAAAAATATGTTACATTATATTTCTTTCTAGCAAGAGATATTTGCGGTGACCGTTAAAGACAGGTGATTTTCTTAAAGAGGTGGCCATCGGAACTGGGTGGTGTTTCACTTAGTCGTTCTTAAGTTACGAAAAACTTTACGAAAAACTGGTGATCAGTTCTTGTGCTAAATGATTGAATATGTGATAAGTATGGCAACCAAGAACATGTTCCAGTCGTTCGTAAAGGAGAAATACCAACCAGATTTGACTGTACATGGTATTGACAATAAACAAATATCATACCTTCTTGACTGTCAGGGTGGCGCCCTCTATCTGTAGCTGTCTAATCTCGAAAGCCGGTACGACGAGATCGCCGTTCTCATCAAACGCAATCCTCCTGCCTGACACGCCGGTGAAGTCTGCGGTCTTCAGGTACATCTCCGTGAACTCTGCAGAGCCCATCGATTTCATGGCGTCACACACTCCAGTAGTAGAGGCGCCGCACTTGTCCGAGTGCGCTCTGCGTAGAGCGTCCACAAAGACGTGAGTAGCATCGATGGCCGAGGGGACGTAGGACGCGGGTTTGTCATCCATTATAGTGATGTTGTTCATCATCAGGTAGTTCTATTAGAATATGGACAAGAATAAGAATTAATCGATTTGGACAAGCGAAATATAGACCATTGAACGAATAAAGATAACTTAGCCTTTTACTTAAAATACAATGAACACCGTAAGTGATAGGACCCATCTAACTATCTGAAGTTGGATAATACTAGTATTTTAGTGCTTTGAGATCTCCACAAAAGAGATATTTGCGTTTTCCAGAGAGTCATTATTCCTATCATCAATATTATTACCATTATTACTGTGTTTATTACAATTATATGGAAATTCACCTGGACATCAGCATTATAAAACTCCCCTGGTGCGACACTAAAGAAGCCCTTGGCTGACATCATGTCTGAAGGTATGTTATAGTCACAGCCAACTATCTGGAGATCTAGAGCAGGGCCTCCTCGAGACTGAATGGCCGACATCACGCTGAACAGATCGGATGAGGATCCCCAGAACACAACAACTGCGATATGAGGAGAAACAGAAACAGAATGCAATTATTACAACAATTACTTTCTCGTTCATCGATCTAAAACTTGCTCATCGTCATCATCAACATCACCATCATAAGTTTGGTTGATTCAGTACATTTCCAAGAAACATGGGTAGTGACAATTGTTTCCTAGTGATGCTTTATCAGCTGTGGAACAAGCTACACAACATCCTGAAGACTGCCATTTTGTTGTGTATAATCATAGCTTCACCAATTTATACAATATAATGTAATATAGTTTTGTAAACCGCAATAACAACCATTTAATGGCCTCTCTTTAACATGAAATCACTTTTGATCTACTTTCTTTCTTTAAATAAATAATCAATCCATTGAGGCCCAAATCCAGAATGCGGGGGCCTTTAAAAAAAAATTGTTAACTGGACATAGATATGACTTTCAAAAAAAATTTAATAAGTTTAGGGACAAACCTTTTGCATCTTGGTTAGAGATGAGCTGGGATACGATGAGATCATAGTCGGCCCCAGTTGATGGAATCTTGATCGAAGAAGCTAGAGTACCATGACCTTTCGCTGCTGCCTTGTACGCTTCGGCACCATTCTCTCCATACGATCCTTCACTGTAGACCAGATGAACGTAGGACCAGCTAAAACTGTGGACAAACTCCACCATGGCCTAAATAGTTCGGATGAAAATCGAATTATGGTATCGGGTTTGAATTTGAAATATAACAGTATACAGTGCGCCCCCAACAAATGGATTCCCGGATTCGTATTAAAAAGTTCTTGAATTATACGACCTTGATATTCTTTCATTATTAATCGTATTCTGATCAGTAATACCAAATCTATTCATGTTGCTGGATCATATGCCATAGGAAATTGATTATAGACCTTATGAATATGATGTCATATTCTCATAGCGCCCTCCCTCAGAGGATATATAGGAATATACGTAAACCGAGTTGTCAGAGATGTGCCAGCTGCAGATCACAAACGCGAGCAAGGCAATGGCCTCGGCCTCTAAGATGGCGGCGAGATGACGTCAATGTGTAAGGTCTATAATGTTATTTGGTCACCTACCTGGGCTTGGACACTGTCAGATGGAACGGTCCGAAGGAAGAACTCATGTTCTGTCTTATCACTTAGCACAGGAGAGGTGGCACTGGCACTGATCGTTGGTACACCTACATTGGACAGTATCGGGGACACTGCAACAGCCTCGGCGCTGGTGTAAGGCCCGATCATACCTGAACAAATCAACTGAGTTTGTTATGAAATTGTGCATTGGAACGACGGGGTGGGGGGGGGGGCTATCGGCTGTCTTTAGCTGATGAGTTGGAAAGTAAGGTAATTCTTGCATTCCAAATAATTTGAAATTCCCAAACGTTTTTAAATGTTTTTATATAAATTAATTTTCAACAGGAGAAAAGAGGGGGAAATGATAATTGTCCTGTAACATAAAAGATACCATCAATCTTACGATTGATATCGATCTTAAGTTTATGGTAAACCGCGTACTAGGAGTTACAATTGATCGCATTCTTGACTGATCGTAAGAATGATCGTATCTGTTTTATGTTACAGGGCAAATGTCTGACCTGGTCTGAATGGAGATTCAAAGCAAGGATATATTCCACGGTTTGTCTTGTTGACTTGATCCACCCTGAGAGCTGTGTAATACGTCGCGTCATCTACTGCCCGCTCAGGAATACCACATGATTCATAACGCTCCAATCCTGCACAAAAGATATCTCATAATGTAGTTTTGTTTTGATTATCAGTGTTATTGATGTTTAAAAAAGAACTATTTCCAATATTGTTAAGTCAAGTGAGTGACGATATGTTCGGTATCTATAGTCTTTACCATGTTCATAATATTATAATTCGGCCAAGTTTTAAGCCAACTGTTTCACTCATCATTATTGTTTCACCATCACCTGATTTTCAACGACATCATGTATATAAGGCTCTTTAATCTTTTTTTTTTAACCAATCAATATTATATTTCAATCTCCAACAAAATGAAATACAAGTTTAGTGTCTATATGCGGCCTCTTTCTTGTTATCTTCCTCCTCCTCTTTTTCACCCCTTTGTAACCTCTATTTTCTTCTTCGTCACAATATACCAAAAATTGAAAAATTCTATCATAATTCTTATGATGATTTTCAAAATACTTCTTTTTGAGTATGCAGCTATGAATCATAACTCTTTTTTCGGGGGGGGGGGGTGGGGTAGGGGCATTTCTTTTTCTTCTTTTTTTCACGACGTGTGCATAGACATGATAGAATTATGCACAGCCCTATTGAACGCTGCAGTAGGCCTATGTTCCTGATATTACGATGTATTTAATATTTTCCCGGAAACAAATGGATTTACTCTGTTACAGAACAGGCTGCTCTGCATGAATATCCAAAATGAGTAAAAAAAAAAATTAAAGGGAGAAATATAATCTATAGAATTCCCTTATTTTAACACAATCACGAAGACTGTATTTCTGTCTCGTATAAATATACATTTAGTTTTTGCACACATGAAGACTGTATAGATATACATTTATTGATCGCATACCGATATGAATATTTGGTGCTTGCATCCCAGGAGGCAGAGCGATCAAAGCCACCTCTACAGCATCGTAGACCTCCTTGTTCTTCATCATTGTCGAGCACGTCATCCCGTCCGATGTACCGTACAAGCTCTGCATGACACCGATTATGACGTCAGCATCCGATGCCCAGTACTCGTCGACGACCCGCCCACGACACTGCTGCGCATGCGTAGCTGATGCCAAGATCAGAGCCACGACGGTGATAGGTATAATCTTTGTCTTCATGATCTGATGATTGACAGGTGGAAATAAAAGAGAAATGGCGTAACTAATGCACTGTAATATTTTTTTTAAAGGAATGCTTTTATTTCTTCAAAGAAAACAACATAAATCAATCAATAAATGTATATTGTACTCATGCTACAACATATTGTTCATAAGAATTCATAATATTATCTTTTTATCCATTTTATAATCTCATCAGTTCAAGCTATTCTACAATTTCAAGCCATATAGTTTTTCCTATCTTGTTACAAAATGAAATATACAATCTTTATTCTGGCTCTTTGAAATGCCATAACTCATAAAAATGTAATAATTCGTAGCCATCTCTCCCATCATTCCCATCACTGGTTTATCCCTTTAATTTCAAATGGGAAAATTACGAAAGAATTAGTATGTGCTTTGGAGATGAATAATTGGTTTTTAAGAAATTCTAGAAGAGTGGATGAAAATCTGACTGTGAAATTCTTAGGCTAGAAATGCACAGCTCAATTATCATGCTAAGTTGTTCATGTAGAGTTCCCTTTAAAAACAAGATAAGCATTTCAAGTCAAGTCATACCGGCTGTTTCCAACAGCGGTGACTAAAGTTATTATACGAACAAAGCAGAAATTTTCTACAAAAGATGCCGAAAAGAAACACTGAACAAAATAACGAATATATAAGGTTTCTTGTTCACGTCATGGAGTAAAAAATTGCCTAGCTTTAGAAATCCACTTAAAGCTATAGGCAACAACGAAACTGTAAAGTTTGTTTAGCCCAGCTTAACAACAGAAATCTTTCAAATGAGGTAATATAAGCCACTTATTTTAAGTCCCTTTCAGTCTGAAATTGACACCTTAGGGGGGAGGTAATGTATTATAGCGGATGGAAAAATAAGCAATTGACACGGAAACGTTCACGCTAAACAGCTTAAAACAAATGGTTCAATTTTAAGGATTAAAAATTGGGCTTCTTTTGGAGTTTGGGAAGATAAATACTTTTTAAGAAAAGCGACGAGCCCTGTGCTTATGCATGAGCCTACTGTGTTAATCAGCGAATGATTTGCTTCTCAAGTGAATTTGATGTCGCGAGCTCATAACAAGTGTGTGGCGAGCTACCTCTGCAACTGCTGCTCGGTCGTGAGCACAGTATACACACCACCACCATGCCCAACTATTCCAAGGAACGTGCGCAAAACTTTGGCCAATCACGTTCACTGCTTTTAAGAAATGACGTCATGTCAGTAGTACAAGGTTTTGATTGGTGTAATGATAAACCAATCACTGGAGAGTACTAGTTGAGCCCCTGGATATTCTCGCGTGGCTGATGCCTATAGCATGTACATGCATAGGGCCTACAGGTTTAGAATTTGTCGTCTTTGAGCATTTGCACTTCATCATAGTAAAATCAAGGACGTAGAAGGAATTGGTAAAATTAAGATCCTGAGTGTAGTTGTTAATAAAACAGTTCTGACGCACAAAATGCCTGTTTAATAATAATTAGCCGTGCTTATATAGCGCCTTATACCTCCTGATTAGAAGTCTCTAAGCGCTCTACAATTAATGCAGCATAATTACCCTGGCTTTAACAGTGCAGCTGTTAGGCGCGCTGCGTTTCAAGAAATAAATATTCCTACCAGGTACCCAATTATCTCACCTGGGTCGAGTGCAGCAAATTGGGGATAAATTTCTTGCCGAAGGAAATTAACGCCGGGAGTATAGGATTCGAACCCACGACCCTCTGATTGAAAGACGAGAGTCAGAACCACTACACCACGATGCTTCTATTGTCGCTATCTATTAAGGTGTAGTCACATTTATGATAGAAATCTACCTTAATTAAAACATTAAAACGATCTCATAACATAGGGCCTATAGCCTACATTGGCAAATAATTGTGTAACTTTGATAATGAATTAAGGAAATAAGATACCATGTCCTATTAAAATTTATTATAAATATCACACGCCATGAGGTTGTATAATGAGTCTTGCAACCCGGGAGGATAATTCCATATAAGGCGCCTATAAATGGCTGACTATAAGTATGGAGTCAAATCCAGTGATCGGGGTAATAATATACTGTAAAGCGCTTTGAGCCACTATGGGAAAAGCGCATTATAAATAATAGGTATTATTATTATTATTATTATTATTATTGCAATGTCATCTTTTTCTTTCATGTCATCCTGTTTTCTGTTAAAGTATAATATTTCAGTGGATGGTGCAGTACACGCTGAATGTTGAATCTTGGCAATAATATCTTTACAATGATATGATATGGGTCACTTCATTAATTTTCTTCCACAATTTACAAACGATTCCACGTATTCTAATCGCGTTTTTATTTTTGCAACCATTAACGCCTACTAAATCATATCATGTGACAAAGATATATGTCTATATTTCGTTAAAAAGATAATGACAAAAGGCTTTGGATAGCACATTTGTCCGATGTCAAACAAAACGAATCGGATTTGGCATACATAAGTGCTCAAGCATTTAATACGTTTCTTTCTATCTGCGCCATATACTTTATTTTGGTCCATTGTTAAATTATTACGAATTCAGTGGCAAACATCCAATAAAGGACAATGTACACGCAGGCTCGAACTGCCGTTACTTATGGTCCATAAATATAATACTCCTATATAGTGGTTTAAACAAGAATTACGGATTTGATAAGTCTATCACATCTCATGCATGGTATGACTGAAACTTTCAATAGAGAAGATATGCAATAATTATTTTCAAGACGACGAGCTTACTTTTCACACCTCAATAGTGGCGTAGGTAGATCACAGTAAATCAAAGAATGTTTGGAAAAAAAATATTCGTTATAATTCGTTTTTTTAATCACAGTAGTTTACATCACAATTGGCATAATTCTTTTAATATCTTCAAAGTATCTGCAAGCATCTGTAAATCTAAAATAAGGACATTTTTTCGTTTGTATCATTATTATTTACATCAAATAGTTTTATCAACAATTATTTTTCTTTAATTTGTGATGTTAATAAACATAACAGAGCGTTTTTAGGAATGAACTTAATAAATAATCCATTACTAGTGTAAGGCCTATTGCATGTTCTAGATATAGAATAGTCAAAAGTTTTTAAAAACTTACAATCTTTCTCGGAGGACGACAGGAAACTGAAAGAAGACAAATTTCTCTCGATGGGAAATGATCAAGAATTTAAGTCGTCAAAAATTTTGTCAGATGGTTTAATGATGTCGTCAGGGGTAAATCCGCAATGGAAAACTGGCGAGGGACCAAGCCGTATCGGTCCCACCAAAGATCCGTGTAGCAAGGACCTAACCTTCCCGAACGAACTAATTCGTCTCCTCCGAATATCGCCGAAGGAAGAAAAATGTAAGCCTTCTTCAAAAAGTCTGAAAACAATCTGAAGATTTAGACTCAACACCCCAAGTTTTAGAGTGGAAAGGCGTGGTTCATAATTTCGACATCACTAGTTTGTTTTTCTTTCTTTTAGTCATATTTAAAAGAACCTTGGGCCGAGATGAGTAGTGTCGGTAAAATTACACTGCTGCGCATATATTTGTGAGTATGCGCAGTAGACAAACTCCTAAAATATTCATAGCATTCTTTTGATGACTGACCACTCAATCATAAAACCTGTGGTTATATTCACTTCAGGTCCGCACTTTATCAACAAATATAATGAAATGATTTTTTTTTTTTTTTTTTTTTTTTTTTTTTTTTTTTTTTTTTTTTTTTTTTTTTTAAACCTATAAATAATAGTTTGGTTATTATATGGTCGCGCGCATACCGATCTTTAAAAAAAAAATTAAAAGATGGGGGGCTAATTTTTCAAGATAAAAACTTAGAATAAGATATAGTGGAATTATCATGACAGGTCATTTTGGCTCTGATTTTATTTTACTCATGATGTAACCTTTCAAAATGTCAAATAATGTGCAGTCCTGAAGTTGTATCCCCAATTTTAATAATTACCCCTGATATTTACAAACAATGTTTTCTAGATTCGATTAAGGCCTGCTCTGTTGCTGGTTTTGTTCTTAAGAGGAATGGGGTGCACATTATCATTAATATGTTTTGAACATGGTGAGACCAAACTTGCACATTATTGATTAATGAGACATGTGGCAGTTTTCACTAAGTGATTGACATAAAAGTACACTCTATTAATTTGAACGAATGTGACGAAGTTCCGAAAGCATTAAAAAATTCAAGTCAATATAAATACATCCCCAATTATATTTATATTTTAAAAATAATGATGAACTATCTGTTGTCATTGTTGCAGTTCTTTTAAAATATCATCTTTAGCATTTGTGATAAACAGTCCTTACACACAAAAAATAAGAACATGTAGTTTCCATGAGTAAACCCGTTGCTACTCTTGGAGGCGAGTGCTTTTATCGTATATCACGTATTTTACTTCAGAATCTATGTTTCTGTTAAAAGTACACACCGCTCTTCCAGAAATGTAAAGTTACTAAGGACGGATACTCAAGAAAAAAAAAAAATTGAGTATATATACTCAATAAATTTTTTCTTGTGTATCCCTTAGTACTTACATGTTCAATTACGTAAAACAAATGTGCAAGTGAGTTTCTCTTCAACTTGGTACGCGCTTGGTGAAATGATCGGGTGAAAACACTAACATCGAGTAGTGAGAATTGCTGAAAATCCCTATATAGCCTGTAATTCAAATGATGATAAACTACGACACGTCTTCGTACGTCTCAGTCTCGTGAAACGTCTTTGAGAGTAATTTTACTGGCTATGCGGTACTTTTACATGTGCGCCCGTACGCTACTCGATCACGAGTAGACATCGAGACGCACACTAGGTATGTTCTACGGTACGCGTATACGTCGTACATTGATAGCGGGAACCATAGCATTAAACACTCTGTTTATGTGAGCGGTACGGGGAGCGAGAGGCCTGCATGCTCTTAATATTGTCCTTGGTGAGTCCTGTTCCTTTTTTGTTTTGTTTGTTTGCCTGTTTTTATAATGATATTTGGAATGTTCCGATGATATACATCGTCTCATAACACTAACAACTAGATTAACATGCATGGATTTCCCATTACTTTTGTCAGTCATGTACACAGTTTGGCGCTAGTGTAGTTAAGCATCCAGCCGCGAGGCCTGTGCTACGTGAAGGGATAGGGTTGACAGCGACCCCACAAGGTACACTAGGGTTAGGGTAGGGTGGTGGGGTAGGGTGGTGTGTAGTGGATACCAAACTACACTAGCGCCCACATTTTGAGTAATTTGAGCATTGATCAATGCAATGTATTGGTTTGTGTGAATTGATGCACTGAAGTGAGTAATGCAGTGTATATCATCGGAACATTCCAAATATCATTATAAAAACGGCAAACAAACAAACAAAAAGGAATAGGACTCACCTAGTGAGTAACGCTTTACATACTCAGAGAGTCAGTAAGTAAAGGTTGCACAATACTCATCACACGACGCAAGTTGATGAGTTTTAAACCTTTACTTACTAACTCTCTGAGTATGTAAAGCGTTACTCACTAGATTAGTTGTGGCAATGTACTCTTATATTGTTACTCAATAAAATGAGTTAATTAAATAAACTCATTTGGGTGTGTCACTATATTGTCAAATTTAAAATACTCGATTAGGTGCGTTTTCAGAGTATTATGTGTGAAAGCACTCATGGATGTGTGTCACTATATTGTCAAAATACTTGGATATTTGAGTGTGATCTACATAATATCAAGTTCTATTTTGTGGTATGGATACGAAAGTTGGTCGAGCGAAAAATTTACAGCCAAATATAGTTGCATTCTCTTAAAAACTGACGCGGATAGACCATGCAGTTTGAATCTCAATCACATCTTCAGATGTGACGGTCCCCAGACGTAAGACGGGGGACGGGTGGGGGTATATGTTAATTTGGGAGGGGGCCTTCGGTTAAAGAGGTTCATGATGTATCAACCATAGGGTAGGGTTGGGGTCATCGGCCCGCTCGTCGATTTTTAATTCGCTTTTTTTTTCCTCTCTTTCCTTTTTTTCCCCCTTTTTCTTTCTTTTTTTTTTTTTTTTTTTTTTTGTTTGCTAGGGGGGGGATCGCGCCTGTACATATCTGTCAAAACCCAACAACTTACCAACCAAATCATCCATTTCAGTTAGATGAGATCAATAAGTGGTCCGAGATATTGCCCCGGGTCCACAATTACCCCCATCCTTATTGTCTTGGTTGTGTACAGTGATTCCCCTTCATACAGTTCATAATTGACTTTGAAAGATTAAGAGTTTTCAAAACCAGGGCAGAGCGATATATATAACAATCTTTGTCTACTGGCGACAGGAAAACGCTGTCCTTTTCTTTGAAGAAAATTGGAAAAAAAATGTGAAAGTTATGCAACTATTTACAACAAGAAAAAATGCTCTATCATCGCTCACTTTAGCTGATGAGACGTTTAGATGTAATCAAGAAGTCTGGAAACACCTCGCTGGAAACAATGAACATGCGGTGACTTCAAAGCCATTTGTATTTGTTGCCCCTCTATCATGTCTATGTAAACAATTTACCCAAATTATTGTCCTATAGTTTAAGACAAGTTACTTATATTACAGAGCGTGTCTTTCCTTGAAATGTATTTGTCTAATTTTCGAAGCTAATTACCTCGGGGTAATCGTTTAAAATAGTCAATTCTTTCAATAGAAACACCGCCTAAGATTTTCTCCAGGCGTTTTCAGAGACGAATATTTTTTCATTTATTTAGAGTAAATCCATAAATTTACATCAGTTCTTTTTTGTAGAGTTAAGAGAGGATACGGGTCGCCTCGCGTAACTTTTGTTTTGGGAAATTGAATTGATGAAATGGGACAACTTCTTGTTATGTAGGCATACTAGTGTTTGATGAACTAATTTAGTTTCAGGTGACCTAATTTCGTACTAAAATTCATTACTGTAATATATGTACAGGAAGGGTAAACGGTATATTTCATATCTGTCTTTATTCTTTTTTCTTTTTTTACATTTATTTGTTTATTTATTTATTTATTTAGAGGGAATAGCATCCGGCCGAACAGATTTATAAAACTCTCTATTTTTTTCTTCATCTAATTCCATTTTTTTTTTTTTTTTTTTTAATCAAAAGCTACATGGCTCAGGGGTAAAGCACTTCTTTGGTAGTTTTGAGGTCCGAAACGGATGTTCAAATCTAAGTCGATGCATTAATAATGTATTTTGGTAGGGCTTTGCATGTAGACACATAAGCCCATATTCTGCTATGAAGATGGAGTTTGTATGCGTCGCAAGTTCGTGCAAAGCTATTGTGCGATCATTTTGTCTGATGCGGATCGCACAATAGCTTTGCACGAACTTGCGACGCATATGCCTACAAACAGAATATGGGCCATAGAGGTATTGAGGTCCAGTGGATAGGTAGCCGGGATACTGATCAAAAACGTTTGCGAGTCGAGTCCCAGTCACTAATTCCGTCGTTTGCCAGGACATCAAGCTACAATGATTTTTTTTTCTCTCTCTCTTGTTTGTTTGTTTGTTTTTGCAAACATCATTTCTAGTACACCTCCTTACCATATAATAATTGACAGATTGTCAGAAGGAACTAAAATATTAAGTTTTGATAAACAATCAATTTTATTGAGGCACTTACTCTCTTTTTTCAGTGGTGGGTCTGAAAATAGGGGGTGGGGGCGCGCCAGGCATGATATGGGGAGTCTTCGAAATTTTCCGATATGAGACGAGCTGTTTGGCTATAACACACATTTTCCATAGACCTCAGCCAGAATAAATTCGGGCTCAGTCCTCAATATTGTTTAACATGTACAGTAAATAAGTACTTTTAAGATTATAGGGGGTGCGAATCCCATGCGCCCCCTCCTGGACCCGCGACTGGTTTTATTCAATCTCCTGACACCTATCGACTCATTTTAGGGATGGCCTAGCAAACTGCAAGGGCAAAGACCTTATTTTAAGTGTGAATCCGTACCACCCTTCGTTTATAGAAAACCTTTTTCTCTTTCTCTCAAACCCTTTAAGGCAAATACCTCATCCCTTTGTTTCCCTGTAATTCTTCCCATCCGTCATTCGGCAATCAGCAAAAGGATTGAAGCTCATTTGTCATAAGTGATTCCCTAAAATTATCTTTTCTATTATCACCAAACGCAAACTTACGCAAAGGGGGTAATTATCTCTTGATTTATGACATTGAAGAAACTAGGACGCTGGTTACCCTATGAAGATGAAGTCAAGAAGTGAATAAGTACCAGCTTGTTAATCCATATGTTGACACAGGCTCAAATGCGATTGATTTCATACCAGGTATATTCTCCAACAAGAATAACCGACTTAACAAGTTAAAAAAACACAACCTTTGTTATTGGATTATTCAAAAGTTTAAGTATCCGGGCGGGCAGATCGCCAAACTATCTCCGAAGCGGACCCATCATGACCAAAGTTTGACGGCAGAATTTCGTGGTTTTGACCGAGCATTGTTTCCAGATAGTAAATTATGAGCTGCACTTGAATGAAAAGATATTTTTACTATAATTTTTAAAAAGCGTTTTTTTTTTTTCTTTTCTTTTCTTAATTTTATTATTATTATTATTATTGGGGTATGTGAGATATTTCATTCGACGCTCTCTTCCGCAAGAATTTGAACCTTATCCTACTTTATTGGAGGTTGACATGGTACTTAGGTTTCCCTAACTGCTGATGATCCAACATGAATATTTATAAAGGGGTAAATATAATGGCAATAGTAATAAACAATTTAATGATAAACCTTGCTATTCATCCTTATATGAATAATGCAGACTGAAATAAGTGTGTTCAACCGCCCTAGATATACTTGGAATCATTTTTGCATTACCATTTTTTTATACTCTAAGCTACGTTCTCAAAGCTTCCTAATGTATATAAGAGACAGGGAGTTTTAAGGGAGCATTGTATAGTATAACAAAATACTTAACAAATTGTAGGTAAAATAAGATTAAAATTAATAAACAAGACAGCTTCCTGCAAGAAACCAATGTTTTGTTTTTAACAATTATTGGGTACACGCTGCCCGTTTGCTGTAGAATTACTCTCCTATCTCACAGTTCTCACATTTCTCATGCGCCATGTGACTGGGTGAAGACTAAACAATTCTGAGAATTTATTACTTATGTGCACGCACAAAGACACACACCCACACCACACACACCCACATACACCCTCACACATACATGCACACGCACATACCCTATCTCATCCACACTAGCACACACACATGCACATACACACCCACACCCTCATCAAAAACACCCACACACATACACACACACACCCTCATAACACTCACAAACAGTTGTTTGGGAAGGACTAGGCCTACGTCCCAAACATTCAGTGATGGTCTTGGTAAACAAAACATCAGAGGGAAGTATCATTGTGAATTATTTACTGTGTGTGTGGGTGCGTGTGTGTGAGGGATGATATGTGTGGGTGGGGGTGTGTGAGTGGTGACAGGGTGTGTATGTGTGTACACGTATTCTTTCAACATTTGTCTTTAATCTTCATCCATCTATTTGGCACAATTGAGATTCTGCTATCTTCTGAAGATTGTCTGTTACTGAGATCCAAATGAAAAGGGTACCAACAAATGCTGGGAGGATCACTATACCAAGACATATCATGAAATTCATGATTAAATGTTCATGCTTTAAACAATGCAAAAATGATGGGACATTTTATTTTGGGACTCACTGTGTATGGGTGATTATTTTAGGGGGGATTGTTCAGTGTGTACGGTGTAGGTGTCCTAGAAGCTAAACTATATCTCTCGACTAAATACGTTAAATTAATGCGTGTTATCATATTTTAACGACCAAGCCCTGTTTCTCAAAACTGCCATAAGTTTAAGTTCTTGGACAACCCATTAAGGCACATGCTGTAGAATAACCAAGTGTTTCAATGTTTATGTCCACGAACTTGGACTTATGACGGTTTCGAAAAAACGGACCCCTGATCACTCTGAAAAGCGTCCATACAAGAGAGAAAACTAGTCACGAGAGTAGCATGTATATGTATGCATGGAGACAAAGTGGCTTATTATAAATATTTTATTCAAACCACAACTTTTGAAATAAAGATCGATAGTTGGATTAGGGCCAATAATAACAAGTGGATTAGTAAATTACGCGATGCGCAATATATGTCCCCGCCGATAATGTAAAATTCCCATTATATCACGAGTTAGGTGCTATCACATAAGGCAAACGGGAATTCGAAAATCGGGTAAAAAAAGTGGCGAAGAATAGCATTTTGTACGCATATCGTACATTATAGGCCAAAGTCAAGGTCAAAGGTCAAAGGGGTCAAAAGTCAAAATTCTGTGAAGAAGTTTTGTAGTCCTCACCTAGTGCTATCACATAAAGCAAGCGGAATCGAAATCGCGATGAAAAATGGTGAAGGAGTAGCATTTTGTAGCGCAAGATGTACAATATAAGTAAAAGTTAAGGTCAAAGGTCAAAGGGGTCAAAAGTCAAAATTCCGCAAGAAGTTTTGTAGTCCTCACCTAGTGCTATCACAATAATGCAAACGGAATCGAAATCGGATGAAAAATGGCGAAGGAGTAGCATTTTTAGCAATTTACAATATAGGTCAAAAATGTCAAGGTCAAGGTCAAAGGGGTCAAAAGTCAAAATTCTGTGAAGAAGTTTTGTAGTCCTCACCTATGGTGCTATCAACATAAAGCAAGCGGAAATCGAAATCGGATGAAATGGTGAAGATGACGTAGCACATTTTTGGTAGCAATGTAATTCTATATGCCTAAAGTCTAAGCAAGTCAAAGCGGGTCAAAAGTCAAAATTCGCCGAAGAAGTTTTGTAGTCCTCCCTAGTGCTAATCACAGTAATGCAAACGAATCGACAATATGACAAAAATGGCGAAGGAGTAGCCATTTTTAGCCAATTAACAATATAGGTAAATAATACAAGGTCATCAAAGGTCAAAGGCGTCAAAATCAAAAATTCCGCGAAAGAATTTTGTAGTTCTCACCTAGTGCTATCACATAATGCAACGGAAATCGAAGATCGGATGAAAAATATGACGAAGAGTAGTAGCATTTTTAGCCAATTAACAATATAGGTCCAAAAATTCAAGTCAAAGGAATCAAAGGGGTCAAAAGTCAAAATTCCGCTGAAGAAGTTTTGTACGTCCTTTCACCTAGTGCTATCAACATCAAAGCAAACAGAATCGAAAATCGGAGAAAAATGGAGAAGGAGCTAGCATTTTGTAGCCAAATTAACATTTGAAGGAGCGGTGAGGGTGATAAGAAAATTTCAGCTACATCAAAGGGGTCAAAGGTACTAAGTCAAATTTCTGTGAAGAAAAGTTATTGTAGCTATCCAACTTAGTGCCTATCACAGAATTAAAGCAAATGGAATCGGAAATCGGTACTGTAATGAATGTGCGAACAAGGAGTAGCAAATTGAAGCATGTCTTGAGTCACATGACGAGACGTCACGGACGGAACGGACGAGACGGATGACGAGCCGAATGACGGAACGAATCGGACGGGACACATCACACATACGGCGTACGGAGCCGTTCCATAGTCCCCTAGCCTTTCGAACTTGTTCGCGCGGGACAAAAATCACTATGTATATTCTTTTTACGACAGCAAAGATTAATATAAGGTTTATATCCATCCATGCGACGCTACAATATATATGCAGTTTTGTTGATTCGCTTGCGTTTTTAAATTTTATTAAGACCTGACAGATAAACAACGGCGACTCTGATCGTCGTTTTGTAATATATAGAGACAATCGGGCATTTATAGTGCATACAGATGGAACATGAATTTATTCGCATCTCTAACTTATCTCTAATTGAATAACTTCTCTGGTATATTCAATTGTATCAGAAAATATCTCATACTACTACGTCGTCAGCATTTTGGGAACGATGGTAACGTATTTTTTTTTTTAATCATCATTAAATCATTGACTTTTCTTTGTTTGTGTTTGTTTTGCTTTTGTTACGTTGTATTTTGTTTTCTCACCATAATCACATAAGTGAGGGGGAGAGAAGAGAAGATGGGGAGAGACGGACGAAGAGAGGAGCACATATATAGAAGCAGCAGTTTCTGAAGTTATTTTATGTCGAATCAGAAATCGTAAAATATAGGGTCAATAGAGGGGACTGTAAAGGATTGCCCCGCCCACTGAGCAGAAGATGATCGGATGGTCGCGACAACGTAGGAAATGGGTTGTCGACTACTAAGGCGCAGATTCAAATCGCCGTTATTTCGACAAATATGCCCACTTTTCTACACAAATGCAAAAAAACACAGACGTGATTGCCAATTGTAATATTGTAGCAATAGTATTTTTAATCCATTATTCTATTCTTTATTTGTATGCATTTGTCATTAATTTATCTTATCTTTATTAAGATTATAATTGTTAATCTATTATTTATTTAATTATTATATTTTACCGTCTATTTATTACATCAATTTTTGATTTATCTTATTGTTATTGTATTTCAAGATTTATCTTTTTTTATCTTTATTGTTATTTCATTATTATTTTATGTTATATATTGTTACTTTTTTTTAGAGGGGGGGCGGGGTGCACTCTGAGCTTCTATGCAAGTTTTGTTACTCTTGGCCCAGATAAAGTTCACAGATAGAGTCAGGTAGTACAAATCGCTGGTTTAGGGTTCGATATTATTATCGATCTGTTTGTCCGCAGGTTGTCGCAACAATGATAGCCTTCTGTGGGACAGGCCCTTTCCAGAGATGGATGCCATTTAATATCGCAATATCTGATTGATTATTCAATTGAATAGTTGGGCAGGTTGTATCATCAAGATTTATATGAAACTTGAGTAGTTGATATTGGCATTTTGCCACTTTTAAGTGATGGGGTTGGCACTGCTAACGATGTTCTTTTGTCATTTTCTTTGTAAAGAGGGACAGTGAGGCGTCCTCAAAAAGCAAACGTCCAATTTATCATCATCCTTTCAATGTTCTTTTGATCTGGTTATCATTCATAATTGCATACTTTGCTATTATATCACATCATGTTGTTATCGTTGGTTAAGTACATAAGCAATAAATAATTCAGATTCAATGCTAGTAGCGGGATCGATTTGTCAAATTAGATTGGAGTGGTGGATAAAACGGTAAAGGGTCACGCATGCAGCCGTTTAATTGTATGATTATTGTAAATGGTTAGTTATGGCAAATGTATTTATATTTCAGTGGCAATATTTATTAATAACATTAATAAAAAAAAAAAAAAAAAAAAACGAAATATTATATCATGATATCAGATCAAATCTAATCTCTACAAAATTGAAATACACATGTAATAACTAACTCGATCTAAATAGCAATGATCAACATGACATGATGTAGGCCTACTGTTGATAATCTTTTATTTTCATTTTGTTCAAATGTTTTCCAAATAACCACATTTAGAATTCTTTTCACCTTTTTCACGATAAAAAGGACATTTATCGATGCAGAACTGTGAAAATTTGAATATAGGTCGGGTTACAGGTATAAGAACCTTATATGTTAATGTATTTCTCTTTTATAATTGAATTATTCTAACAAGATAAATGTGCCTCTTAGCGATCATGATTAATGGCATAAGAACCGAATAAAATAATCAAATAAACTAGGTCTGGTTCATATAATTTTTTTTTTCAATGATTTATGTTCATGATGTAGGTTGACATTTTTTTTGCCGCATTTTTTTTTTTTTTTTTTCCTTAAAAAAAAAAAAAATTAAATAAGGTTTTAATTTGATAGCGTGATAATTCCACCAAAGAACAACAACAACATCAAATACAGCAGCAAAACATCAACAATAGAGGGATGGAAACTTTGCAGGATTCATTATGGATCAGTATCTCCTTCGATCATTTGATGAAGCTGATGATGATGAGGATGATGATGATGATGATGATGATAATGATGATAATGATTGTTGTGATGACGACTATGATGATGATGATGATGCTGCGAATGATGATGCTGCGAATGATGATGAGGATGATGATGATGAGGATGATTATGATGATGAGGATGAGGACGATGATGATGATGATGAAGATTATGATGGTTATTGTGATGATGGTTGTGGTGGTGGTGGTCGTGGTGGTGGTGTAGGTGATGATCATGATGATGATGACGATGATAAAGGTGATGATTTCAGTAATGATGATGATGATGATGATGATTATGATTGTGGCTATACTTATATAAATAGTAATGATAGTGATCTTTGTTGATGATGATAATGATAAGAATATTAATAATTATGAGGAGGTGGAGGATACTGGTGGTTATAATAAAAAAGGTGATTGTGAAGGTGATACTAATAAAGAAATATACATGAGAAGTCAATGATCCTTAGTGATGAGGCGGGGGAAGAGGAGGAAAGTCGAGGAAATGTGAAGATAGCATAGATTTGAAATTTGTTATTTCATACAAATACAAAGCAAGTAAACAGAAAACTAATATTCATGTGAATGAGTTTGATTTAATACATAGAACATTACTTAGAGACATGTATATATAGAGAAAAGTGACATTGAAGGCTTACTTAAACTTTATAGCTATCATAAAATCAACCACCGTTAATCCTTTCAAACATACTTGTATGGAGATACCATCATAGCTATTAAACAGCACAATAATCATGAATCTCCTTATTTTGATTTTGCACGGTTAATATAAAATATATTATTAACTTTATGTATCCTAATACATTACAATCTTCACACCTTAAGGAAGAAAAAGATTACATTATAATCGCCCAAATAAAAAATATTCATAGGGTTAAAGAAAATATAGTTTGCAATCCATTGAAATATGAGAAATATGCATTCAATTGGGAATGATTCATTTTGACTGAATGCAAACATTCTTCTTGTTCAATATGACCTTCACAGACTTCTGAGAGTGAAATTCTAAATAAAACAAATATTGTGATCGTGTCTTTTTTTTTTTTTTTTACAACATACCAATAGCTTCAGCTATCTACTAAAAAAAAATGTGCGTACTATTGCATTTTCCATTACTTTCTTGAAAAATTATTCTAAATCTCAATGCAAACCATATTAATATTCTGGAAACGAGCAAAACCTTTTCTGAATTGAATTACAATACTGCCCAGAAGTGACTTATCCTTTTGAGACAAAATAACGCCAAATACTGAAGAGAAACAACAACACATCGAAGTCTATAGCAATTGTGATTCAATATCCTTATGAAGTGTCCAACAGCACATTTTGCAAGAAACTTGAACACAATGTTGACCAAAAAATGCTAAGATATAAAGAAGATAGAAGATTAACAGAAAAAAAGAAGAGAAATTTTATTAGAAAATGAAACGGAAACAATGAAACAAGGACAAAGAATGCGAACAAGAATTGAAATCCAGGCCTATACACAAAGAAGGGCAATGAAAACATGAAGAAGCTCATAGAGTTCATTAAACAACTTTTCAAAAACAATATAACAAATTCAAATTATTGTGATAAATCTCTGAAATCTTTCTATATAAAATGAATATCATAACATATTCTACATGATTTTTTTTATTTTCATATAAAACAAATGATTGAAAAAAGACTATGCATACAAATAAAAAATCTTAGTGTACACTATAATACAAGATGACATTTTTAACAAAAGTCACTTTTAATATGCATAAATATAAACCTGACACAAATTAAAATGCTGAAGCTGGTATTATATTTATAATCTATAAAAATCATTAATATAAATAATTGAATACAACCATCTTTGGGCAAGATAGGCCCCTTTCTTTTCGGCCAATTCCCAACTATTCCTTAAAAACATCAATGAGAATTGGATAATTCATAAACCCACGCCATAACAAGTTTTATACATAACTTGTATGTTCGTACAGTATGATAAAAAAAAGAGAGAGAGAGAGAGAAAACACGTCACTGCATAGACATGTAGCAAACACTTTATAAACTCATAGAAAATTTATCATTTTAATGGTACAGACCTCTTTTAATGGGGGAAAAAAAACACTATCAAGGGGGAAAAGGCGACCTTTCCAGACCGTCAATTTTTCTACTACACATGTGGTGCCAAAACAGGTTTGTATTGTAGCAAAAGAGTGTAAAATACTTTGTATACACACAATAAAAATTGATTACTTGACCTTTCATAATATGACCTCCCCACACAAATGCAAATTTAAAACATTACGCAAGCTTCAAATAATGCATATAATGTCTAAAGTTAAATAGATATTGTACATGTACTGTATGAGGCCTGATTGTAAAACATACATGTACTGTTCCTAACCATGAGTGAAACAACTCTCTCAGTTAAAATTAAGCTGATTTTGACAAAAATGTAGACAATTGAGAAAAGATACATGTATTTGCCAAGTTTCAATAATACAAATGTAATCCTATGTTTCTCTCATTTTTCTGCTCACATTATCATCAAATTTTATTTTAGAGTGAAGTTCCCATTTACAAGCATGATGATGGGGACTACTCCTTCGTATAACAAGTACTGATATAACAAGCATTCAGTTCTTCCTGTCCCAACTTTAAACATGCGCACATGGGTCTATGTTCAGTATAACAAGACAATTGGCTTGATCTAAAGCACCTCAATGTAACAGAACTAGACTGTATACACCTTCTTCCAATTCACATGTTTCACAACATATACGCGAAAGTTGCGCCCTTTGAGATATCACTCCCCTGCAATAATCCTGAGAGATTCATCACTGGCATTCATCGTTGTGTTTCTCTTTCAAAGTAATTACAAACCTAGATTAAACACTAAAGTTTGCCTGGGATCACTGTTGTAGTTCTATTCATCCCTGCACTTGGGATTCATCGCTCAGTTAAATATTGTTTTATTTTTCAATTCTCACTTGTCCTGTGTGCTGTAGACGAATTCAGGTAGCGTTTCATGGAAGTGAACCCTCTACATGTATGTGCCCGCCATATAGCTGGGGAGCTTCCAATGTACTACGCATGCGCTATGTGCATGTATGTCTGCGCGTTTGTACATTTTCCTTTGTTACGCACACATGCGCACACAAGGAGCATGCGTAGTTCATTGGAAGCCCCCCAGCAATGGCTGCCACCATGACAAAACATCACCAGAACCGAATTCGTCTATAGCCTATAGGGAAAAGTACGCTGTCGACCCACAAGGAAATTTAGGCATCTCATGGTACTGCACGTTGGTGGCGTACATGTATGTATTATGAAACGCCCAAACTATCATCTTGTGGATATTGTCTGCTAAAAGTCAGAAGCATTAAAAATCCTTTTTAGCTCTCATCAAAACAATATGTTATTAAAGATATCATTTACTCATGAAAGGCACCAGAGCAATTAAAAAGAATACATCTTATTGTTCAACAATATATACAAACACAGAGCTCCTTCTGCAAAATATCAAATACAAATTTTGAGGGAGAAAAATTGAATTTAGTGATAACTTTATATAATACATGTATGTACATGTACATATTACATAATAATTCATAATGTATACATACTGTTCATTTACATAACACTTTGTATTAAATAAGTTCTCCGCTCCTTAAATACATTTTCATAGCTTAGTTAAATGTCACATTATAATACAAGGATGATTATTCTCATGATGCTTTCAACTGTTAACAATATATAGTTCATATAGAAAAAAACATGTTCACATACACTAAGTACTTCTACTCAACAAAAAAATGCATTAAATCCGAAGGAACTGACATGGTTTAATTGTACTCACAATTAAAACTAGATGTATTGACATCATAAAAAAGCTTGCATAACAAGTGATAAAATGCTTCCAAATTCTATGTTAAACAGCAATAAACAGGCAAATGATCAACAATTTCAGTGAGATGTGTACATGTAGGTCAGTGTTACACCCAAAATAAAACAAAAAACATATCTAGGACTCCATTATTCCTTTTTCTTTTTTTTTTAATAAATACAAACAACAATGAAAAGGGTATTGACCAACAAGAAAAGGAATTATGAACATTTCAATGGTATTGAAATCAATCTGTTGTTATATGTATGTATTCTTTTAGTTATTATATTTTGTTCTCATTATGTCATATATAGCCTACGTTTCACTAGAAAGGACCCCATTGTAAATAAGCCTTTTCGGCTTTCATGGGCTATCCTTGTCGGTGTTTCTTTCTATTCTATCATAAATGTACACTCGACGAATAAAATCAAATCAAGAATGATCAAAACATACCTTCACAGTTATCAAGGCTCAAGATTTTGTTGCAGAAATTCAATTTGAGCAATATCAATGCATTTGGCACTTCACTTTGCCACGTTTTCAGACATAACATCACCATGGGAAGTACAGTAAGGTGACAATATAAAGAGCAATAAATTAACTTTCTAATGTGATAAAATCAAGAATGAAAAAGCACCACAAAAGTTACCAGAACTCAGAATTGTGTTCATTTTCCCCCTTTCTATTATGAGGGGTTTAGGATTGTACATGTATATGTTAGAGTACATGTACATTTACATGTATGCACCTTGATTTTTATGTCATCCATTTGAGGACAAATGTACAATGTACATCCTCAAATAAATTATTTCCATTTAAAAAATATAAATGGATTGCCACTATTTGCCCCAACATATTATCTAGATGCTTCACAATGAACAGGAGTTAGTCCTCGAGTAGCCTATAAATATCAATAGAATTTAATTGCTGGACTCAATTTGTACAAGGTTGTGGTTAGCATAAAGCACCATCTCATTTTGATCTGCAAATCTAGCTCACTCACTTTGCATTAAATAAACGTTTTTTTATATGTACGTGTAGCCAGTATTACTGGAAATTATTACAAAATCTGTTTGAAGACTGTATAAAGACTTAGCCAGACTGTAGCGCTATACGTACAAGTCAATATTATCAATTATCATGACGGGATTGATTATATGTATGGGAAAATAGATTGGTTTTTATAAACACAAAACAAAAAGAAAGTTCCCCCTATTGCAGATATCAATCACTTTTGAACTAGGAGGAATTTTAAAAATCTAATTATATGTCCATGTAAGGAATTTAATTAGCTACCATGGGAGCGAATTTTAGGAAAAATCATGAAGTCATGCGTCAGTGATTAATGGTTGAATGTAAAAATATCATTTTTTGAAGTTCGCAAGCCTAAAATCACAACTTTGATTCAATGATATCGATTTTCAGATTTTAAACAATTTACACGTCAGAATGTATGCAAAACGTGCTTCCTAACATATGGAAACAAAATTTGCGTCAAATTTCACGGTTGAGTGAGCATGCAGCAATAATTGCCCAAACTGCGATTTTTACTTCTTTGCCATGGTATAATCGATAAAATGTGAGGGAATTCCTGTTGTGGAAGTGTATGCAAACAATGTCCATTCATTCACGGTTGAATGAACCCATCAATCAACCAAAAAATAGGCAATTTTAGAATTGCGAAGAGTCATTGTAGTAATTTTATGCACTAGAAAGCATCTCAATAACATTTATTGGCTTTTATATATATTCTTTGGGCACGTGTCAATGATCATACGGCATTTATTTACAAATTCACGCTTCAGTGAGCACCTGAGACTGGAAAAGCCCTTTTTCCACGTATGGACTAAAATTCAAATTCTTACTTTTACTGAATATAACTATTCTTTTTGGGGAGTACTTTTGATTTTATTTTCACAAAAATCCAGCTGTTTCACGCCTCAGTGGGCACAAGATACAAGAAAATCATGCAAATAAGAAGAAAGTTTCGGGCTTCGTCATGGTTCAGTGACTTTTCGAATCCGTAATTTGAATCAAGATCATGTTAGTTGGAGATCAGTTGAAGCTGTGTGCCAAGTTTCGTGACATACATGTAACTCACGGTAGAATTAACAATAATCACCAATGAAATTGGCCGAATTTCACATTTATCAGGTATTGATTTCCTCTTCCATTGACTTTACATGTATTTACCGAGGTTTAACAAAAGTTTAATAAAAGTGAAATTTAGCAAATTTTAATTGTCAGTTTTTGTCCATTTGACTGTGAATTATTTTATGAAACTTTGCACATAGCTTCAACTGGTCTCTATAAACTAACATGATCTTTACTCAAATTACGTATTCGAAAAGTCACTGAACCATGACGAAGCCCCAAACTTTCTTCTTATTTTCATGATTTTCTTGTATCTTGGGCCCACTGAGGCGTAAAACATCAGGATTTTTATGAAAATATAATCAAAAGTACTCCCCGAAAAGAATTGTTATATTCAATCAAACTAAGAATTTGAATTTTAGTCCGTACGTGAGAAAAGGGCTTTTCCAGTCTCACGTGCTCACTGAAGCATGGATTTGTAAATAAATGCCATGGGATCATTGACACATGCCCAAAGAATATAAAGAAAACCCAAAAAATTTATTTTTATTTATCTAGTGCATAAAATGACTACAATGACTTTTCATATTTCTAAAATGGCCTATTTTTTGGTTGATTGATGGGTTCATTCAACCGTAAATGAATGGATATTAGTTACATACACTTCCACAACAGGAATTCCATCATATTTGATAAAATATACCATGGCAAAGAAGTAAAAATGGCAATTTTGGCAATTTTTGATGCATGCTCACTCAACCGTGAAATTTGACGCAAATTTCTTTTCCGTATATTGGGAAGCACGTTTTTGCATACATTCAGACGTGTAAAATGTTTAAAATTTGAAACTAGGTCCGTTATCATTGAATCAAAGTTGTCATTTTGGGATTGTGAACTTCAAAAAATGACATTTTTGCATTCAACCATTGCTTACTGAAGCATGATTTGATGATTTTTCCTAAAATTTGTTCCCATTGTAGTTAATTAAATTCCCTACATGGACATATCATTAGACTTTTTAAATTCATCCTAGTTTAAAAATTATTGATATCTGAAATAGGGGGAACTTTCTTTTTGTGTTGTGTTTAGATACTGTACTGTATCCATCCCCCTAAATGCAAGACATTAATTTTGTTTTTATTATAAATTATGGCATGTAGGTGGTAAATAATAATCGTCTGGTTAAATATTCATAAGTGCATTGTTTATGCATGAAAATTGTATTGTGCATATGATGGTATAATATTCAAAAATATTTGCGTGAAAGGAGATTTTTTTTTTTCATTTTAAGAATGGAGTGCAAATGTTCATATTTATTCTTTCCTTAAAAAATCAACAAACAAACAAAATCTATCTCCTATAGAAGATAGAGAAAATAGCATAAACTCAAGGAGTATATCATCTCTTGGATTAGCTTTAAAAAACAACTGACGTTTTCATCATTTGAAATTGTCTCCCATCTCTCATATATAATCTTAAAATTTGCTTTAAAGGGAAAATAGACTATATTACATCACAAGTGTGTTTGTGTAGATAAATACCTTTTAGCAAATGTTGTCAAAAGAAGTAATTATGGCTTTTCTGCCCTCAAATTTGTCGGTTACCCTGGATCTTGTCAAATTTAATTCTAAAATTCCTCCTTATTCCATTAATATTTATTCTGTTGTATTCATGGCTGTCACTTTTGTTTCGTTGCAAGAATGATGAAGTGTTTATCTTTTGTTGATGAAATCCTACTTTTCATATTGTTACCTAAACCTCAAATGGATGCTAAACTCTGCTCTAGGATCCATTCTAAGCCTAATGAATTACAACACACAATGTTTAATCATCCAACGCAAGGGTCAAGGATTTCTTGAAGCAACCCATCTTTTAACCACAACATAATTCATCAAATAAAATTCAAAAACACCTGCCCTGAACTATTCTTATTTATTATTTCAAAAATAAGCCGGAGAATAAAAGAGCTAAGTATGATAATTTACCCCCACCTCTCTGCTCATTTATCAAATGATGAAATTAACTCGTCGCAGAATCTGCTTCATCATCACTCTGTTTTTCTTTCTATTCAGTCTCCTCCAAGATTTGAATGGGAAATTAATGATCTCATTAATCTTCTTTTGTGGTTTGTTATTTTGACAAATCAACATTTAGGATAAAGATTGCTGAAAAGAATCCAGCTAAATGGGGGAGGACTTAGAAGTGAAATGAGGGGTGATACCATTGTTTAGTTTATTCAGGACAACGACACCAGTGAGAAGTTCTGTTTATCGGGGGCAAATCGTGTGCGAGCAAAGAGATTTTAAAGGTTAATTTGAAATTCAAGTATTAGATAACTTGTCCACATTTTCTTCTTTTGACTATTTTTTTTTAAAACCTATTCCCGACATCCTGTTTATTTCTATTTTTTTCAATTTCTCATATTGAGTTTTTTTAGCAAAATTCTTGGCAACTTTCAAATGATCCTTTTGGTAATATCCTAATAATTTCAAATTCTTTAAAATCATGTTTTCATATCATTCAATTAGGTTTGTCAAAAAAGCAAACAAGAATTTTACTTTTGCAAACTATTTCAAAGCTTGTCGAGAGTTCGCGTTTATCTACCCTTCATATCAAATCTGCAAAACTTATCTTTTTGCAATTTACAATTTTAACAAATTGTTACTAATCTGAGGCAACAATTACACCATTTTTTTTTCTACTGCTACATGTACATGCCTTTAGTGATTCCATATACCTACATGTATTTAGTATTCCAAGAAATAATCTGAAAAATCTTGGTATGAAGGTATAAGAGTTTTAACCTCGAATATGAAATAATTTTAAAAAATGTAATAGTTGGAAGAGAAGTATTATGGCTATCATGAATTTGAAAGCACTCTCTGTATTTCTAACAGAACATATTTGGCATTTCCTTTTGGGCAATATTGAGTTAAAATTCACATTCTTAGATATTTTGTACAATAAATATACACACATCACATAAATACATTTTTGTATATTACTAATAGGTATACATGTACATCATAATTGCAATAAATTACTGAATATCTTCATAAAATTGTAACACTTGAGTGAATGTGAGAAAAAAAGAGAAATTTATATAAACTGTAATGCAGTTATATAAAAAAGCAAATATACATATATACTTTCAATGGGTACAAACAAACAAGGTGATTTTTGATACATTCTTGCATCACGGGGAATGATCAAAACATATATATGCTTGAGAGCTTAAAAAAACGCCTTAATTCTATGATGTTCGATTCAACTCCTTTCTTGCTGCCAATAACAAAACCCTGTCTATTCTATTTAGGTTCATTAAGCCAACATGAAACTTTATCTTCAATGCAACATCATTGGCACTTTTTATTTTAAAGAAGTTTGTGCAACACAGGCCTACATTTACGGAGACCAACATTTTTGTTGCTCCTGGGTTTTCACTCTCTGATTCCAAATTATGTTGCAGATATTCATTGGGGCATGTCGCATGAGTAAATTGCCAATCGGTCTAAACCCACTTGACTATAATTAAATGCCAGTTTGGCCTCACCCCACATGGTATCCCATCTTCAACCAGTTTGTATAATCACCTTTTGGTCTAATTGCCACTTTGCCTATTTACCATTTCGTCTAATTCTTGTTCAGTCTAATTTCCACTTGGTCAATTCCAGTAACAAACTGGTAATACATGTACATGTAGACCAAATATTCATATGAGAATTTAACGAAAAAGCAAAACCAAAAGGTAATTAGACGAATTGGAAATCTTACCAAGTGGTCATTAGACCAAGTACATATTACACCGAGGGGAAATTAGACCACTTAATTCTAGATCCTAGAAAAGATTTTACCTTAACATGTACATGTATTTAGATAATGGTTTACATGTACATTGTAGATTAATAATCCTTTGCTTATTCCAGTTATAATGCAAAGATTCTTCAGATGCTCCATTAGCGATTTAACTCTTTTGTTTTCCATAGTTTTTAAAACCTTTAAATAGTGGAATGCTTTGAACAGACAACATTCACTACATTGTAAATAATTGTAGTTTCAAAAGAAACACATTCAATGTCAAATTTACACATGTCATTAGAAATCTACCCTCCAACATGTACATTATAAATACATGTAACAGCACCAGATATGTATCCAATAAATTCAAAATCACTTTTTTTATAGTTCAGTGAATTACACATTTTACAAAATGGGTGCTTTGCGATAATTGGATAAAAATTCAATTTCCAGTGTCAACATAAAAACTTTGTAACTACTGCATGATTATGTACAGATGAAAAATTTGTACATTGCCCAGTTTCATCCAAAAGACGATTAAAGATTTTCCTTGTTGTTTAGTTCTGTTTAGAAGCTCTGTTCCTGGCGTGTTCAGCTTTTCATACTAAGGTTATATTTTAACAGATGATTTTAGATAACATACAACAGATTGTCATCAGCGTACAATAATTTCTGCGTTCCTCTTAATTTGGGTATCAAATATTTACTGTGTGTTATTTGGGAAATATACATCATTCCTGAGGCACGTTTCTCGACATCGTCATAAATTCATGGACAACCCATAGGGACACGTGTTGTAGAATTAACACACGTTTTAATGGGATGTCCACAAACTTGGAGTTATAGTATGACAGTTTCGAGAAACAGGCTCCTGTTGTCACACCAATTACTGTGTAAAAGCGTATATTGCGTATCGTCAAAAAAAAAAGAAGAGCAATTTTTATGAAATAAAGGCACGCACACACAACCCTCATGAATTTCACTCATTCATAACTGGAAAAAAAACCCATAAAACATAAACCCAACGACTACAGCGGGGCGACTAATGCAGATTACAATGCATAAGGCATGTATGCATATCAATCTGCATGAAACAGGTTCAGTCACAAAATGGTGAACTGCCTGAAAAAAAGCTTAAAACTTTCTGTGTAAAAGAATGGCAAGGGTTGGCAGCCATTCAAACCATGCTATGTCAGATTTGACACTTCTGGTGCTCCAATATCACCCTGGCTTTGGCATGACTACCAGATGGCAGCCTAGCACTCAAAGAAATTAATTCCTGCCAAGTATCCATACACATGTACCTCACCCGGATCAAGTGTGGCATGTATACATTAGTGTCATGCCAAAGGACACTGTGAGGTGGCCGGGATTCAAATTGTTCATCAACCGTCCTCGACTGTTCTACAAGACTACAACACATCTACATTATTTCAGTGTTAGGTGCTAGGTGCCGATCATACAGGATTGGTAAGGGATGGCATACTGAAAGATGATGTTGAGGTGTTAGCATTTTTTATTGCAGCATCAATACATCTCCATCTTCCAGTGCTCAATTTAATTGTCATTCATACACACTTGGTACTTGGTATGAGTTGACTATACTTATGGTGCTTAAGTTCTTACTAGTACTTGGTTAAGCAGCACCTTCTCTTGTATTTCAGTGTACGGTGTTCAGTGTTAATTATACTGATACGTGTTGACTTACTTCTGGCTGATATTGAAGTGCTCACATTGGTGTTTGGTAGTTCAAACTCATCTGGCTGTTACTCAACATTTGGCTTTGTCGCAGCTGACGTTCTTCAGCTTCAGACGGTAGGATCTATTTCAGGGAAAATAAGATAATCATAATCAATAAAGGACTATTCAGACTTCAATAGCTTTAAAAGAAGCTGACATAAAATATTGATTTGAACAATGAAGGAAACTGACAAGAATTATATGATATGAAAAAAAATTAGCAAAGAAAATACAAGTAGGATTCTATGGGGATTCGAACCTGAGACATCCTGATAACTAAACTGGCGCTCTACCGACTGAACTATGGCAAACCCAAGTCGATACGTCTGTGAAATCCTTTAAGTTTTTAATCCTCGAAGGATAGAAATCAGCTTATGCATTGTTCACACAGAGGCGAGTTAGATCTACAAGTCCCTGCGAGCTTCTGCGAGCTGTAACTTGCGGAAACTAGGGGTAAAATGGTACAAATTTGCACCGAGTAAAATGCGAATTAAACGGAGCACATGACGAGTGGAGTCAACTTAATCATGTTTGTCAAGAGCTTCAGACGAGTAGTTCCGACCTCTATATGACTTAAAAAGTGGGTGTTCACACTGAGGCGAGTTGAAAGTACGAGTCTCTGCGAGTTTCTGTCAGCTCAACTCATAGAAACTCAAGATTGTACCGAGTTTAAATCGAGTCCAGTACGAGTAGCAAAGAGTTATAAGCGAGTAATACCGAGTGCTGTTCAAGTGATTCTGATTTTGTCCCAAGTTTAGCAAAGTGCATTACGAGTGAAGTCGAATAATTGCGAGTTGACAAGATCTTCACACGAGTACTAGACTCGTATATGGAAATTTATGCAAATTGACCTGATTTTTCACGAGCTGCGAAGAGTCCATGACGAGTCTTTTACAAGTTTTGCAAGTCTACTTTGAGTTGTTAAGAGTTAGACCGAGTCGTTCAGGAGTTCTCAAGAGCTTGACAAATTTGTAAAAAATTGCGTGAGCTTACTACCTCGCGCGACTTGCTTGGAGTTGCCACGATTTGTTTAGAGCTGTGCCGAGTTGCGGCGAGTAATCGAGAGTTATCAGGAGTTAAACAAAGAGTTGTCCAAACTTGCCCCCAAAACCGACTCGCAACTACTCTCTCAAACTCGTACTCCCAACTCAGCTCTGTGTGAACAATGCATAAGGGAAATATGCCAGGGATAACAGTAAAGTGATGAAGCTTGTTTTAAGTCCTGATTACCAGACAGGCGCTCTGCCGAGGGAATCCCATTTTCTTTGTTGATTTTTTTCACAAAAATATGAAATCAGCTATTAAAGGGTATTAAATTCTACATATGTATATTGGGTAAATCAATGAGGTATTGGCATGCATAAAAAGTTACCCTCTGTGTTTTTAAAATATTTTATGATCACATCAGAATTTTTTACATTTTGGATAGTTTGATTATTATGTTCTGATTATAAGTTTAACCCTAATCTGCCATGGCTCCTTTTGAAAAAGCATTTTAAGGTTCATATATAATTTTTTTTTATTGGAATGATGATTGTAAAAGATCGTAATGTCTTTCTGAATGTAAGGATCGGTGCTAGGACCGCTCCTTTTTCTCATTTACATAAATGATATAATTAATTGTTCTCCAATTCTAAACTTTTCTTTGTTTGCTGATGATACAACGGTTTCATTATCGCATAAAAATATAGAAAAACTTGTATCATCAGCAAAAAATGAACTGGATAAATTAAATAAATGGTTCTCTTCAAATAAATTATTTTTAAATTTTGACAAAACTAAATACATAATATTTCGTACTAAAGTAAAGAAGGTCCCGGTAAATCTTTGTAACCTTATTATAGGAGGAAAGGCTATAACAAAGGTTATTATATTCAGTTTTTAGGTGTAATTTTAAATGAATACCTTTCTTGGAAGCCTCATCTTGGTTCGATATGTACAAAAATATCAAGGTCCATTGGAGTTCTATACAAATTAAACAATTTATGCCTCAGTCGATTCTGATTACTATTTACAACAGCATTATACTCCCTCACTTAAATTATTGTAATATTGCTGGGGCCACACATTTAAAACACATTTAAATAAATTATGTATTTTGCAAAAGAAAGCAATACGAATTATATGTAATGCTCCCTTCAATAGTCACACGAGGCTTTTATTTTCACAAACAAATATTTTACCACTAAAAGACTTAATAACCTTAAACTCCCTTGTTTTTATGTTCAAACTTCATGCCAAAATCTTGCCTCCTCTGTTTGCCGACATCTTTGTTTTAAATTCCACCATTTCACACTTACAATACCCGCCAAAGAAATTAATACACGTACCTCGGGTACGCACTTCTGTTGCCTCAAACTCTTTCAAAACTAATTTCCCTAAATTATGGAATAAACTTTCAAACGAAATAAAAATAGTTCAACCCTATCAAGATTCAGAAAGCTGAGCAAACAAATGATAACTTCTTTTTGATGTTATTTCTCGTATTCATTTATCACTCGCTCTCCCCCCTCCCCCCCCCCCCCCCTATTCCCGCTGCTTCAGTGTACTACTTTTGTTTAAATATGTATTTTGTTTTTTGTACTTATTTCAAATAATTTTCTATGTATCTTTTTCTTGTTTATTTGTCATTGATTCATTATGTGTATTGTAATTTGGTGGCCCCTTTTTTAAGCTCTGTTCTCCGGGGTCACCATAACATTATGAATTTCTTTGTAAAAATGTAATTTTAACTGTAATTTGTATATTGATGATGGTTGAAATAAATGAAATTGAATTGAATTGAATTGAAAATAATATGAATAACAGGGGAAAAGTAAGGCTTTTTATGTGAATTTAAAAAGGAATAAAAGAGGGAATCTGGCCAAAGTTCATGGCTGGTTGATAGAGGAGGCCGACTAAATGATCTGTAGTAATGTATTGGCTCACCCTAAAGACGTTACTGACTCCTAGCACACAGCACATGATGCGACTGACATAGCAGAGTACGTACTTGCTACAGGTATCCTCGGGGAGGTAGCTAGCACCAAACTTGACAGTCCCAACACCGGTGCTACCGTCTCCTGTGTTTATAGGAGCGGCCCATACGTAGGTGACGTAATGTTTCTGAGCGGTGTTGAAACCAACCTGTTGAGATGATAATAATAATAATTATGAAATAACATTGATGATAGAAATGTGGACTATAAAGAGGCAGTGGTGGATCCAGGCAGGAGCCGGAGGATGCGCACCCCCACCCCCCCCCCCCCCATACATGTAATATGAAACCACTCATTGGTTGTACATGTACATATACATGTTTAAATCAGAATATTGTCAGCTGTGCCCCCTCCCATCGAATGCATTATGTGCTGGAAAGAGTTGCAGCAGATGAAGCTTGGGTAATTATTCACATCTCTTTGAAAACCTAGATCTACAATGTACACGTAAATGATTATACGTTTTTAAAGTGAAACTAATGTTCTGGTCATGACATTGAAATGTGGAAGACACTGTCTAAAAGTGATTTGGAAAGGTTGATAACAGTTAACCTAAGCATTATTTTGTGCTGTGAGATTTTGGAATCACCAAAATGATAAGAAATTTACCAAATTTAGCTTTGAGTCACATGCACTTACACAGAAATGCATGTATGGGGCAAGACAAAATGTTTGGGACCCAAACATTCAGCTGTTTGGGTACATTTTGGGTCATATTATGACTATTGGGACAACTTAAGCGCAATCTTTTCTTGTGGAGCTTTTTAACATGATAATCTTCCCAAATAGCATGAAAATAACAGGAAAGCTCACAATAATTTTCTTCATCTTTCCAACACTAGATTTCCCTTTAAAAGAATGAAACATTAGAATTTTTTAATACACTACATCAAACTAATCATAACTTCCCTGAATTAATAGTATATTGCCTTACCTTATAAAGTCCGACCCAGTCCCAGCTACTTGTCTTGGTGTCGGGTAAGACTGTATAGGTACACTCTGCATCCTGTCCTCTACACCATGACTCCATAGGTACAAAAGCAACTAAAGGCTGCACATCAGCTATTGTTATCTGTGATGGAAAAACAGTACACAGTAAATACAGCAGAAGATTAAATTGGTCTACAAGCAGTTGGTCAAATTATCTGATTGTCTATTGCCACATAGGCTATACCCATTTGGTCTAATAACAATCTGCTCTTATTTCCCCTTGGTCTAATTTTCAATTGGTCTAATAACCTTTTGGTGAAATTGCTTTTATGCCTAATTCCGAAATTGATATTTAAAGAATTGACCAAGTGGTGTTAGACCAAGTGGAAATTAGACAAAAATGAACATTAGACAAAATGGAAGTTACATGTAGATAAAATGATTAATAGGTGAAGTGGCAATATGACCAACTGGCAATGAGACAAACCGGTTGTAGGCGAAATGGAATTATACCATATGGGATGAGACCAAACAGGCATTAGTCAAAGTGGGTGTAGATCATGTCCATGTAATCTAAACTTCTCCCCAGAAAAGGAGAGGTCAATAATTATCAAGGGTCCTACAGTCCCCATAGGTCAAAAGATAACACATTGCTAAAATACCCTTTTGGAAAATCAAAGCCTACCCTCGGTGATAGAGTAGTTACATATCCATCTGCCAAATAATGGAACACACTCCCACTCTCTATAATAATAACAATAATAATAATAATGTGATTGTATTGCGCTAAATCCACTCTGTAGAGTGCTCAAGGCGCATCATATTATTATTACCCAGCTTTAATAGCTAGGCTACCCCGAAGGGCGCTCACAGCATCCAAGGAATCACCCACAGTTAATATGCTTAAATCTTCTTTTAAGACATAATGCTCTTTGAAATGTACATAATTTATTTGGTTCTGTGTAGTAGAATATGTTGTCATTATAGTTGCTGTCTAATATAAATTCTCCTCATTATTATTATTATTATTATTATTATTATTATTATTATTACTGGGGCTTGAACCAATGATCTTCCCATTCCCAGCCAAGTAACCAAACCACTCAACCACAACACCTCTTCATAATAAGCTTCATAAGACTTGGCAATAATCCAAAGTGACTTTGAGGCATGAGGAAATAGTCACTATACTATTAATGGCTACAAGAGGGAGACATTGACACATGCAGATAAGTACCAGATTGATCATTTCAATTCACTTGACTACATGTACATGTAAAAGGCCATGGAAAAAAACTGATTTAACCCTAAAAAGAATGGGGGAGGGCTGATGCAGCAACTTTTTCTAATACGCACTTCATACATGTAGGGCTAAAGGTTCAAAGTGGCTTTGAATGACTTTGTCTCCACATTGAGTTCTTAGAGATCTATTTCATACAATTGTGGAAAGCTAGATGAAACAACAGAGACTCCAAACCCAAGCACCACTTTAAGCATGAGGATATCATGCCAAGAACCCTAGCAGACCAGATACTCCAGCTTAGTGTAAGGGTAGCCAAAATCACCAGCACAAAGCGCAAAATTCCTTTTGGTGAGAAACCGCTTATTTAGGTTTATAACAGCTCTCTGAAGCTACTTTTGAATATTAAAACAAATATAAATAAGGTAAAATACAGTAATTCAGAGACGCTCTTGTCACAAATATGGATGGGCTGGAGAAAAAGAAAGAAAATGCAGCTTGGGCGTGAGAAAAAAGAGAAATACAGCTTGGGCATGAGAAATATGAGAAATTTAATCTCAAGTGGGAGAGCGTGAGAAATTTTCTACAATGGCCTTTCGGTGGTAGATCTCACACAAAAAATGGCAGAATTTGAGTCTGTGCAACACTCATGCTTACCTTGGCAAGAAATTCAGCACTGACAGGACGATGATCACTCCAGAGTACATCAGAGTGTCCATGATAGGATAATTGTTCAATAGACAGGTAGTTATGATCGATGCTGGCACGACGGTTGATCTTCCATAAGATCCTATCTGTCCAGGCTGGCGATCTCTGTTTAGGACTAAGATAGATAGAAAAGTGGAGAAATAGGTCAGGAAATACAGCACTAAATGTTCATGTGTCGGTAACAATAAAAAAAAAAAAATCATGATGAAGATGGTACAATGTATTAAACCTGGTGGTGGAGGTGGTGATGATGATTATGATGATGGTGCAAACGAGGAGGAGCAGGAGGACATGGTGTTGAGAATAAGATAAAGATGGATATATGGCAATGACCAGAATTACAATGATGATGATGTGGATGAGATACATTTGATGGTATGGTAGGGGGTCCTAAAGCTATGTGGGTTAAAGCTACGCACTGCAAAATATGCGCTAAAGTGAATGGGGCCAAAATATGCACTTGCATAATACAGGCGCCGTGATAGCAAAATAGTTGATCACTTCAAAGTTCGAAATTCCACCTTTAACGGCTAAAAATAGAAGCAAGGTGCAAAATAAGGTAAAAAATTATTCAATTATGGTGTTTAAACAATTCCATAATATATCGTGAAAATTTGGAAGAAAACACATAATTAAAAGTGTTAAATCAAACTTCACCGATAGTGCGTAGACTAAGACCGGTTCTGTTCTGACGGCAACGGAAGAGAGGGTCTTGATCTGGCAGCGACTTTCGTAATTGTTGTTTGGTTTATTCCATTTTTTTTGCATCAAGATAATCCTCAGAAAATGTAGCAAAAGATGGTATAAAAATAGTCATATGAAATATTGAATTCTATGACTTCTAAATCGTTAAAAACTAAGTGCGTAGTTTTTGGTCCCCCCTTCATAGTGACGATGGTGATTGTGATGATGATGATGCTGACAATAATGATGGTGATGGTGATGATGATGATGAAGATAATGATGGTGACAATAATTACGATGATGATGATGATGATGACAATGACAACGACAATGTTGATCATATGATGATGATAATGATGGTGAGGATGATGATGCTGGCAATAGTGGTTGCAAGACTTGACACATACCCAAACTTGTGCATACATGTATATAGATCTTTTTGAGATTTTGAACTACATTGTAGGTGGGGAAATTTTGCAAGAGCATATCTCTCTTTTACCACTTTTAGACCATTTCAAGTAATTCAAATTGTAAGCAAATGACTGAGCAGTGCCTTCGTACGTTCCAATATCATGACGGGCAATTCTACATGATTATAATTATTTGAATGATATTTTATACATGTATTTGTTCTATGTATTTTTTCAACATTGTAATGTGTGACCAAATCAAATTTCCATGTACAATGAACAATAAAGAGTTGAACTGAATTGAATTGAATTGAATTTATATTGATTTTTGTTGTTTTCATTTCTATCATGTTGAAGTGGAATTTTTTTTAACAAAGACTGATTTGGATATTTGAATGGAATATCATATTAATATATCACTACCTGGTATCATACTCATTTGACTTCAAATCAAACTTGTATGTTGGCATGAAAGTGATGAGTCCCTCCTGAAAACCACTGAATGCTTTCTTTTTCCTCATGCTGTTCAGGAGCTGATCTTTCTCCAGTAAAACATGGAGCTTCTTTGGAGCTGCAAGGAACTTGATTGCTTCTGTTGATAGGTCCTCTATCCTATAGTTCAGGTCCCCAAACCACAAGACATAGCTGCAGAAAAGGCGAACGCAAAGAGAAGGAGAAAATGACATGGGGAAAAAGACAATATTTTGAAATGCTACTAAGTAATGTAGTTATCAACCTTGTATCATCCAACTAGAAGTTAAAGCTCAACTAAAGTTGAGGTAAAAAAAGTGATCAAATGGTAGTAATAATCCAAGAGAGTTCCCCACTAATTTCTAAATGTACAATATACACACAATGTAATTTTCTTTGTTTTGGCTTACATAAATTGTATGTTATCACTTCAAAACCTCTTGAAACAGTATAATTATTTTCTTCTTTTTTTTTATATAAGTTTTTTCTTCTGATTCTATGAGCATGCTAAACACAATCAATACTTTTGTACATTATACTTTATTCTTGTGATCTAAAATAGACTCAAAAGCATTCACAAAACTACATTGTATCTAATTAAAATTAATGTTTCCTCTTTTGAAAGTTAACAAATTCTTGCATCATTAATTCAAATGATGTATTATATGCACTTCACTTTCACTTTCTGACACTGCTTTATTTATGTTATTTTTTTAATTTTTTTATAACTGCACCACAATGACAATATGTACTTCAGTTGTAGCTACTAATCAGCTAATTTGCTTTCGCTTGAATAAATCAATTGCTCATAAACATTTCAATTTCACACAGGAAATACCTTACTAACCTATTGGCCAAGCACTGAAGCTGGATAATCTTTATAATACTCTGAGATATTCCCTGGGCATTAATGTATCAAATGTCTATTTCAGTGCAGATCCAAACATACAAGTACCACAGAAGAGAAGCAACTATAATCATAATCAAAACCAATCTGAAACAACAAATGAAGATAAATGTTGCATCAAAGTGGTACTAAATAATAACTACTGGTAATTGAAAGTCAAGGAATTAACTCTAATCCCCCCCCCCCCTTCGACATTCTCTGCAACCATTTTAAAAAGCCCCAAATTTTTTTACCGTGCCATTCATTAACTTTTTTAAAATTTAAAGTACCAAGCATCTTTCAATTTTTCTTATAATATTTTGTTTAATTTTCTCCCGACTCCCTGCAGACTCAGGAGACGTTTCCGCAACATCTTCGCAACTCCAGAGACTCGAGTCATGAACTACATGTAGTCACAAACAAGTCTCATGGCCACTGAGATAGGGCCTTTGGTTTCACTTACTCATGGTCTAGAATAGTTGTAGTATTGCACTGTGGGAATTCTTGTGTTGAGACGATGGTTTGGAACTCTTTATCTCTCTTCTCCCAGCCGTCTTGATGTGGAGAAAGATGAACATTGAGAAGACAGATACTGCGACCATAGCAGTCAAAGCGTATGGTTACCGCACCTTTATTGCCCTAGTAATAGATATAAGATAACGATAATAATAATGACAACAATAATAATAACAATAGAGGCTACTTCTATAGCACACAGGTCCATCTTTCGGTGCTTATGGTGCTTTAAAAAAAAAAAGAATAAGGAATAGCTTCGTATAACAAAATATAAACTGACAAAACATGAAAACAATAATTATTCTCTTGGACTTAAAGGGAAACAGTACCTTTCAAAAACAAGAGCAATAAGATCAAGATGAATAAAATTATATTGCGCTAATAGTAAAAACAAACTACTGAAAATTTCAGATCAAATGGAAGTCATTTACTACCACAAAACAGTGTAACAGCCAAACGCGAGCGAATTTTCAACCCCTTTGCAGCAAACCCTCCAGCCCGCTAGGGTCGGGGGGAACACGACAGGAAGTTGGGTGTCTTGAAAAACACATGGCAATTTGTTTTCCACCACGAGATGGTTTACTAAATTTGAGTATGAAATCATTGATATCTCGAAAGTAAAGCAAGCAATTAACTTGTAATTTTGAAGAGATACCAGACTGACCTATAAGTTTATAATTATGTTGACAAAATGAGCTAAATCAAGAAATTGTGATTTGAATATCATTCAATGTTACTGCATCCCTTTAAAACAGATGATTTTAGTTGTGTTTTGAAGATTTTAAAGATGATAATTGACACAATTTCAGGGGGAGTTTATTCTAGAGTTTTGGGCCAAGCCTTTAGTGAAAATGATCAATTGCCCCACCATGTCTTACCCTAGGAACATGTACATGAAACGATTAGGAGTCTGAGATAAAAAATAAATAATGCCTTATATTTATATCACACAATACAGGACTTCAGCTCTAACTTATAACAAGCATGGATATAAAAAGATTTTATAAAGTTGCCTTGGTATTGAGTGTCCCACTATAACAGGTTAGTTATTATCCTGGCTAAAGCATTACTAAGATAAGGCACTCAAACAAGCAAGAAAAATACACCAGCATGTTTATCTTGCTGAAAAGAAACACACAGAAGGTGTTTCTTTTCAGTACATGTACATGTCATATGCAATTCTGTCTACAATTATTAAGAGGCATGTTACACAATCTGCTCTTTTCAGTATACATTTAGTAAGGGACGATGCACGATTCTAACATATAAAACCAGACAGTGTTTTTCTTTGAATACCCTAAAGCCCACCTACATGTGCAGAATATAGAGGTCACTTTTCTTATTTCTCTTTACCACAGATTTCCGCACAGCAACTTACCCAGACTCCTGCAAGTCCTGTCCTTGTGAGCGCTGTCTGAACGTTATGAATGAAGGGAAGATGTACCATTCTTACGTACAGTAATATAACCAGACCTTGAAGTCTTACTGAGTTGATCTGAGGAATATAATCATAGAAATTCAAAATTGCAGTCTACTCCCATTATAACAAATACAGATACAGAGCAGAGTGCAAAAGATGATACTACAGGTCCTAACTTTTGCACATGTGTGTCTATGTAACCATATTTTCAGCCTAATAAGAATTGTCCTAATAAAACAACAAAAATAACAACAAAAATAATATTTTTATTTTTGTTTAATTCAATAAAATATGTGATATCATTTTAGTTTAGATAGTATTTTGATAGCATTGTAAAGTTCCTTCCTTTTTCAAAATTTATTGAGGACTTAATAATACATGTGACTCTTCTGATTTTCTGATTCATGAGACTGCAGCTGTTTTTAACCCAGCTCCATAAGATAATTATGTCTTACCATTACCAAGTGTGTACAGGGGGTGGTACATTTTGCCAATTCATCATTAATTTTGTGTGTTAATAATAATAATACTAATTTCTTTTAAAGCGCTTTACCCGTTAAGACCAAAGTGCTTTATTACCCCTGTCATTGGATTAATTTAGGATCACACACTTTGTGTGCTCCTGTTGTTGACGTTATTGTTTTATTTTGTTTTGGTTGTTTCTTTTTAGAGGGTAGTTAACTTGAAGTGACAATGTGACTTCTTACCATGGCATACAGTGTGACCCTTTGAGCAGACAGCTCCAAAAGAACAATACTTCTTTCCATGTGTGCCAGGAGGTGGTAATTCATTTTGTTGTCGTTGTTTGTTTTGTTTTGGTTATTTGGGGGAGGGTGGTTGTTTACTTAAAGTAACATCGTTCCTTCTTACCATGACATAACCCTTTGGGCAGACGATGCTGGAGATGACCTCAGTCCAGGGGTCGTCTGAGAAGGCACTCTGGATGAACTCATGGGGCTTGCAACTGACCTCTTGCAAACCCCAGATGTACATGTCTGGAGCGTTCTGAGTCTGGATCCATATCATATCCTTGAAGGCATCGATGGGTGGGGGCTCCTGAGTCGCTACGTTCCAGGTACTTACACATATTCTGAATTGAGAGAAAGAGGTAGAGGAAAAATGCATTGCAAAAAGCAAAGGGCTTGAAAAGGGCATTTTAAAAAATATGGCTCAACATCCCACTCCCAGATAGAACTCTATAATCAATTCTAAATTTAGATGAGTACTTATACATATATCATATAGCCCAGATCTACAGAGAAGATTTGAAGTGAAATTTGTCTTACATTTGTTATTGTTAAAAATGCTGAGCTACTAACATGCACAAAAAAAACCAACCTGTAGTGTTAGTGTTACTGACCCTGTTAATCATTTCAGAAATTGAAACAATTTACAATGGAACAATTAACAAAACTCTTAATCCAAAGAAAATTCTTTATTTGAGTTTATCAAAAATATTGCAAACATAGACCTAACATGAAGTTACATGGGTCTACCTACATGTCCCAGTCTGTCAGTGTGGCATGCTCATCTGGCCTCGCCTACTAGCTACTGTAGGCTAGCTATGTAGTTACTGCGGCAGCCCGTACACGAAGTGTACGGGCTGCGAGTTATTAGCATCAAAATATGAGGTGCCTTCCCTTTTCCAGACAAAAATGTCAAAATTATGGAACAAAAGAAGGACAATCTTATTTTATTTATTAGTTTATGTACTTACAATACTAGCCGGAAGTCTATCCTCATTTTTTATGATGATCATAAAGCAAAAAAATGTCATCAGAATTGCTGTTACAGTGTAGGTAAATGAGTCACATTCACGGTGATTAGTTTGCAACACGCATGCGCGACATCGGCAGCAGCTAATATACTCTACACGCTAGTATTTTAACAGAGATCGGCGGAGACTCTGAAATGGACTGGAAAATACAAGATTTCTTCAAGTGCACACAATTTTTTTAGGAATATCTGATTTGCATCTAGTCTGTTTAGGTAAGTGACATTATATGAATGATATTTTTGCTATATTTTACCGATTCTTAGTGGTATTTTTAACCATTCCAAATCGTACTTTAAATATTTTGAAGGGTTTCTTTCAGGACGCTGCCACGATGTAGCTGGCTGGACCGCACATAGAAATGTTTACTCCATAATTTAATAATTTATGCACGACGCTCGAATGATCACGTTTAGCATATGAAATACACTACCATTGTGCCTTCCAATGAACAATAGATCTAGTCACGATAAAATTTAGATTCGTCATTTATTTTTTTGGTAAGTCCTCATTTCTTTATACGTTTTCAAATGTTGGGCGTAGTCCGACAGTGGATTTGTTGAAGTTCCTTTTTATGTTTCTCTTCTTTATTCTAAAAAATATTGAAAGAGTGGGTCTACGCTTAACCTTTTGTGAAGTCGAGTCTTGCAGTTTTTCTTGCAAAATGGGTCCACTTTGGTTATGATCACGCTAGCAGCACCACTACGTGGGACTACTATCGATTTTTTCCTACAGTGTTAGGTGTGTAACAACACTTCTAGATGAATATTTTAAGAACAAATGTATATTTTTACGTATCAATTATCCTTCCTTGTTGCCTATAACCTTTTTGGGGGGTCTGTCTCCACTCGATGTCATCAGAAAGGTTTGAAGTTGGATAGAAATCAAATAAATCGCTGGTTCTGCAGATAGGAACTGAAGGTTTAGCATTTCTCCAACTTGTAGAACTCACGTCGTATGAGGGCGCTACGCGATATTAATTCGTGGAGTAGTCGAGTAAGATTACTTCCGACCAGCTCACTACCTATCTCTCCTATGAATCGGGCGTGACTTAGCTTTCCTCCAAATCTGAGGGATTTATAAGCCTATCGAACTCACATGTACATAGGCCTAGTCAGTAATGTTCATGATGTTGAGCATGTACTATTTATTTAGTTAATAGCCCCCTAAAAA